>JAQJVK010000005.1:40948433-41388433 GCA_035578135.1 Flexamia atlantica | reverse complement strand
TGGTAGTTTGTTGTACAATTTAGGCCCAATATTTTGAAGTAGTGTTACGGTTATTTCCAACCGATGCTGAGTTTGCGTTTGCCTGTTATTATAATTATGAACATCTGTCCCGGTCATTACTGTCGCTGATTTAAACTTATAGTATGGTTATAATTTCAACAATATAAATTGAAGGTAGCGTGAGAATTTATAATGATTTAGATCTCTTGCACACTCCCGCCATGATGCGGATAGCTCTTTTCTGCAATCTAGAAACACGTAAAAAATGTGACTATGACGTAGACCCCCAGAGAATAATATCGTACCTTAATCTTGATTCTATCAATGAAAAATAGATAAACTTCATAAGAAAAAGGTTTTGACATTTAGAAAATCTATGAAGCAAAAATAATTGAGAAGATAATTTTGAACACAACGCATTAATGTGTTCAGACCAAGAAAATAGAAAAAAATGGTTACTACAAGACCCTTAGTTATAATTAAAAAAAAAAACAACAATTATTAAGGGCCTAAATTTCATATTTACTATCAACGTTGTTTACCCTTAACTTCAATACGAAATGTGTTAAACAATGGCCATCTCTAGTAATAAGGCCGCGGCCCTCTACCTGGCAACGCCGCTTCTCAAGGGTTTTTTGCATAGTAAAACCATTGACTTTCCCCCTACAGAGCCAGCTGGTTTCAAGTAAACAAAAATTAGTGCCATAAGAGAGTATGGATAACCAAATCAGCTGAACCCTTAGGCGCGATGTTGCCATTTACTAGAGCCGCGGCCTTGTACTAGAGATGTTTATGGTTAAACTGACGCCCAACGAAATGGCTAAGTCTTTCACTATATGCGTGAGGACGCAAAACAGACAATAACTGTAAACCATATTATGTCCAAACGAGCGATAGATTTGCATAACTATATATCTCTTATCAGCCCGGAAGAGTGCTTAAAGCCCATAAGTGGTCTATGTTACCGGGAACTTGTTTAAATTTAACTGTGATTAATTTTAGTTCTTGTCGATGAGCCTTGAATTAAATCTATAAGCCCCCTCTTAACCGATGGACAAGGAGAAAAAATTCAAAATGCCGAATTATTTGTTTTCCAAGCTGAATTCAACGTACACCTTAATTGTTTACCACATAAAATTTACGGTTTTTGAGTTATAAGCAAAAATAGGTAAAAAATCAGATTTTATGCCTTATTTTGCATTTTGACAATTTTTTTTGTCACGAAATTTTGTTAACAAACGTCAGATATTTGGATTCGGCGCCACAAAAAAACATAGGGAACAACAAAAAATCAAACTTAACCCAAAACTTTTCCGCGAAAACTACATTTTGAATGGACTAAACATATTTCAAGCCACCCAAACCTTATCGTTGATAGATATATGACAATACGATAAATGTTAATTAGTTAAATCATCTTATGGTCTACGTATTTAAAAATACCGTTTAACAAATATCGTATCGTTTTATCGCGAATGGCAAAAACTAATCACTACTTAACACGACTGTGCCAAATTTCATTCCGATCGGACCATTTCTGTGAGCGCTATCGTGCTGCCAGACACACACACACACAACCACACACACAGCAATTTGAAAGAATGATGTTTTTGGTATCTGAGTTCCGAAAACGAAAAGTTATGATGGTCCGGGGCTCTTACGGTAATAAAGTAACCTATTGTTGCAGCAGTAAATATATATTTAATTTGCGCCGTAAACGCTACGCTCACTATAACACTATTGTTAGGCAGTACCGTCAGACTACTTCATCGTAAAATCACTTTTCTTCATATTTCGTACAAGCTGCATTGTACTAAGTCTCGAACGACCTGTCAACGAACAACTTCATGAAAATAATTAACGTAGTTTAATAATTTACCACTCATGATTACATATCATAGTATTAATTTTTTAATGTACCGTTATGATTTTTACGATGATAAATGGTACAGTTCAAAGAACCCCTCTATGGTGACCTTGAAGCAGTGTCCCCCTCCCACCCCCCCCTTCTCTCCCCCTCGCGCTCAAATACGCGGCGTGTACGTCGCCAGACGCCATTCCTCCCTCAGCAGCGGACCGGCCAGGCCAACATCAGCGATCCCCGAGACCCCGCTCTGCCGAGCACCATGCAGTTCCAACTGGTCATTTGTGACGAGGTCGATGTAGGAATTCTACATGAGACACTTCTACATTTGATAGAGGACCATCCACCGATACAACTGAAGGTCACCGTGGAGTTCGACAGCAATCTCTGCGGATGGGTAGATTCTTCGTCGTCGTCTTGTTCCCAACACGCCCCCGAATGGTCTACGGATCCCACAGCGTCACCTACGACTGAAGTGTCGACAACCGAAAACGTTCGACCGGAAAAATCAACAGGCACCGACGATGACGGGACTTCGTATCGCGTTCACTCGCAAAATACCGAACAACACCAAGCGGATGAATCCCAAGTCTAAACATCACAATTATTCAACTTACAACTCACTAGGTTTATCATTGTTTTCCAAAATTCGTAAATTACAAACGTATTCTGAATTGTAGTTTTGAAAAAGTAACTAAAAAAAAACAGCCCTTAATGTCCTTGACCCAGAATTTACAACGGTACGGTAAAACTATTCCGTTTATTTTTCAAGACCAAGTTCTCCGGTAATTTCGACGCCGACGATACGCCAAAAACTATTTCATTTCTGCGTCATCGGAAAGCAACACTTGTGTTTTCGCGACATTATGTAAAATTTGCTCCGACAACTACGATACGCTTAGCGTCAAAACTCACCGTAACACTAAGTTCGACAGTACGGTAAAACTACTTGAACGGAAAATCCCTTTCCTTTATATTTCGACTATATCTCATACTTTACGATAAAACCTCGATTTATTTTCCAAGTCTCAGTTCTCCGAGCGGTAATTTTGACACCGACGATACGGTAACCGCCCGGCACCGCACTGCAACTCCGACTGTCCCCCGTCGTCGCACCGGCCTCTCGGCGGCGCCGTCCACCCCGGCATCGCCTCTGTGACGTCATCACTACGTCACACATCCGTCATCAAATACCTCACCAATACGTCAAAAATACGTCACCCATACGCCTCAAGTAAGACACTATTTTATCATTTTACCCTAATACGTCATAAAACACGTCACCCATACGTCACAATTACGACACTATTTTACCATTTTGCCTATGTCAGCTGATCTATACCTATCCAACCACATCTACTCAAGACATTAAGCTATTTTCGACAGTATTTAAATTTTTTATTATAATAAAACAATTCATGAGATCAAGTGCATTTGTTGGCACGAGCTATCAATTATTCGATTTAACTGTACCACTGGGCAGGGGGCCTGTGCGACCGATGAGAACTTTGAACGATGATAACGACGACAGCTCATTTGTCATTACCAATGCTTGTTTGGAACTAAATACCATAGATGAATGCAACACGTTTTTTAGTGAAGAATCAACTGCAGAAACAGGGAATAATAAATTAAAAGTTTTGCATTTAAACATAAGAAGTTTTTTGAAAAATGTAGAAGACTTTTTAGTTTATGTAGATGGTTATAAAACGGATCTAGATTTTATTGTTTTCACTGAATGTTGGTTAAGAGGGGGGGAAGATACAGTGACTATTGACGGATTCGACTGCTACATTACAAACGTTCAACAAAACAGAAATGACGGAGTTATTGTGTACGTTAACAAACACCATGTGATTACTACAAAACAAGTTACAATAGGAGAAGTTTACGGCTTAAGTTTTGACTTTGTGTACTTAAACAAACATTTTAATTTACTAGCGATTTACAAGACGTTTGACTGTAACGCGGTTGACTTTATAGAGAATCTTTCTGATTATTATAATAATGTAGATAAGAATAAGAATTGCGTGCTCATTGGAGATATTAATATAGATATTTTAAAGAGTGATATTACTTCGGACTCGTACTTAAATACTTTGACAGGTTACGGAATGATGCAATGTGTTGACAAACCGACTAGAGTTACTGACAACTGCAAAACTTGCATCGACCACATAGCGGTACGATACCATGACATGAGCGCTGTGAGGGCGGCCGTCATCCAAACTAGCACCACTGACCATTACGCGACTGCCCTGACTATCTCGGCCGCCGCACACGCACACACGCACGCAGACGACGCGGAGCCACCGCGCACTTATCTTGACCATGCAACTGTCACTGACTTACTGACTCACTGCGATTGGGGCCCCGTACTTAATTGTTTTGATGTAAATCTATGCTCTGAGAAATTTTTAAACATTTTTTTATCTATAATTGAAAGTGCAAAAAAACCTTTTAAGTTTCCGTCATCCCGTAACAAAAAATTAAAACCCTGGATAACAGCTGGTCTTTTGAAATCCATTAGGCAGAGAGATAAATTAAGCAAATCTGTAAAGAATCAACCATTTAACGTCAATCTAAGAACCCATTATAGAGCATACAGACAAATAGTCAGTAACCTTTTAAAAAAAGTAAAACGGGATTACTATAGAGCAAAATTTCAGCAGTCTGAAAGAAACCCAAAAATATTCTGGGGATTAATAAATGAATTGACGGGTAGGGCAAAGAATAAAGATACATTTCCGGTAGGCAAATTTTTTCCTCACATTGATGAGATAACTCCGCAGATAAAAGAGGATATTGCTTCTGAATTTAATAGATTCTTTTCTAATATTGGCGAAGCCTTAGCCGGCTCTATTGATTCAAGTGGGGACCCAGTTGTCAACGACTCAGATTACAGACTAAATACCAGCTTCACGTTTAACACTGTTACGGAGACTGACATCTTACGTCACGTGACTGGACTAAGAGGTGGCTCTGCTCCTGGTCTTGATGGTGTTTCGGCGGCCATATTAAAGCAGAATGTTCATATAATAATTAAACCTTTAACACATTTAGTAAACCTCAGTTTATCAACCGCTACATTTCCGAATAGTTTTAAAATTGCTAAAATAATTCCTTTGTATAAAAGTAATGATTTTACGGATAAAAATAATTTTCGTCCCATATCTTTGCTCAGTGTTTTTTCCAAAATTATTGAGAGGGTGGTTAAGGAGCAATTGACGGATTTTATTCATGCCAACAACATTTTGTGCGAGAGTCAGTATGGTTTCAGAAAAGACAAAAGTATATCGGAAGTTCTATTTGACGTTAGTAGGGATTTGAACAGTTCAATTTCAGAAGGCAATAAGATGATGTTTATTTTCTTAGATTTAAAAAAAGCGTTTGATTCCGTAGATAGAGATAAATTATTGAGTAAGTTGGAATGTATGGGCGTTCGTGGGCAATCCCTCAGTTGGTTCAAAAGTTACTTCTCAAACAGATCACAAAAGGTTTGCATAAATGGTATATATAGTGATGCACTCCCTATCAATTACGGAGTTATTCAGGGCAGTACACTCGGGCCTGTCTTGTTTCTAATTTACATTAATAATATTTCAAAACTGATCCTGAACGGTAAACTTTTTCTTTTTGCAGATGACACCTTAATTTGCGTTAAGGGGAAAACTTGGAAAGAGGTGCAATCTAAAGCTCAACAGGATTTAATGATTTTAGGTAAATGGTTTGATCAAAATGTTCTCTCACTTAATGTTTCAAAAACTAAATTTATGCCCATCTCTCTTAGACCTAATACAGATTATTTTTTAGATAATATAAAAATCCACAAATGTAACAATTCTAATAATTCTCTGTGTAATTGTGAGTCCTTAGAGAAAGTAGACGTTTACAAATATTTAGGGATAGTACTTGACTCTCGCATGAAATGGAACCATCACATAAACTTTTTGAAAACTAAAATTAGAAAATATATATATGCTTTTAAGTGTCTTAGTGGAATTTTGAAGGAAAAAGAAATTAAACAAACGTATTATGCCTATATTCAATCTTTACTTTCTTATGGAATTGTAGCTTGGGGCGGTGCCTTTAAATCGATCCTGGAGCCTTTAAATATCACGCAGAAAGCTATTTTAAAAGTCGCTTTTCAAAAAGACAGGAGGTATCCGTCAATAGCTCTTTTCCAAGATACGGGATGTTTCTCAATCCGCCAACTTTTTATTAAAGACTTATTGATTACTATTTTTAAACAGTTTAATAATATTTTTTCTTCAATATCACATGACCATTTTACACGCTACGCGCAAAATGTTTCTATTGCTTCTTTACAACTAACTAGAACAATTTTAACAACCAATTCCTTCTACGTTTCAAATGTTTTGTACCGAAATATACGTCAACGATTTCCGCATTTTAACATACTGAATTCACCATCTTTAACAAAGTTAAAAGCACAAATAAAAGAGTTCTTAAATACGGTAGGAGTGGAGGGCGCCGAAAACATTATCATGACCACTACTTTCCGACCAAGACAATAATGCATTTCCCCCCCCCCTCCTTATGAAGACATTCAACCAATCCCCACTAATGACAAACAATACCACGAGCTGTCGTCCACATCGTTTTTTTTTTTTCCAATAACAGCTTCTCTTTTTTCCCTCTAATTTCTAAAAAAATCTGTAAAATGTAGTCTTGTTTTTTGTAAAATAAGGTTAAATCAGATGCCACATATCGCCATTAGGTTAAATAGATGCCACATACTCATTTAGTGATCGGTAACAACTACAAGGCCTACGCACAGGCTACTGCCCATGTAGGCCTTCCAATGTAGGCTTGGAAAATTATAATAAGAATTAACATATTAAGCATGCTAGGGATAGTACTATAAATCCTATTGTTTTTAGTAGGTTATTATGCATGTATTTATTGCTTGCTGCATGTGTACATTGATAAATGGAATGTTGCATGAATATTGGAATAAATCTATTTTCATTTCATTTCATTTCATTTCATTTCATTTCATTTCATTAGTTTCCAGGAAAATGTTTTCAAGCTTCTGAAAAAATACAAAGAGATTTTAACTTCTTTCTGATACAATGTAATGCATTTGCAATTAAGTTTCATTACGTTAATGATCATTTTTATCGTACTTCTAGTTTTTCTAATTACATCTTTCCAAGTCCTGATATTGTTTGGTCAAGTAACTGTATTCATGTTTTGTATAAGTATTTCTTGAAATTATGTCTGACTAAATATTTCATGGTTAGTTCACAGTAAGACCATCCTGACAACGTGTTCAGTTGTCACTCTGATATCTAATAATGTATTCAGTGTTTCATGATAAGGCTGACTGTCGTCAATTTTTTTACGCTCTAAGTTTTTATATATAAAATCACGCTAACACCAAAACTAAACGGAAAACTGCTTTCTATATCGCATTATATTACGATACCATGTATACATGCGAATCAATACTAAATATTTATTTTTGTAACGGCTAATACTATGTAGGGTAAATCCCGGGATCAGCCCCGGGATTAAAGTTTTTCAATCCCGAAATCCCGGGATTGAAAATATCATCCGGGATTGGATTCCCTAATTGAGCGGGAAAAGATGCAATATAAATACCCCCGCTGCATACTCAGTGAATTTTAAATGCAAAAAAAACATAATATTTCAATCCCACAATGAGATTTGATATCATTTTGTGAGCTCCTTAATAATAATTTGGGGAATGAGTATGCTGGTTTGCTGCAACAGGTATGTCAAAACTGGGTATTTTTAATTCAATATTTTTAGGGGTGGGCGAGTACTCGACTGTCGAGTAATTACTCGAGTAGTTAGTTACTCCCGCCGTTTACACGGCGGCCGAATTTACGTGAGATTTCCGTTTGTGCGATCAAATTTTACAGCCGATTGCGAGTTACGCAAAGCTACGTCTGCTGTTTATCCGCAATCGGCAGATTGTTTATCGCGATATATTGGGGCCACTCGCTAGTTTCACAGTAAGCAGCATTTTCTGTTCATTTGTGGCCGGCAAATACACGCGACTGTTTTTTATGGCCGATCGCTAGTTTTGCAAAGTTGCATTTCATTCATTTACGATCGGCAAATACACGCGATCGTTTTTCACAGATGACCACGACTTTTGCCAGGCTATATTTGTCAATTTTCGGCAATCGGTAAGTACGCACGCTTGTATTTCGCGGCCGACCGCAACTAGCAACGCTACATTTGCCGATTTTCAGCAATCGGCAAATACGCGCGATCGTATTTCGCGGCAGATCGTGTGTTTTGAAAAGCTACATCTGCTGTTTATCCGTGACCGACAGATGCGCTATCGTTTTTCGCAGCCGTCCATGAGTTTTTCATAACAATAACCTCGACAATAATTCATTAACTCATAGAAGAATGGATTTTGACAGTTATCTAGAAATACCAGATTCTGAGAGATGTCTCAGAATTCGGAAATTGAAAACTTACACCTATATTTAGCTCTGACCTTACACTCAACAATTTCAAATTTCTAATCATATTTTATCTTTTGAATGATACACAGCCTTCATTTCTGTGTCATTTGATTTGTAAAAATGAAAAGCAAATTGTGGACTTCATTGGTAAAGTGGACTTCATAAAACAATTAGTTAAGGTTTTGTGATTTTTGTATGGGGGGATATCTTATTCTTATCTTGTCGCAGCTGTGTCACTCGTGCTCAAGTGATTGGATGTCAAAAAAAAAAAATAGATCAGCAGTCTGGCAAGGGGGTGGGGTTGGGTTTAGAGAAGTAAACAAATATCTGGGCATAGCTCTCCTCCCTGATGTTTTTAATTCTTTCTTCCACAATTTCTTGGCTAAGATTTTAATTAGGGCCAACAATTATTTTTAGGGAAAATATAAACCTGTTTTTGATTGTTAAAATAATAGGCTAATATTTAAATCTTATCAACTGCTTAAATTTTACAACTATGCATATCTTCTACTATATATTTTTCAAATACCACTCACCCATCATCGCACAGCCCAAACTGTTTGACCTAGAACCTTGAAACCTTGCATGAACATTCCTCTCAAGGCATAGGCACTCACTAAGAATGGATTTTTTTTAGTTCCCTCAGGGCTACGCCCTATGATACATCTAAGTTTCAATTTTAAAAGTATATAGGGAAGCTCATGTAGTTGTCATGGCAACCATAACATTAAATCATGAATCCAAGGAAGTTTTTCTGTTTTTCCACAGGTAAAACCGTGTTGATCAGCTAGTTTCACATAAATTTATTTTTTGATCATGTTACATTAAGTAATTTGTTATTTTGAGTGATTTAGCATAGTCAACTTATTTAAAAGTAGGCTTTATGCAATGTAGGGGTATTAGAATATCTAAGTTTCATTTTTCCAAGAAAAATATAAAAACATAAGCTTAAATAAAGTAGACCAATTTAATAAGTAAAATTGAAGAAAGATTTTAATTAACTGTAATTAAAAGGCCGAAATACTTTAAAAAGATTATATTACTTTTCACAAACAACTAACTACTCGACTTCAAAATCTACTACTCTCCCACCCCTAATATTTAGTATATCTGACCTATAAGAACCCATATACCAAGTTTTATCACGATATGTTAAGAAATAAGGAAGATAGAATTTTTTTATTTCCCGTAAGGAGAAAATGGGGAATGAGTGAGCAGGTTTGCCGCCTAAAATGGAAATATTGGGGATTTTAAACTAATATACATTACATCTCATCTAGATGAAGCCAGGAACCAAATTATATTAAGGTGTTGAGAAATAAGCGATATATAGTACACCTCAGTGGTGGAACGCTGATCTGGATAACCAAAAATCTGGATAGTCCATCATTACATTATCGCCTGAATAGCGATCGCGTAACTTAGCCCCTGTAAAATTGATGCTGCAACGGCATATCAAGACTAAAACAATCTTTTAAGCTTGTTCCACATACCATTTTAGCGAATTTCCCCAATAGGGAAGAAGCTGTTACCGTAGTACTCATGGTAAGACCCAAGCCTGAGACCATGATAACTTTTCGTTTTGGGGCCCTCAGAAGCAAAAAACACTATTCGTTCATTTTCATACATATATATATATATATATATATATATATATATATATATATATATCTATGTGTCTTTAAGCACGATAGCGGCCGTAAAAATGGCCCGATCGGAATGAAATTTGGCTCAGACCTGTAAAGTAGTAATTATTCGGACGAGTTCGTAAAACAGCCCGATCGGACTACCGGAAGGGGGGATAAAGGGGGGGAAACCCCCCAAAAATGGGTTTTTTGAGTTTTTCACTTATAAAAATACAATTTAACGAATTTTTGTTAGCACCATTGAATTCAGCTCAAAAAAACAAACAATTTAGTATTTGAATCACTGCTTTATGTCCATTGGTTACCGAGATATTGAAAGTGGTAAACACAGTACGTTGTCCCAATGTTAAAACCTTATGGGAAATAAGTAAAATTCTATATCTCTCTTATTTCTCAACTTAGAGAGAGATATATTTCTCTCTTATATCTCTCTTATTTCTTATATCTTGATAAAACTTGGTAAATGGCTTCTTCTAGTTCAGATCTACTAAATATTGAATTAAAACCACCCAGTTTTAAAATACCCGTAGCAGCAAACCTGCATACTCGTTCCCCATGTTATTCTTATGGAGCTTACATAAACATTTCAAATCTCGCTATGTTGGATTGAAATATGTTGTTTTGCATTTGAAATTCGCTGAGTATGCAGGTTAACTGCAACGGGGGTATTTCTAACTGCGCTAGATTCTTCTTCCAGTCACTTATGTTACTTGTCCCAACAGGATACCCAGTTTCCTATGCTAATTTTTTACCTGATTCTCCTGCATTACGTATTTTGAAAGCATTCAGTTTCTGTTCTAAAGTTAAACGACTTGTTTCGTTTTACAACCACTCATTTTTAAACTCATTATCAGTTCACACAAAAGAGTCCACAACAACAAACACATCAAGTATCAGCAATAAACCAACTCGCAAAATTGCAGTAGGCTTTGCCTTTGTTGATTACTGCTAGCGTCCCAAGGAGCAAACCAAAAAACAACGTTCACGAAAGTGCTGTAATGTACTGTTTAGGCAATGCAACTCCTTCAATTATTGTGATTCCAAATGCATACGGTACTTAGACTCCCATAACAGTTTTTCCTGTTAAACCATTGTTCCTTGCCTAAACACATTACATTATGATTCTAATGCATACTGTATAAGCCAACACTGACTTAGACTTGTGATTACTGGTCTCAAATCTTTCCCACGTGAACCGTTGATACATGCTGTCCATTTCCTGCCAATCACGTCCGGTTAAACCAATGTTTTTACAAGAATGGTCTGGTGATAAAGATGTCACTTCTGTGAAGTGTAATGCGGTTAAAAGGTGTCCAAATAAGAAGGAGTCTAGTGTATTGCATTTGCATTTTACTTTTAGAAGCAAACTAGCTGTTGTTAACCTGCTTCGCTGGGATGAAGAATCTTATGAAGGCCTAAATAGTAGCCCAAAAGATGTAATTTGGAAGCAAGAATTATAATGTCTAATGTAATCTAAAATTCAATATATTATGATGTTTCTCCATACATATTATATTTGATAATGCCGGGGGTGGCATATTTGGCGGTGGCAGTCTTATTTTCCCTTTCAAACAGCACATAATATGCGTTTTCTTTTTGAATTAATCTTTATGCTATGCAATTAACTACAAATTTTGTCCATCTTGCAAATTACTACATTCGGGTGTTTAATACAATCTACATTTTATTGGAATAATGTGTACTTTACAGCCAAAATCATAGTTCCTTGTCCTTTTGTAAACAGCTTTTAAACTGTTTAATTTAATTCAGCTTCTTCTGTTTAATCCCTTTTTCGAAGGTTCTCTGTTATATCTCTGTTCTGATTATTTCTTTCATCACCTTGTGTGTCTGTCTCCCTTTCTTTTCCAAATCTGCCACGACAGTGTTTCTTGATGTCGCTGTGAATTTTCCCGTGATACCCTTAACCCTTTCGGTGCTGGAAAATTTTTTGTTTTCTTCCGAAAAGTGCTAGAGATTTTTACTCATTTCGTCCGAAAACTGCTAGGGTTGCCGCGCGGGCGAAGCCTAGTGCGCGGGGAAAAAATCGGTAAAAAAATATTTTGTCATCTCAAAAGTGCTAAGGAACGATATATCGTGCCTCAATCGTATGAGGAAACGAAAGAAATCATCCCTGTTTCGAAAAAACAACCGATATGCCCATTTAAACACACGCGATCGGTAGTCGCGCCGGAACGTTATATTGTCGCGATAATTTAGATTTTCACCAGTGAACGTTATATTGTCAGCGCTCCTCGGATGAAACACGCACAACGATATATCGTTCCATCGCACTTTCCGGGAAAAATACGCACAACGATATATCGTTGCATAGCACTGAAAGGGTTAAATGTGTTTCTTTCTCTTCGTTGTTTCGTTTTTTCATGCAATCGTTCATTTACGTAATAAGATACGGAATTGTAAACATTTTCTCCTAAGTTTTGACTTTTTTTGTCTAATTTATTACTATCTTTGAATTTAAAAACAAAAAACTATGTAACACTACATTTTAGTGCACTTCATGTTTTTTAATAACATAACCTAACAGTAAAAATTTACTAAATAATTGAAAACGTAAATAAAAACACATTTGCTAAATAAGACAGTATTCACCTGTTGTACAAAAACAAGTGTAGGTGCTGCATTCTGTTGGCAACCACTTTAACCACGGTTACCTTTTCAAATTAAACCGTGTGTTTTGATATAAACAAATAAAACCTCAAGTACTCACAAAATCCTTGACATGGGTCCCTTTCGGACGACCCTGTGCCTACACCCAATAAGATATCGAAACCCAACCACCATAGTGCAGATCATGAGATTCCAAGCTTTAATTTGATACCAAGATCATGGGTCTACGACGTATAGTTTTGGCTGTAGCACTAAATATACCAACACACAACTCTTCTTTTATATACACAGGGTTAGGCAAAAGTGTGGATACCCCCACCTAACTTCTTAATGCATCATAGTAGGAAAACCAAACTCAGCATACCTTCACAGAATTAAAAACTGCACTTTTTTATCAGAGTCCCATTTTCACCCCCACCCCCAAAACGGTGCCCTTTTGGGGCAGCCCCAAATTTTCAAATGCAAACCCTATCAAGTGACCCCTCATTTTGAAGGGTTTGTCAATAGAAATACAGTGGCGCAAACCGGAGGTCGATATCATCCCGCTAACCAAAATGGCGGCCATTTCAAAATTTGAGATGGGTAACAAGCTAAAGTGTGGATACCCCACCTTAACTATTAAACGGGTACATTAGGTAAACTGAACTCAGCTCAACTTTATGCAACATAAAACTGTACTTTCTTGTAACAAAAACAACTCTGTCTCGGCCCCCAAAATGGGACCCTTTGGGGGCAGCCCCAAATTTTTAAATGCAAACCCCTATCAAGTGACCCCTCATTTTGAAGGGTTTGTCAAAATAAATACAATGGCGCAAACTGGAGGTCAATATCACCCCCTAATCAAAATGACGGCCATTTCAAAATTTGGGAGGGGTAAACAAGGTAAAGTATATGGATAACCCCCCCCCTCAATAATTAAATGGGCTGCAGTAGGTAAACTAAACTCAGCTCACCACTTTATACGACATGAATCAAACTTTTTTGTAACAAAACAACTTTGCTTCGGCCCCCAAAATGGGGCCCTTTACGGGGAAGCCCCAAAATTTTTAAATGTAGACCTCTATCAAGAGACCCCTTATTTTGAAGAGTTTGTCAAAATAAATAAAATGGTGCAAACCTGGGGTCAATATTATATCCATAATCAAAATGGCGGCAATTTCCAAATTTGGAAGGGAGGAGAAAGCCTGATAATAGTGCTTCTTTAGTAGTAAACTTTGAAATTTTGAAATGCATGCCATTCTGGTTAGGGGCTGTGATATTGACCCCCGGTTTGCACCATTTTATTTCTATTGACAAACCCTTCAAAATGAGGGGTCACTTGATAGGGGTTTGCATTTAAAAATTTGGGGCTGCCCCCAAAGGGCCCCATTTTTTGGGGCCGAGACAGAGTTATTTTTGTAACAAAAAAGTTTGGTTTTATGTCGTATAAAGTGGTGAGCTGAGTTTAGTTTACCTACTGTATCCCATTTAATTATTGAGGGGGGGGGGAGGGCTATCCATACTTTACCTTGGCTACATATCCCAAATTTTGAAATGGCCGCCATTTTGATTAGGGGGGTGATATCGACCTCCGGTCTGCGCGCCATTGTACTCATTTTGACAAATCCTTCAAAATGAGGGATAACTCGATAGGGGTTTGCATTTAAAAATTTGGGGCTGCCCCCAAAGGGTCCCTTTTTGGGGGCCGAGACAGAGTTGTTTTTGTTACAAAAAAGTACAGTTTTATGTTGCATAAATTTGCATAAAGTAGGAGTTCAGTTTACCTAATGTAACCCGTTTAATAGTTAAGGTGTATCCACACTTTAGCTTGTTACCCATCTCAAATTTTGAAATGGCTGCCAATTTGGTTAGCGGGATGATACCGACCTCCGTTTTGCGCCATTGTATTTCTTTTGACAAACCCTTCAAAATAAGGAGTCACTTGATAGGGGTTTGCATTTGAAAATTTGGGACTGCCTCCAATGGGCCCCGTTTTGGGGGTGGGGGCGAAAATGGGACTCTGGTTAAAAAGTGCAGTTTTTTTAATTCTGTGAAGGTATGCTGAGTTTGGTTTTCCTACTATGATGCATTAAAAAGTTAGGTGGGGATATCCACACTTTTGCCTAACCCTGTATATATTGATACATTGATTTCACCAGTGAACTTGCTAAAATCAAGTTTTTGCCATGATTTTATCTTTATAATTTCTTGGGCATACCTTTCGGGATAATCTGTGATCCGGATAATTTTGGGTCCGGATAATCCGAGGTGTACTGTATAAAATTTTACTCATTTCCCATAAAGTTAACATGGGAACTATGTACTGAGTTTTCCAATTTCGATATCTCGGTAACCAATATGGACTTGGAGCAATAATTCAAAACACCAAATTGATTTTTTTTTAGCTGAATTCAAAAGTGCTAATAAAAAGTGGATTATTTTTATTTTTCTATGTAAAAGACTTAAAAACACGATTGTTGGGGGGTTTGTCCCCTGACAACCCTCCCCTCCCCCCTGTACGGTGGTCTGATCAGGCTGGTTTTCAAACTTAATCGAGTGATTACCACATGCTTGTACTTAATGTCATTAAGATCGGACCATATTTACGGCCGCTATCGTGTTAACAGACATATTTAAATAAATTCAATCAAATGGTGTTATTTCTCCTTCTGGGCCCCAAAACAAAAAGTTGTTATGGTGTGGGGCTTAGGTGAAATTCACTTTAAGTGGTATCAGAAATCTGACTCGGTGATACATTCAAAGTCAAAGTCAAAGTCAAACAAACTTTATTCAAAATTGCATATACAAACTTGTACATGGAATGGCGTCAATGAAAGTTACAAATTATAACTAATACAACAGTTCCTTAGCAAGAATCAATTATCATCTGTCCATTTATGCATACAACAACATACCAGTCCAGTTTCCACTAGGCCTATTCATTGAAAAATTCCCTTAATGAATAGTATGCTTTCTGTGTAAGGTAATTTTTTAATTGTTTTTTAAATTTGGATGGGTTTAAATTAAGATATATGATAGACGAAATTTTGTTTGAAAATTTTGATCCATAATAACTAGGTTTTTTTTCAAACATTGCCAATCTGTGCTTGCTGAGTCTAATTTTCCCACTACTTCTGGTGTTATGATGGTGGATTGTATTTCCAGTTTCAGGAATGTTTCCATTTTGTTTTACATATAAGATTGTTTCATAAATATAAAGACTAATTACTGTCATGACCTCTAATTCTTTGAATTTGTCTTTTACGTGTTCATCTTTTTTTAGGTTAAGCATTACTCTAATTGATTTTTTCTGTAATTTCAAAATTTTATCTAAGTTGTTTGCAGTTGTCCCTCCATAAATAGAAATATTATAAGCTAAATGGGAATGAATCATACCACAATACACCATTTTTAATATGGGTAAGTCACAGATTTTTTTCAATGACCTGAGCACAGAGCCCCGAACTCATTTTGGCAACGACTTTATCCACATGTGAATTCCAACTGAGGCTGCTGTCTACATTTAGCCCTAAGAAAGTTGTGAAATCAATTTTCTCTATAGATGATTCATTTACTTCTATATTTGCTACATTAATATTTGTTTTATTTTTCCCAGAAAATGACATATAATTAGTTTTAGAGATATTTAATACTAAATTACGTATGTTTAAAAAGTTTTGAATATTTTTAAGTTGATTACATGCTGTCACTTTTAGGTCCTCTAAATTAGTGCTGGAGATTTTTAAATTGGAATCATCTGCATACATTATTATTTTATTTTTATCTTGATTTGTTATTGTTTTATTAATATCATTTATATAAATTAGAAAAAGTAGGGGCCCCAAGATAGACCCTTGGGGTACCCCATACCTTATTTTCGCTAGAGGAGACGTTATTTTTGTAATCGTATTAGTTCCTAAATGAGATATTTCAACAAATTATTGTCTATTTGTAACATATGACTTAATCCAGCTATAAGCAACACGTTCGATTCCCAGTCTTTTTATTATTTCTAGTAATTTATTGTGACACACACTATCAAATGCCTTTTTAAGGTCCATAAATATACTAATGCATTTTTCCCCTTTGTCAATTGAGTCAATGATTGACTCAACAAATTCTGCAGCAGCAGTCCCAGTTGATCTTCCCCTACGGAATCCGTGCTGCGACCCATCTAAAAGCCCCTCTGTCTCTATGAATGTAATTAATCTTTTGTGCATAGCTTTCTCATATATTTTAGAAAGTGTTGGGAGTATATTCAAATTAAAATATCTTTATTTACATAGTACATAATTTACATAAAATAGTGTAAATATTTACAATCAATAGATCAAAATCCTTAGTTAGTAAAATGCATTTTAGTATTACTGTGTATGTACTATATACTATGTATAGGGGGAGGCAACTGAGATCCTAAACTTTAGTAGAATCCTTGTTGGTCTTCGATTTAACTGGATTGAAAAATACATGCTTACAAATAAACAGGATGGATGATGATGACTCCATGTAATAAGTATGACTACCTTGGTATGTGTTACAGGACCGTATTTCCCTAACGGTGGCCGCCGGTGCCCTCAAGTAGCGGGAAAGGGGCCGCAGGATGGAAAAAGTGGACAAAAAACGCTGGCAGGCGGGAAAGATGCATGAGGCTTTAATGAAAGGGTAGAGAGTGTAGGGGCCTCCTTTTAGAAGTCCGCTCAGGGCCTCTGGGGCCCAAAATATACGGCCCTGGTGTGTTACTGGCATTTTCTTAATAGCACATGAGAACCAAGAAAATAAATCAGAACTGAATTTTCAAATACCCCCGTTGCAGCAGACCTGCATACTCAGCGAATTTCAAATGCAAAACAACATATTTCAATCCGACATAGCGAGATTTGACATGTTTTTGTAAGCTCCATAAGAATAACATGGGGAATGAGTATGCAGGTTTGCTGCTACTGGTATATTAAAACTGGGTGGTTTTAATTCAATATTTAGTAGGTCTGAACTAGAAGAAGCCATTTACCAAGTTTTATCAAGATATGTTGAGAAATAAGCGAGATATAGAATTTTACTTATTTCCCATAAGGTTAACATTGGGACAACGTACTGTGTTTACCAGTTTCAATATCTGGATAATCAGTGGACATAGAGTAGTGATTTAAGAAACTAAATTGTTTGTTTTTTTTTAAGCTGAATCCAATGGTGATAACAAAAATTGGATTGTTTTTGTTTTTCCATGTTAAAAACTCAAAAAACCCATTTTTGGGGAGGTTTATCCCCAATTACCCCCCCTTAAAGTGGGCCGATCGGGCTGGTTTACGAACTCGTCTGAGGGATTACCACTTTACATGTCCGTACCAAATTTCATTAAGATCGGGGACCATTTTTACGACCGCTATCGTGCTGACAGACACACACATATATATATATATATTTGTATCATCAAAAATAACTGTAAAATTCAATAATCTGTACTATCTTTCGCTTTTCGCTTATTCATGTTCATGTACAATATAAAGTTGTATAAATATAAAAAATTAAGAATAAAAAAATCTTTAACACAAACTATAACATTTTAAAAATAGAATAATATAAAGAGTAAACAAAAAAGTTGATGCTGTATAAAGTCATATGGTATAAAATAATTAATTCTTTTTGGCTCTCATGGTGAATTCTTATCTTAAATTTAATCCATGAGGATGTTTAGATTTTAATACCATTTGATGTGCTTGTTCTATAATAATAGTCCACAGTTGTTGTATACCAGAATCATTTTTTAATTGGCGGATAGGTATAACTTCATACAGTTCTTCAAACGTTTTATTAAGGATAGTTCCATGTTTGGCTCATGGCTGTTCAACTTTTTTGTGTTTAAATGCATATCTATGTTTAAATACAAATATATAAACAATGTATATATAAATTCGAACGAATAGTGTTTTTTGCTTCTGGGGGCCCCAAAACGAAAAGTTATCATGGTCTCTGGCTTAGGTCTTACCATGAGACCTACGGTAATAGCTTCTTTCCCATAAGGGAAATTCGCTAAAGTACAAGTTCAACCGTTCTGTAGACCAGGGGAAATACAGAAAAAATATGACAAGGTTATATTTTTCTAAAAAAAGTTTATTTCCTGTTTGCATCTACAATTTATAAAAGCTCTTGTTCTAATATAGGTCTCCAAAGTTCTAAGGAATCAGAGTTCAGAGGAAACCAAGCTTATATTGATGTAAAAATGGAATATCCCGTGTTGGCTTGGGAACGTCTTCAAATTTAGTAAACATAAGCATAATTAGAATTTCCAGATACCAAAGGTTTCATGAACCACAACATAATCTTCAACGATAGAAACTAATAACAGGATGATTGCAAAATAATCTGAAAGGCTAATTATTAACAGATTTTATTTACATTATCTCACAATCAAAAGCTGTATTTACACTATAAAATACTATCACACAGTTAAATAGTACAACCACAAGTACATAGATGCTTAGTAGTGAAGATATGTATCATAGATTGTCACACTTTGTCTTTTAAAACTGTATCACTAGTATCACTAGTAATTAAAATTCAAAATCACGACAGATTTTAAACCATACAATCATTGCATTGAATCTAGACAATGTCATGTTATCTGCAAATCAGTGGGATTCCCAAACATATTTGCCGATAGACCCATATTAGCCCTAAAAAATTTGCGAGCCACCAGCAATGAATATTTTTGTACAAATCACCAAGCCCACAAATTATAGATCATAGTCAACCAAAACCTACTTAAGTCATGAATTTTATCATGTAAAAAAAGAAACACAATAAATTGTTGTACTGTGCAAAAAGTTGAAACTACCTCAATATTTCAGAACACAAAATAAAACAAATATTTTCATCAAAAAAACTAAATTTTACTTGGATTCATTGTTATAGTAACTTTGTAAATGAAAATCGAAACCAAACTTAATCATTGGCTCTACTGAAAGCTATGTGACTTTTGACATTACCTGATTCGGTTTCAGGTTTGACAAAAAAAGGTTTGAATCTTTGTGATCTGTATCCAAAATACAATGTTTGATTTTTTTAAGTACTGACTGTGAGGTTGTCATCTGAAACCCTTCCACTTCCCCAATGTGGGAACCACTGACCTAAATTATCAACTGTCACATTTTATTATTTAGAACCTCAGTTAGTAAAAACTCACAGTAATCAACAATTACAACAACATTTTAAATACTAAAACTTTATAATTTGTAGCTTGAGATACTCCTTTGGTGTAGAAGCAAATTTTACTGTATGGAAACTATAGGAACATATTTGTTAAATTATGTTTTATAACGTCCGAATTATGGTTTTTTTTTAAACCGGGAACGTTTTTCCCCCTCCACTACAGGGGTTGTTTGGGGTTTTTAACAAATTGCTCCATTCTTGGTGATAGTTCAGTGGTTGGTGTTGTTGCCTTTTTATAATTTTTACACATCTTATTTTTACCCTCGTAGTCTAACAATTATTACTCCAATATACAATATATTTACTAAACTGAAACCAATACTTTTTAAGGACAAAATTAATGTTTTAGTCCACATACTTTATGCACACAAAGTACTTAATAACATAATTTCAAAACTCCAGCAGCAGAAAAATGTCTGAAAGTACCTTTTTACTCAAATACATAAATATCTGACAGTACCTTTTTACTCAAATACATATGACATATCCTACATATCCTTTCTGTTTATGACTATGGCATAGACTGTTCTGAATACAACATTATTATAAAAGATGTTTGAAAATCGACCACTAACCCGCCAATCAAATAAAAAAAAAAACTGCCCAATGCAACTTTAAAATCTAGTATTGTCAGGCATCTTTAGAAAATATGCCACTTTCTCCAGCGGTACTTTATAACTATGTATCCATCGGGAGCCTTTCCGAAGACTTCCGTCGATGCCATCCTTCCAAACACCTGCAGGTAGGTAGACCTAGGAAAGGGAATAGTTGAATTATCATATTAGGAACGCATCACATATGGTCCATATGGTAGACCCAGAAATCCAGATAGTGAAAATCCAGACATATGTACTGGAGTTTTTACTAAATAACCCAAACATATACTACCTTTTTATGTGCACCTTCAATTTCCACATGATTTTCCCCCAATACGTGAACTCATGTAGCAATACCAATGCTCTCATTTTGCATCATCAATCTCCTAGGTATTGTTCACAGCCATAATTTTCTTTCCGATTTTTAGTTTATATTGCAGACTAGTGCTGTATCATATGAATTACAGACAGTTAACATAATTTGATGCATCAGAATTTAAAATTGATCTTGGGTATCAGCACAATAAGAATGCATGCAGCAGATTGACAGCAACTGCGGCTTGAATAGACACTGTTATCACACACAAGGCTGACTTTTGCTGGACCCTAAAAATTTGGATTTGCCATTCGCTCCATCAGTCGGGATTTCTGAGAGCACTTCATCTCATAGTAGAACCCTTTTCTTGATTTTTTGATGGCTATAAATTTTCAAACCAGGGTTATTTAAAGAACTCTCTGGTGATATTCTGAAATTCACCACTCATCCCCAAATAAACGTTGCCGGGAGTAGCTTATTTTTTTTAGTATGGCTACCCATATAAGGTAGGTAGTGCAATGTTTTAAAGAGCTTTACTCAAAAATATTAATGCTGTAAATCCAAGTTTAATTCCACATTTTGTAAAAAATTGATGACAAAAAAATATTTTTCATCATACTGACACAGAAAAATCTGTTTTCAGTTCCTTTTTGTTGGCTCGAAAGTTACCCATTGCCATCCTAGGCCGGCAAAAACGTTTATCCGGTCTAGGCTGGATAAACGGAAGTAAACAATCAGCTGATTTGCAGCAAACTGATGTTTAATGTTTGTTCATTGGCTACTTTTTAGAGGAATGTAGTGGCAGCACTGGCAGCAGTTGCAAATGTTTGTTCTGTTTGTTATAGGTTAGGCTTGAAGGATTGAGAAACTTATTGGTTTACGCAGGGACTGCGTTATAATTGAAAGTTTATTTTTTCTGAGTACTTAGTATGATGAAAAGTATTTTACGTTACATGGCCGGTAAGTTTTGCCATACTCACATGAAATCCCGCACTCGCTTTTGCTCGCGCCGGAACTATCATGCTCTTCCGGTAAAACAGTACTTCCCGGCCTTGTAACGTAATATACTATAACATGTTATTTTGGTACTTTATTCTATTTCACCTCTTTTAGTTTATAATGTAAATAAATTTTCAAACAAGCTTGGACACTCTTTGTTTGGTTATTCAATGTACTTTTTGTTATGATATTGGATCTTCCCTAACTACTGGTTGTTGGGATGGTTTTGATTTTTTTTAAATAGCAACCTGTATTAAGTGGCATATCATTTTATAATTTAAAAAAACACATGAAATCAGACTTTAATTTGATGATTCTCAAACGTTATCATAAATAATACCACAAAAAGCTTTCATTTTTTTGCTCCGACTTCAGTCACAACCATCTTATCAAAATCTATATAGTTCATTAGTTTTATTAACCTTAACAAATGGTATTGCTGTTAAAAAAAAATCAAAACCACCCTAGTAACCCCTATTTGAAGATGGAAAGGGTATTCCAAATTTATTTTTTAAAATGCTTCAAATCACCTAGCTAATGAGTGTCTAAGGTTATTTGAATATTTTAAAAT
Organism: Flexamia atlantica; assembly: GCA_035578135.1. Taxonomy (NCBI): domain Eukaryota; kingdom Metazoa; phylum Arthropoda; class Insecta; order Hemiptera; family Cicadellidae; genus Flexamia; species Flexamia atlantica. The sequence continues at coordinate 41,366,158 of JAQJVK010000005.1, read as the reverse complement.
GAAAGAGGTGGTAGGCTCTAAATAACAGTAACATGTATTTTGCCAAAATGTTATATCAAAGTCGGATTTGCGTCATTATCATCTTTTTTAAGTCCTTCAAAGTTATGTGCTACTTTATAAGCATTGTTCTGGCCTTACCTCTCGTTCATGAGTGTTTGGTCGCAATATTGGTGCAACAATCAGTTCTTCACCCACTGAAAACTCGTCTTTGACCAAATGACAGGCAGAGTCTCCAGGGTCCAGCATCCACAGCGGACGGACGAGTGGAGTTCCGGAGTCCAGTGCCTCTTGAGCATACTTCTTCAACAGTGGGTTTACCTGATAATCATAGACGTATAATGGAGTGCCATATGGCAACTAAAAATGCCTGTGCTTTGCTTTTTTCTGTAAGTAACACAGCCCATGTTACCAATTTTGACAAAGCTGGTACAACCTAGCCGCAGCATATTTATATTACTCCTTGATTTGATGATTGAAGAGTAAACAAATATGAAATCAAGAAAAATTTATAAAAATGGTGAGGAGTAGAGATAAGTTTGTGCCTCTAAGTGGAAAGTGGACTGAGTATCTATGAGATAAAGTTATTCTTCGTCAGATTTATCTCATAAGGAAGAAAAATTAAATCTATCAATTTCACCATTTTTTCCCTAGCTAACCTTTTATTCTAGGCCTCTGTATCCCTCCATTTCTATGATGAAGGTTCCTAGTCAAGATTATTTCCTATTCCAACAAAGCAACTTTTGTTTTTCCATTCCCACAAACCATATTTACCATTTTCTGGCGCAATTGTGTGAGGGTCTTGGCCAGTTCCAGCACCTGGTCATCATCCTTGTATTCGCTGGGCAGGTGAGAGTATCGGATGACAGGCAGGAAAGTGGCCAGCTGCAACCAGCGAATGTACAGCTCCTTGTTCGGCAGCCCTTTGTCCATGAGCTCCTCCAGTGTAAAGTCAAAGTCAGGTGAGGAATGGTTACCTGTAATGTAAGTGTAAGTGAAAATCCATGAATAAAATCCATTGAGAATAAAATCCATGTATCAAAATATTTTTATCAAGCTAATGTGTAATAAAATCATACATCTAATAATTGTTAATGAATCAAAACTTAAAAGTGGCATTCTTACCAGAGCTGGAGTATCTCAATGGATCTTTAACAATAAAATCTCCTCCCACTGGTCCTGGCATAAGGAAGGGGTAGCCAATGATCCCAAAAGTGAGAGTCGTTGGAATTATAACCTAAAAACGATTATTTATCATATTAATGAAGTAACAGTAAATCGTTTTTAGAATTTGAAAATTATAATAAATGACATTATAAACTGTCCTTTCAGTTTTATTATGTAATTAATTAATAAATTAGATTTATTTTCCTCGAGTCAAATAATAAAATCAAGGTTAAACAAAACAGAACAGTACTTGTAGAATTTTTTCTTACTGGTAAGCCATTCAAGGACACATACTTAAACTCTTCTAATGATGCTGCCAGTCTTTAGAGGTGACCTACGATGATGATCTTTTCAGAAGATATTGATGTAAATTTATTATGCGATCTCCATTCAGGGCCGTACTCAGAGCGGTCTTCCCGGGACAACTTTAACTAAGTGGAACGGGTGCAGTACCAGGACATGAGGGGCCCAGCCTATTATCTTTACCAGGGCCCCCCAAAGCTGGGTACAGCCCTGTCTCCATTACATTACCAATTAGAACTAAATGAGAAAAGTCTTGGCGATAAGTCTTCACATTATAGCTGAAGTGGACCGAGCCTTGCTCGGTGTTATTTTATGTTTACCAGTTCATAAATTACTATGAAATATTTCAATGTCATAAAATTGATTAATAGACACTTTTTTTACTCCATGAACTCTTCATCCCACTCACTGTATTTTTCCTTGGTGGCTGTAGATTGCAAACAGCTGTTATGATTACTTCATTTGTTTAAAATTTCATTGTTTATTTCGTTGCTATCATGGCAACTCATAAGGCCAATGTTAACATTTTAGAACTTTATAATTCGTTTTATTACGTTATTAGATTTTCTGTGGCCAATTATTCTGCATAAAACACGTTTTTGAGTGATCAATAATTTATTATTTCCACACTTTGAAGAAAATCCTCGAAGCCGTTTTTGAGATCGTTGTGCAAGCAAGCAAACAAACAAACACATAAGATAACATTGCGCTTATACGAGTATAGGATAAAAGTACAACGGGGTGATGTGCATCTCACCTGCAGAGACTCCCAGGTGGAGGGGAGGGAGGGGAGGGAGACAAAGATGGGGGCGGGAGGTCGACTGATCGCTCCAGACACTCCAATCACGCTGACTGCACTCAAGATGGCATTGGTGAACAACGCTTTGTACTCGTCAGGGTTCGTCAGGTTGCGATGCATGCTGTAGTGTAGCGGCATGTCATATGCTGTCCCTGTGGGCAGTTTGTTATATTATATGTTAGTTCAATAATATTTTTATCATACTGACACAGAAACGTCTGTTTTCCGTTCCTTTTTGTTGGCTTCAAAGGTACCCATTGCCGCACTAGTCCAGAAAAAACTTTCCGGCCTAGGCCGATAAGTTTCTTTGGACTGTGATTACAGGAAAGGGAAGCAAACAACCAGCTGATTTTCAGCAAAGCGACATTTAATGAGTGTTTATTGGATACTTTTTAGAGCAATGTAGTGGCAGCACTAGCAGCAGTAGTAAATGTTTGTTTTGTAAGATAAACAAATATTTACCAGTAGGTTTGAAGGGTTGAGAAACTCATTGGTTTATACGTTATGACTGTTTTTAGCAGTATGTTTTTTGAGTAGTATAATGAAAATTATTGTTTGTTACATGGCCCATAAGTTTGACCGTACTTCCATGAAAATCCGGTAAGTTTGACCAAAACTATCATACTTGTCCGGTAAAACAGTACTTTACGGACTAGTAACGTAATATATTATTATTGTCAGTTTATCTTTATACTTCCTAGGTTCCTAAGGAATCTCTTGAGTTTTCCAAAACCCCTATATTTTTATGGACAAATACTGATGATCCATAAAAAATATCAAGCTTTTTTAAATATACGTAAAAAGGTATTTTTTTTAAAAACCTCACAAAATAATTTTGCTCTCCTTGGTTCTATCAACTTTGCCATATAAACTTAGACCTGAAGTTCCTGTGCTTAAAAAGAAGCAAAAACTCTATTGAATTTATTGAATTTACCAAACTCATGTTTTATTTGAATTAATTTTATTTTTTGTATTGAGCATTAACCATTATATATTTTTTTAGAAATTACTACTTTTATTAATTTTTATAATGATATTAGCTAGGTATATGAAAACTGATTTATGAGCTTTACGGTCATCAATTTACTGTTTTCTGAAAAATATTCAATAAAAATTATCTGCTCTAATTACCGTCCCATAAATTGCACAGTGAACGAGTTTAAAACAAATCTAAGAGTTCAATCAACTAAGTAACCCTAAAGTTCAGTAAAAATTAAGAAAAAATCAATTTGACCATGTTTTAACAACAGATTACCAGTGTCCAGGTAGAAAGAGTCTATCTGATAGTCCTTGACGAGCTGCTGCAGCTGTCTCTGGAGCCAGGGGATGCTATCGTTGTACGTGATGTCGATCATCCCTGCACTCGCCACAGACTTGTACGACGTCAGGGCGGGGATGCGCCGGGACACGTCCATCCCTCGCTCCGTCACCTGGCCGAGCAAAGGGCTTGTTATTTGTAATCAAGTTTAAGCATTATTATGAAGCCTGTCCAGGAAGTAAGTTCCATTTGTGCATAGCTCGAGAAGTAGTGGTGATAGCATAATAATTCAGCATGTGTAGTGATTTGATCACATTTCTGGCTATGTGAGGCAGACCATCATACTGGCACGCGTTTGATATATATAACCTTTAAAATGTGAGCGCCTCAAGAAAAAGTCCTGCCAGATTCGAGTTGCACTGTATTTCAAGATTATTTTTTCAAAAATAACGTATAACCCAAATTCATCCTGAATTTGGTTTACTGTATCCTCCTAAAAGTATGAGTGAAGATGTCGTTCACCATTGGTTACAGTTTATTAAAGTAGGAGGACTAAACACCCTCAGTAATGACAGAAAAGGTTACCTTGGGTCGTAAATGATGAACAAAGTGTTTCCTGGTGAACAAAGTGAGTGAAACAAAGTCACGAGAAACAATTGTTTTCCCTATTACAAATCTTTCTTGAAGTCTTTTACAGAAGGTAGTAACCTGAACAGGATGTATACAATGCTTAGTGTTTTTGAGAAAAAAATCTTAAAATACAGCACATCTCCAATTTGGCGGGACATTTTCCTGAGGCGCTCATGTTTTAAAGATGATATTTAGCAAACTTTTGTGCAGCACGATGATCTGCGTCACATAGCTAAAAACAAATTGAATCACTGCACACGCTGATGTGTAAATTATTGCGCTACCTTCACTTCTTCTCAAGCTATGCATGAATGGAACTTACTTTCTGTTCAGCCCTCGTAGATTGTTGGATCATATAAACCCACTACTCTAATAAGCTTGCTCATGAAAATTTAATACCCTTGAAGAGTTCCTTGGTCCTATGAACAGTGGTGTAGTGAGGCCGGAGCGGTCCGGAGCAGTGCTCCGCCACGGCTTTTGGAGCTGGAGCGGCGCTCCGCCGCGGCTTCGTCCGGCGCAGCCTAAAAACGAGGATTGAAAAGCGTCATTGCATGAACTTGGTTTTCTCCTCTATGGTATAATTTCGTCACAAATAATGGTGAATTAAATCGTTGTTGCGTAGTGGTAACGAACTCGTCCTCGTGTCGCGGAAACATGGACTCTTCGTTGCATCGCGGTTTGCCTAGACAGCGTCAAACGTCAAATGCTTTGAATCAGATTGGTAGCACCTTCTTCGTTCCCGTGACGTTTGCCTCTCGTTGTCAACTTTGGACGCTGGAGACCGATTTTCTTGAAGTTATTGCGCACGGTCCAGCGCAATTAGTTTGACACAGTTTAGGAAAACTATCCTTGTCTTAATCGAACTCAACTTCTCGTCGTGGTATTTTAACTCAATCGCGTTACGGCTAACGTAGCGACTCACCACGTCACTGTAAACAAAGGGACATGGAGTTAACTATCGTCTTCGCGTTGCGGTAGGCCTAAACGTCTTGTCGTCCGGCCGTCAACATGACACTTGCAAACTATAATCTCGCCATCGGCATCGTCACGTCGTCGTATACCGAATTGCTGTCGTATCCGTGTCGTGTGTAGTCTAATCTTACAGTTTTACATTTGGTTTCTGAAAACCGATTCCTTATCAGAGTTTTGATGATTTAGACATCTGAAATTCGGGTTTGACCCATTTCCCCAAAAAATTGTGGATACAAACAGTTCTAGAATTAAAGTACCCTTCATAAACACCACTGTGATTATAGTTTATAACTGATGGACTATTTCCCCTCCCCTTCCGCTCTCAATTACCGCTCCGGCACGGCTAATTTTAGCACTACACCACTGTGAAGAGACCTTGATTTTATGAAGGGTACAAAAGCAAGTAATTAAGGAATGGAGAGGGTGAAAGAAAGGCCAATTAGCAATAAAGCCCATAAACTCTTGAAAAAACTGCCCACTAGTCTTTACTTTCTAAGATCTAAGTTACTGCTAAGCCTTGAAAGTGCATTAATTTTTCATGAACTTTTTATAGAAGTGTCTATGTAATATGATTACACTAGCTCTTTGTTTACTTTTCATAAGCTAGTGGCTGGTCACATAATTAACAAAATAACTACTCCAAATAATACTAAAATCAGGTACAGATCTTATTAAGAAGCTCCTTTACCAATAGTCCGTCCTTCACAGCTGAAGCAAAGTTTTTGGATTCAGTTCCAATAAATGGTTGCACTGTTAGAGCAATTCGAAAGCCTCTGCGATGAATTATCTCGATGGTCTTCTGCATAGTGGGAAACCGTTCAGTGTCTATGGTGAAGTCCCCAACTTCAGACTGCCAAAATTCGTTCAACAGCACATGACCTGCAAATACACAAACATTACAGAGAACTAATTATTTTTAAAACAAACTAAGACATCTGTTTCAAGTAGTATGAAGGTGTTGTGATTTTTATATACTGGATTGCAAACACTGGATGTAAATAAAAAATATCTTTCAACACTTAAAAATAAATTTACTCTTATACTATAATAATAACCATTAGCACTTAAGTAAATATAATATTATACTATAATAATAACCATTAGCTCAAATTTTTATACTGATTGTTAGTAAAATTAAATTGAATAATGTCGGTGTGAAGATAAAGAGCAAAAAGTCTAGCATATTAACAAAAAATTTATTGGTATGAAATCATTTACTACTTTTTCTTTTACTTTGAATTCTCTGATAAAAGTGGTTACATTGTGTTCTTCTCACATTGTGCTTGACCCCCTGCTTTCATGAGCGTCCATCTTACTTTTTCCAGGGGGGGGGGGGGCTCAATTAGGATGACCAGGGGTTGGAAGGAGGGTACAACTAAGGAACGAGTCTAGAAAGTGTGTATTACCACCCAGCAAACAAAGAGGTTTGAGAGTCCTCCCGGGAACCTTTTAAGATTAGAACTGTAAACAGTGGCCAGCTGGGATTGATCCAAGGGCCGTGGACTGTGAGGCCGCACAAAGTACAAGATAAGATGTACATAGTTCATTTTAGAGATACTTAAAACTGTAATAACCCCTTTTCTTATAAGTTTATTTTAAGTTTACCGTCATTTAATAAATGTAAAAGTAAAAATTACAGAATAAAACTAAACTCTGTGAACACAATAGTGGGCTGCACAGAAAGCTTGACCCAGCAGGGCCTTAAGGTCTGTAAATCTGGCACTGACTGTAAACTTAAACTTTTAGGCAATCAGAACACATAAAAATTGCTATCAACAAAGCCTACCCGCCTAACTATTCTAAGATGTAAACATGCAATTTTTTACTGAATTCATTTATGCATACTATTTTGTTGGTTTGTCAAAAAATCAAAAATAAAATAATTGTTTTAATGCTGAAGCTATAAATTTAACTAAACAAATCGACCTCTAGAAAATGATATCAATCCAGAAATCTCAGCTATGTACTATAGGCACAGAAGAATTAATAATAGTAATAATATTAGTATTAATTATACTTCATCTGTGCTACAAGTGAACCCTGGGAATCCAAATCAATAAACTCAAGCAATCTGAATCCTATTTTACGGTAATTTAAACATTTTTAATTTTCAGAAAATTGAATAAAAACTAAAATTATTAATCAGAAATAAACTAGAAGTATAACTGTTTCTTGAATTTTTGGGAAATATTCCAGAGAATCAAAGTTCTGTCTGTTAGGCGTGATTTCTTCTTACCCAAAAATATCAAAATGGGATTGCTTTCTGTTCTTGGGTGAACGGAGTAACTTCATGAAATATTAATATATGGGAGTCGGTAAAAAGCCATTGCATGTAAGGCCAGATTACCAATCATGGGCAAATGACCTGATCAAATGTGCAGCAAGATACAGACCGATTATTAAGTTTTTAGAAGGTGGTTGAACCCCTAAAATCCTTGTAAAATGAGAACGGAATTCTTTTTCAGAATTATTTTACTTTGAAAATACTAACCAAATAATATTCTAACAAAAAAAGTTGTATCTCTAGCCAAACGGCTACTTTAGAGGCATCTAAAGATGTGGAAGTTTAGGGAATGTAAAACACAATAAATTTCTTTTTTGACAGCTCAAATCTTTGAACTCATCTTTGAATATATATGAAAACAAAAATGACAAATGGAAAATGACAACGTCTTGGCCTATTTCATAGTATTTTCTTTAATCCATATTTTATATTATTTTTAATGAAATAATGAAATAAAACTATGAAAACCTGTTAAAACACCATATTTCCTCATAAAAATGTGAATCTAGGGGGGCCCGGGCCCCCCCTTGCCCACATTGATGGACGCCCATGCTTGCTTTCTACACAAACATTATCAATGAAATTACATTTGCATTGAAGAAATTGGAAAACACTAAGCCATTAGCACATGGAGAATTCATTTACTTTGTTAAACTCTGAAACATAACATGCTCCTTACCCTGCTTGAGGAAGCCGAGGGCGATGACGTCCTCGGTGTAGTTGACGATCAGCTGCTCGACCAGCTGCAGCTTGTTCTGTGGCGCAATCTGCCACACCGGCTCTGTCAGCAGGCTGTTGATCACAGAGTTGTCCTCCTCCCGCAGCCCGTCCCACAGCGACTTCTCGGACAGCGACGAGTGCAGAAGTTTCATATTATTTGACGTGCAGATAGAATAGTTGAGTCTTGGCAGTCCCTGGGAGGCCATGTATGCAAAATCGTCATGCCGGCCCTGGGTAAGGGGGAAGTAAATTAATAGAATGATGTATATTAATAACTTTCATTCACTATTAACAACGTCCAATTCTTTTCAGCTCTTGTGTCTTTATTACCACTTATCATAAAGTGCTGCATTCCTAAAATTGTCATTAATCTACAATTACCTTTTCAAAAAATTTTAGGTGTAAATGAACATGAATAATAACTATGTGGTCAAATATAGTTCTTCAGGGAGGTGGAGATGAGAAAAAATTGAGAAAAACTAAATAAACATAATGAAGCAATTAAAGAGTTTTGACAAAAGACATTTTAAATATAAACATTGTGTTATAAATATTTACTTACTGGACAAATCAATTCTAAGCTATAGAAATAATTACAACACTTATATGTAGAAGAAGCCAACCTGAAGGCAGAGCCTGGTAGACTTGTCAGCGTTAATGGAGACATAGAGGGGAGTGTCAGGGTCAACTGAGATGGCGACTCCTCGGGAGTTGATGAAGTACCTTCGCAACACTCCGCCCCAGCGATGCCTGCCGACCTGACCCGTCACGAACGCAGACATCTCGACTCTACCGAGCTCTACTGGCCACTCCATGCCAAGTGTTCGACCGCCGCCGTACCTGTTATATGGAGGAGAAAATGTTATGATAGTGCAATTAGGAGATGAGATGAATTTTTTATGGTGTCAGAATACCCTCTTCAGCTTTGTTACATGTTTATGAAAATCATATTTTATTTAAGGCTGAGAGAGTGAGAGGAATAATTATCTACTTTATTTTATGGTACTAAATGGTCATATAGTTAGTGCTGTCATGTTGAAAACGATTGTTAAAACTATTTACATTTTTATAGAGTTGTCTAAGCCAATAGCATGAGAGGAGTCATATGAGAAAAGTAGTTAAAATTATTTTGATTTCTGTGAATTAGAGCACAACTCTCGACAACGTTTTTCATCTAAACTATACTCTCCTGAATTTAAGATTAAGATAATATCTAAAAACCTAATATACCAAATATATATATATATATATATATATATATATATTAGCGAATTTCCCCTATAGGGATGAAGCTATTACCGTAGGTCTCATGGTAAGACCTAAGCCCGAGACCATGATAACTTTTCGTTTTGGGGCCCCCAGAAGCAAAAAACACCATTCGTTCAAATTTCTAGATATATATATATATATATATATATGTGTCTGTAAGCACGATAGCGCTCGCAAAAATGGTCCGATCGGAATGAAATTTGGCACAGGCGTGTAAAGTAGTAATTATTCGGACGAGTTCGTGAACCAGCCCGATCGGACTACCGGAAGGGGGGGTAAAGGGGGTTAAACCCCCCCAAAAATGGGTTTTTTGAGTTTTAACATAGAAAAATAACATTTATCGAATTTTTGTTGGCACCATTGAATTCAGCTCAAAAAAACAAACAATTTGGTATCTTGAATCACTGCTCTATGTCCATTGGTTACCGAGATATTGAAAGTGGTAAACACAGTACGTTGTCCCAATGTTAACCTTATGGGAAATAAGTAAAATTCTATATCTCGGTTATTTCTCAACATATCTTAATAAAACTTGGTAAATAGCTTCTTTTAGTTCAGATCTACTAAATATTGAATTAAAACCATCCAGTTTTAATATACCTGTAGCAGCAGACCTGCATACTCATTCCCCATGTTATTCTTATGGAGCTTACCAAAACATTTCAAATCTCGCTATGTTGGATTGAAATACGTTGTTTTGCATTTGAAATTCGCTGAGTATGCAGGTCTGCTGCAACGGGGGTATTTTATTTCCTTGTTGCTTGTAAAAGCATTATTTGCATTAAATATATCTAAATCACAAAATTGCAATTTATTTTTTAAGATTGTGGTGGTTTCTTTTCCATTTGCCCCCCTACCTGCGTGGACCTCAGGCTTGTGCATGGAAGTTATCAAGCAAAGCAAGCTGACACAGTATAAGGGCTGGTATAGCTACAAGGGTGAACAGTACTGCTAAAAGTATGCAACAACATCGGGACTCGATCCTGAGACATCTGCTGCCACAGTTCTGAGGCTGAGTGCACTATCAACTGCGCCACAAAACTCACTAAATAAATGTGCTCCACAGATTGATTTATTCTACAAATCATCAATTCTATGAAAACCGGTTATTAATTTTTAATTTTAGAGGAATTGATTTTGCAACGAACGGACCAGTGACCGTAGTTGTCGCCATCCTCGTAGCAGTCGGTGGGGCGCAGGCCGGGGTCCTGACTGAGCCAGTCGAAGTGGTAGCAACGCAGCCCCGCCTGCTCCGAGTAGCTGAGGTACAGCCGCGCCAGGTTCATCCACTCCATACACACAGAGCCGTCGTCCCTGCAAACATGCCAAACACGCTTGAGCAAAGGTGTACCTGCAGAGGTGATTGTGCAAAGGTGAAACATATATAAACTACTACGGTTTGGATTACAAAATCTAAAAAAAACATAAAATAAAGGTCCCACAAGATAAATCCATGTTTACTACCATATAGGGAAATAGCAGCCATATTTTAACTTCCAATTCAAAATCAAATAACACAAAAATCAAAGGGGAGTCCTTATAAGGAGTTAATGGTCAAAATAGTAAACACTTTAGCTATTGGATTAGACTTAGATGATACACCAGGTATATACAAAAGAGACCTAACTGTTCCCATTTAAATACTTCAGCCGAAACTGCAAGTCGTGGACCCTTGATCTTGGTCAAATTGAAGCTTGGAATCTCATGATGTGCAGTATTGTGGTTGAATTTTGATTTATGTTAGTGCTTCGCTACAGGAATGTCCTAAGGGGACCCATATCAAGGTTTTTGGAGTTCTCTAAGTTTTATTTGTTTATTATAGCGCGAAAGGTTAGTCATAGTTTGAAATAGTTCCAAAAGTTATGGACATAATGCAACACTTTTTATTTTCTGGGCAAGTCCAAATTAACAAATTAGTGCTAATACAATATAATTAAGCCAACCAGTAAAAAGTATAAGATCTAGTTATATATAAAATATATGTATTTGTTTGATGGTATACACATTTTGGCTAAAGGTAATGATGTCTTATTAACTATTAAACGTCAGTGGTTCCCAAACTTTTTGACTGGCGACCCACAAACGGTCTTAATGTTTTGTCATGACCCTCCATCGTTGTACATTTATTTATATATTGAACCCGATGAAAATATACCTCAGTGAAAGAATAAAGCTTATAAATCAAACCTAAAACGTTATAGACTTAATACTAGTGTCGATTAGGCTATTGCAATTGTATTACAACAAAAAAACATTCGTTTTGGAACAAAAAGTATATTCGTTTTCTTTTTTTGATACTATTTCATAATTTCATCATAAGATAGTTAAAAGCACATAAAAAAAGAACTATATTTTAGATTTATAATCTTTCTCGCCTTTGGCTTTTGGCCCTCAAAAGTAGCCTTTTGAAGGTATGGCTGCTTTCCACAAGATTTTGTAACGCAATTTTTCTTCTTTTTTTTTGGGGGGGGGGCACTCTTTGCAAGGAATGATTTTGTTTTAGGTTTCATTAGTAAATTGCATGTCTTGGGATTCCCCCACCTTTGTGTTGGTTCCAGGGCTCGTTAAATGAAACACAGATGATACAATTTACACAAAACACAATATTTGTCCCGCACGATTAAAACGTCCCGCTTCCTCAGGATTTTTTAACAGCTTGTTTCTCCTGCACGCTGTCCGAAATTTCAAGCTAAGCGTTTGGTTTACGTCAAAAGTGAATGAAGCCCCAAAATGCAATCTAGAAATAACTTACATAGTGTTATGGGCAAAATGATTAGGAACCGAGAATAAAAAAGATTGCCTGTAAATCCCACTTCAGGAGGATAGTTGGGACTTCAGGCGGATTCTTTCGGGCAGTTGGAGATCTGAATGACGGAACGATGCCTCCCTCGACCTCTGTCACTGCTTATATAATTCGACTAAAGGAAAAGAGTGTCCTATTTGAGTGAAAAAAATGTTTGTGATAAAACTAAATAATAAATAACTAGAAATCTTTTCTCATCTTAGCAAGGATTTTAACCAAATTTTGATTGCTTTTTTATTCTAGTTTCAAACTAAAACTAAGAGGATTTTATTTTGTTATTAATTTATTGTTGTAGCCTCATCCCGACCCACACTTTGGGAACCACTGATATATGTAATATCTATATATATACCTTTTTTGAATCAAGTTTAATCCTTATAAAGTGTAATATGTGTGGTGTATGTCTAAGCTAAGATTCAAACACACAACAGGACCATTCTATTCTTCCTTCCCACTTCGTGGCTCAAAGACACTGCTGTCAGACTGTTATTGACAGCAGTCAATAACAATAACAAGGACCAATGTCTCGGGCCTTGTTTGCACGACGACCAGACAGTAGGAGAGTTGAAAAAAATTCTTTTGTTCTCTTTTGTTTAAAGGTGTTACTGTCCACTGTACTGGGCGTCGTGCAAACAGGCCCTCAGTCATAGGCACTCCACACATTGCCATACATTGTTATAAAACCTAAATAATTTTTATGACTTCTGTACCTTAAAGTCTACGAATGACTACATTTTATTGTAATCAGTGACATTGTTCACCTCTCGTGTTGCGGCAGGCAGTCGAACACTCGGTTGGTCTCGGGCAGTTCCACTCCCAGGTAGCCCAGAGCTATCTCTTGACTCTCAAAGTTGAACACCCTCACCAGCCTCTCTTTATTGTTAAATCTGATTCGATCAAAATACGCCCTCTGTCAAACATCGAACAAGTTTAAGATAATAATTGCCAAATACAGTGGTTCTCAAAATTTTGGTGCCTGTGTACTTCCTCCTACGGTACTTTTTTAATAGCCTATTGGACAATTTGATTTAACTTCACAAAAATCCTTCCTCCCTTCTTAACTCATTAGCAGGATTTTCCTGCAATTAATTGTCATTGTTAATCTTTGGCTAATATGGGAACATTATTTATTTGGTAAATGAGGAAAAATAAACTGGATCTCTATCTACTGTTTGCACTTTTACAAATTACTTATATTTTACAAACATATTTTGCTCATTGAAATCTCTAAGCCTTCTTTTTGTTGAATAATCACTTATATATCATCTCCTTCATAGGATTTTTTGAAAGAAAAATAATTTTTAAATATGTCTTTAGTGAAAAATTCGGTAGCTCACCAGTGTACCACCTACCATTGTTAGACCTAAGACTGAGACCACTACAACTTTTTATTTTGAGTCGAGATGCCAAAACACCAATCATTTGGATATATTCATTAATATTTTTTAATATTAATAATGTAAGCCCAATAAGGTAATCAAATTTCAAGTAAAAAATATGTATTTTTATATATAGGAACATAAGTTGATTTTACTTGATGTGAGGCGTTGTCTAAATTATTTACTGTATTCAAGCATTTGGAATTCGTTGAGTATGCAAGTCTGCTGTAAAAGGCAGGGACACTTTTTGTTTATTTTACAAAGTTAAAAAGATAAAAATATCACAATGGAAGTAGGAAACCCTTTTCACTTACCTGGAGGACCTGTTGATGATAGAAAACGTGTGCAAAACCAACTAGGAACACCACCGTCAGGAACATTAGACTAACAAATCCTTTCAGTTGGTAATCCTTAGGTTTCTTTTGACGAATTCCTCGAGGAAATGTCATCTGTGAATTGTTTGAAAGAAATAAAAAGAACCTAAAAAAGTTTGGAAGTTAAAATAATCATTAAACAACCATAATTTAGTCACTGAAACAACCATTAGATATATTATTGGATTGTCATCAATTATTAGAAATCAGAAAATGTACATAAGATAACAATTTTTATCGATACCCAAAGTGTTTCTGATTATTTTGTGATTATCAACTGAATGGGTGACAACTCATCAAACTCAATTTTGTGATGTTTCAGTATGTTTTTGTTAAGTACCACGGAATATCGTGACTTTAATTGATCATTACATAATTTCAATACCGTTACCTAGTACTCCCATCAAATGTGATTAACTATAAAATGAAAAGAATATTCCAATTTGTATTCATCCTAGCTTAAGGTGTCCTGCTTTGCTGGGAACAAGTAAACAAGTAGTTATAGATATTTTAAAAAATGCATCAGCCCTTCTCTTTATATTTGTGCCCTTAAGGAAAATCTTATAAAAAAATATTATTTTTCCTGAGTTTTTCCCACCAAGACGTTTTATTCAAAGTATAGGGTTGATGGGGCCAGACTTATAGTTTTTCTTAAAAGTTATGGGTAGTTTGGGCTTTATTTCTAATCATATGATATGTCATTAAAATTAATTTACCAAATAAAAAATTAATATCAGAGGTAGCGCAACATAGATGTTTCCTTAGGAAAGAACTTATAAAATTAATATCACAATGTACTCATTCATTGACCAACACTAATTTTTTAATATACTTTTGTTACACCTAAAAAATTAACACATTTGACAACACTCAAATCGGATATTTACAAGTAACTTTTCCTTGAGCAGGCTGGATATCGAGTTCATGGAGTTCATGGAGTTGAGACTGGACACGGAGTTGCCTGGGGAGTCGCTCGGGACGTCAATTACCTCCTCCTCGGAGCCGCTGTCCACGGGCGGCTTCACCGACTTCTTACGCATGCTTCGGCTCGGCACCCTGCCGCAGCGAAAAAGTGGACTTTCTCAAGGCAACTGATTATAATTGTAAATAGATGAAATATGTAAACGCAATAAAGTATTTCTTCCTGGTGAAAATAATGAAAACAGAGGAAAATTTCACTATATTAATACTTTAAGAGTGGGAAGCCGAGCCGAGGGGACGTTGGACCTTCCAGCTCATACCTTCCATCCGACCATGGGTGGAACGGCAGCACGGCGAGGTCGATTACTACGTGACCCAGTTTCTTTCTGGGCACGGGTACTTCCGAGCCTATCTGCACCGGATGGGCAAAGTCGCCAGCCCGGACTGTCTGTATTGCCCCGGCATCCCAGACACGTCCGAGCACACTTTCTTTCAGTGCGACCGTTGGCACGTCCGCCGAGCCTCGCTTTCATCTGAGATCGGCGTGGTCGTCAGCCCAAACAACATCGTCGGAGCTATGCTCCAGGGAGAGGGCAACTGGAACTGTGTCCAGCACTACGTCCAGGCCATTCTTCGGGCGAAAAAGGTCGACCTCGATCGGCCTTAATCCTCAGCTTTTCCCCAAGGAGGTTGCCCTAGTGGCGTAATATCAAAGGCCTAGCCCGAAGTAATGTGTGAAACAGTTCCAGGCTAGTGTCCTCGGTGCCGAGGGAGGTGGTTTAGTCGGTAGTTCACGGGACATCGAGCTCGTGGGAGTCCGACACTACTGAGGGGACAATGAGCCCCTCAGTGTGCGTAAATGCATTCCACCTCCTACCCAAAAAAAAAAAAAAAAAAGTTTATATTTCTGTATTATCTCGAGATGAATCTCCTTGACACCTAAATCCATCAAATTTATCAATAAATAAAAGTGCCATTGAACTCACGAATAATTTTTTTAGGAAGTTAACTAGAACAAAAATAGCATTAATTGTAAGAATTATGATCTTCCTAACTCACTCTTAAAAATTTGTGATTTATTTTTACTCAATGTCATAAATAATCAGTTTAATTTTGTAATACTAAACCTACATAATAAAATACTTTGAAAATAATCAATGAAGGGCATCATATTACGATAAACCTGATGAGATAATGAACCATTACTTTAGGTGAAATATATAAATATTGACAGGGAACAGTATTTTGAAATATTTATAATGTCAAATTAGTTACTTAGCTGAAATAAAAATATTCTCTACTGTGTATTAGTATGTTAAATTAAAAACAGGAGAATAAGATTAGAGATAACAACACTAGATAAAATAGTTTACCAACAACATAGATGAAAAGAGAGAAACTTATCGAGACATCATACAACTTGGAGTTCACTCTTTAACCTCAAATTTTTTTTATCATTTGATGATTAAAAGTGGTCTGCTGTTATGGTTGTGCAGCTGCCGTTAGGGACAAAGTATTCCGCCAGAGGGCAGGGCAGTCTCATGATTTTTCCCTTATTTTTCTCAATTTTTTATTAGTGCATGTGAATGGGATGTGTGGTATGAACATTCTTTTGTGGTATGAATGGAATTAACAGAACTGTGGCAGCATTCTCTTGTTTAATGTGGGTTGCCTAATCAAATTATAAGCAGGTGAAAAGTTCTATTTTTGTTTTTGCATTTTTCCACAAAAAAGTTGAAATATTAAAATTTAATATTTCAGGAAACGATATTGATTAGATTAGTTTAGATTACCATATTAGACAGTTTACTAGTCTTCAAAATTACATGATGTTCTGGGCTAAAACTCTTCAAATAAGGCAAACACAATTTATTTTTGGGCGACAATAAAAATTGTTTATCTATTTATGAATTTCCTTGTTAGGTTTTTTCTTTGACGCATCGGAAAAAAAAGAAATATTTGACATAAACAGAGCTAATGCTAGAGCTCTCATTTAATATGTTAAATAACAGTAAAAAAGATGAGAATTAGACATTGAGTAAAACTTAAAAATAATGAGCTACCAATTAAGGCCTCATGTTATTTAAGGTGCCAATTTCTAGATACTAGTATTTGCATAAAGAATATATTTTTAAAATATAAGAAAGAAAGTTATTTAATGGCTGTGAAAAAAATTATAAAACTGCTAATTCTATTATAAACTCAGTGATATCATGGCTAGACATTGATCTTTGGCAAACAAGCAGAACCACACTGCCTTCTGAACAGTGGTTTGATAGCCTCACAGCTGATTACTCACTTTTTTGCTGGTTCAGGTTCACTCTCCTCCTCTGTGACGCCTCCATCGCTGAATGTGTCGCTTGTGTCATAGCCGTCACCTGGGTGCCCATGGCGCACTCTCTCTGGCGTCAGCTGAAACACACTCAATTTCGAAAATAATTTCCAGTACATTTCTATATTATGATAACCTGATACTGGATGCAATACGGTATTGATATTGTGGTGGTGTGTTTTTAAATCAAAAATTTATCCACACACTTTTTCTGCTCAACTCTTGCATTAAAAATAGTAAAATATCAATTCAAGTAGTTAAAGTAAGCTCAGATTTCAGTGTTGAATACAGTTTTAAATTATATCAATGTATCACCATGTAAAACGACGATACCATCATGGGACGCCATCTAGATGTATTTTAAGGTGAATACAAATAAAGTATGAATATGGGATAGGTGGGGTGAGCTTTGTTAGTGACAAAGACCTGAAATTTTGCCTGGCTGGTTCATTTTGTCAGGATTATCAATTAATAACCCAATAGCCACTGGCAACTGGGTCCAGTTTATTTTGGAGACAAAATTTTGAGCAATGTCCAGGCTAAACCATTGCATCTACAGCATAAGCAAGAAGTTTTTCAAGTACACTTCTCTTATAGGGTAGGCACCCATTGTGAATGACTTTTTGAAATTTTTATAATGCTTCGCCCTAAACATGTTTTTTTGTGATTGTGTTTGAGGAGAACAATTCATTTTGTTTTCTTGTTTTGACAGTTAGTTGTCTGCTATGTGATATAAACCAACCACTGTTATTTCATATAGTGACCCTGCAAAACAGGTCACTAGCAGCTAGTATTATGATATACTTGCTGGTATCCCAGCTTTGCACAGAAAAAGTAAGTCCTGCAATTTTTGGTTGACCCTTAAAGCTATTACAAACCGTCCATATATTTAGTTGTGAACAAAGTGAATCAAGTTAAATACACATTGTCGATGGGTAGCGCTACAGTACCAAAAATTCAGTCCTTTACACTCATCCTCGCTCAACAGATGATCTTTAGAACTTTTGCTCTCCAAGCCTCTTACTCTTTGGTGTTAATAAGAGAGATTTCACTCTTTGATGTCTTAAGTGATGCTCTTTCTTAAAGTTCTGAGATGTATCGTCAAATCAACTTAAAAATGCCTTTAATTTCAAACCTCAAACTCTAAAATCCGTCCAGTCATCCTTGAGTTAAGACTATGAAAAAACCCTTGTGCAAAAATATTTTGATTATATAATATCAAAGCTTAAAGAAAAAGGATTATACTGTTTCATCTGGTAAGTGTAGGTAAATGTAGGTCCCAGGTTTGAAGATTTTATGCTAATGAGAACATAAGTGTAAGATTGGTTGTTATGAAGACCATTCATCTATTAAAAAACTAATGTTAAGCTGAAATCTGGTCCTTTTTTCTGATCATATAACTACTTTACATTGCTCACTTGAATAATTGAGCAATCTCTGCTTTTATTCCGAATCCTCAAATTAAAACTTTTTGAAAAGGGATTTTTTGGACACAATCAAATGCTTTTATTTGTTGTTAATAAATTTCTTTGTAGAACCTCCTGGTTCCAATTTAATATGAATATAGTTTAAGTGAATAACAAATAAAATATTCAAATTCGCTCAGGCATAAATTTTGTAGTTTACCCCCAAACTTCTGAACCAGAGTTCGATACTGATGTAGGAGGATGAGAAGAAGGGGAGATAAGAGCAATCACGTTTTCAATAAGGACTTCCTGAGAGTCATCAAATAATCAGAGTGAGTCTGTCTGCAGGTCTTGGCACAAGAGGATGAGTGGTCACTGCCACTTTTAATTTTTTGCTTGCTAGTTTTTAATTAGTTTGCACAACATTATATAAACTAAATAAAAACAAAGAATCAATTGAGCCATCCTTTTCATATACTTTTATCTAATAGCTCCACTCCACATCTGGATGCAATAAGGCATTTTAATTGTGCTTTGAATTTCCTCATTGAGATGTAATTTTGGCAAGAGCTTTTTACTGGGCTCTTTATTATTACACTTTATTTGATATCTTCAGTTAAGGTATACATTTTCTCAGTGATAAATTCATCAGTTGATTTCATCAGCATTTTAAACAAAACTAAGATTTATTATTCCTTTATAATTTATTTTTTGAGTTAGTAGATTTCAATACGCTTTGCTCATTTATAGAATTCTATAAAATGCAATACCTACCTAGTTTATCACAAACTTCATCGAGGGATGAAGATTGCTTAGCTTTAATTTATTTAATGAAAATATTATTTAATTATTTAATATTTTATTTTTCAATGTCAATATGGATTGGAAGATGGTAAAGAAGCAAATTAAAGCATCACAGATTTAGAAAAATATCTGGGGAAAATATATGAAAACAGTAATATTTTCAAACATACAAGTAATATTGCTCCCCACAAAGGCAATTAACTTTGTGGTTTGATCTACTGGGGTTTCCATTTTGATCAATTATTCAATTTGATTGGTCTTTGTTTTTCTAATTGATGCTTTCATAGCTTGTTTCAGTGACGAAGCGTTTGACGCATGTCGGTGTGTTCTTATTGCTCGACACTTCCATTCATCAACTGATAACAATCTTACAGAAACTTATAATTATACAATCTTACTTCACAAATAATAGAAAATAAATTTTCTAAGCATCTAAATTTTGCAGCAAAAAACTGGTGGATTGAGTTAATAATGCAACTTTTTTTTACTTGGCAACGTTAAATAATTTTGGTCTGAAGGAATTTGCTTATCTCTATTACATGAATCGTATTTGCAAATTTTTAAAAACCTTAAACTGATACTGTATAAATTAAATTTAAAGCATCAAAACACCTTTATGTTAAAAATGCATGTTGTTGCCGTGTCATTATTTCTAATTAACCAAAAACACAGCTGTTTGCTTGTTTGGAATTTTCAAATGACAATAGTATTTGAATATACCCCTTAAGCAATCTTTACTCAATTGCATATCTCAGTTCTACTTCACTATACTTGCCATGTGCTATATATAGTAAAAGTTTAAAGGGACTTGTTCATGAACAGTTGGATAATTGATTTGTTTACTTTTTTGTTGTTATTCTGTAACCAGCATGGCAACTCATATGACCCAAATAGTAAACTTTTTCAACTTAAAATTTCATTTGAAAAAAATTTGTTTCTACAGCAAATTGAACTGCGTAGGTGAACTTAAAAATAAAAACCTCTCCTACATGCAAAATTTTATTAAAATCATTAGAGTTGTTATCGAGATAGGATTTACAAGAATTGCTCATTTAAAGTAATAGGATAGGTAATTAATGCTACTTATTTTATTGATGGTTAGTTCCGAAAAGAGTTGTTGAGAAAAAATCCAAGCAGTATTCCTACAGTTATTGTTTCATTTTCTTTGTCTTTTGATTGCTCAAAACTTACAATCTATGAATATAATATTAGTCTGCATTCATCATTCATAATAGCAAAATATTTTAAACAACAACACATGCAAAATTATAACTAGCACATTTTCACAACCGTAATAATTATAATTTTGAATAATATTCAATAAAACTCTTACAAACCTTTCCCGAAGCCATGTTGAATAAATTAAGAATGTATATCTAAAGTACCTACATAAAATGAAAAAGTTAAAGCACTTTTCATAGTAACACCTGAATAAGCAAAATCACTAAAACAGTTATAAAAGGTCCTATTTCTAAATCTGGCCAGCAGTCCATGTTGCAGGTAGCTCTAAAAGTTTGAATATCTTGTAGACACACGCTTTTGATCCGCACACACACAAACCAACTCACATTCCATTATTCTATTATCTCCAGGGGTCAAGTGCTTGCTCTGGGTGATTCAAATGTTGTAAACTTCCTTTCTCAGTCAATCGGATTCAACAATGTAAACATCCTTTGATCGTTAGTGTGAAGGGTTGCGATAATAAAAGTTTATGTAATAGATAGGGGTCGAAAGTTTGTGGAGTAGATTAGCACATAAATATTTAGTTTTTAAACCTTGGATCTAAGTTACCCAATTAACCCCAATTTGTTTAAGGAAATCTTTGTAACCCATAAAAATAAAATTGTAACTTGTTTATAATAAAAAAATTGACTTTATTTGTTTGTGCATCATAAAGTAACAGGCAAATGGATTTCTTCGAAATATTACAACTTTTCTTCTGCATACCTTCCAGTGGGTTCCTTACACACCTGAGAGTTCATGTCCTCGCGCCTTCTACGTCATCTAGGTATGTACAAGGCACAAGGGCTGTTTCATTTTCCTATAAAATTAACATTGACAATGTTTTGTTTACTTTTCAATGTTCCAAGCAAATAGTAGTTAACTTGGTTGATGGACCTTCATAGATGTTTTATAACTTGATGCATTTTATATTTAATATTTATTTTTTAGTGATATGTACTATTTAAAGTAACTAACAATGACAATTGAAAATGAAAACTAAAACAACCACTTGTAAAAATTAAATTGAATTGTGTACCCCTTTGGATAATATTTCGGTAATTTTGATACAAAACTTGAGTATTTCCTCTTCTAATAATTACCTCCCTTTTGCATATAAGTTCTGTAAACTACATCCTAAACCATACAGGGCTAAAAAAATTATCTTATGCAAAATTGTTGATAAATTGATATTATTAATTACTAATTTTTTTCTGACGGAGATGGTCGGGCCAACTCAATAATAATAATAATTCTTTATTGTATATGGCACCATTTGGTGCATTACAATGTTTTACAAAATATTCATTATATATATATTATAACATTATTAAAATTTTAGGTTAAAAAATTCATTTGTATCATAAATACAATGATTTGTTAAGAATGTCTTCACGTATTTTTTAAATTTGTCATCACGTAATTTTTTTATATTTGATGGTAGCTTATTGTATAGCTTTATATTTGTGTATGTAAATGCCCTTTGTGTTTTAGAGTATCTTGTTCGTTGCAACTTCAATTTATCCATATTTCTTGTTCCATGGTCATGTGTAGTGTTATTTTCTTCATACAAATTGTAATTTTTTCTTGTATATAGTAATGATTGTAAGACGTAAATCGATGGTAGTGACATAATGCTTATAACATAAATTTTACTGAAAACAGTTTAAAGTGAAGATTTTTTCAGAATAAACCCTTTGCTTTGGGAACAAGGCAATCCAGATAACTTGGCCCCCTTGATGGGGAAAATAACATGTGAAATCGAACGGGGAAAATAACATGTGAAATCGAATGGAGTAAAAAATCAGGAAAAACTTTAAAAGTGAAATATTGCTTTTTTCCAATTTGCTTAGATTTTTAAGTAGTGCTCTAATATTAGATTGCTGACAGTAATGTAAATACAAATATATTTAAGACCTTAGAAAATGATTTTTCAAATTCACTTTTACCTTATTCTAGGTAATACGGTATTCTATAAACATAGCACTCTGCTGGTCCCCGTTACATTGAGCATAAGGAACTTAACTGTAATCATTGCTAAGAAAAATATATAAACCTATTTATTTTTAATAAGGTTTTCAAACTAAAACTTGAAACAAATTTTGAATAGGAGGATAAAATATAAAAGCATTAATCAAACAATTACTTAACTACAGTTATCTGGCAGTATAAGAGAGTGAAGTTTCACCTGAGGTTCGTATTCCGGAGGCTCCATGGTGTCGAGGCCGCAGGGCAGGGACACAGAGTTTCTGCGTGCGAGTCTGGCTGCAGACTGCATTTCGGGCGGCAACAGCTGGCTGCGCTCCTGCACCAATCATCTCATCAATCTCTCGTAGCTCATTCATCGATGCACAATACAATAGGGGTTAACACATTCATATACCATTAGTGTGGCAGCAAACATAGTCAAAAGTAGTGACTTAAGAACAAGTATTCAGTAATGTTATAGGTAATTTCTAATATGTCTGGAATATGTTTTATTTAACAATATAATAGAATTTTCAATTTAAGTAAACAAATTAAAATTAAATTTATAGAAAAGTCCCATTGGCTTCAGTTCTACCGGTCCTTGGTTTATCCGGCTCCTTCTTAGAAGTAATTGTCAAAATGTATTTCCCACGGCATTCAGTTCCATGGCATACAGTCGCTTATTCTCTTTGATGCTCTCTCATGCTCTTTTTATCGGTTTGTTTACATT
Source organism: Flexamia atlantica (assembly GCA_035578135.1). NCBI lineage: Eukaryota > Metazoa > Arthropoda > Insecta > Hemiptera > Cicadellidae > Flexamia > Flexamia atlantica. The sequence continues at coordinate 41,342,821 of JAQJVK010000005.1, read as the reverse complement.
TAGCCAGGAAACAAAAATGTATAAAGAGAAGTTTTTGGAACACAACTTTTGACATAATAGCTTTGTTTGGACTAGTTAGGAGGTGAACATATCAAAGACCCTGTCCGTTGCCCTTGAGCGGGGGGAGGGAGGGGGGTCTGAAGGTACTATTTTTTTGGTTTTTCATAAATATCTTGAAAACTATATACCGGGTGTCTCACCTAAAGTGAACCAATAGCTAACTTTTTTATTATAAATCTGTCAAAGAACTTCTTATGGGGCACTTCCCTTAATTTTTAACGCTGATTTTTGCAGTCACTTTGAAATTTAAAAATATGGCCGCCATTTTCCAATATGGCGGACAACTTTGATTTTTCTTATAGAACACCCTATATTTTAGGGCATTTTTGGATTTTACGCTTAATTTTAGGAACTTTTTATTCTTTCTTATTTGTTCTTAAACTCAATGGTTCAGGAGATATGAGAAGTTAAAGTTTTATTTTTCCCCATTTAAAATGCATTGTGTCCGTTCAACTGTGCCATTCCGTGTATTCCTTATGGAGTAAAATCATATTTAAACTAACACATTTCCACGATTAAATCTCGACTAAAAATTATTTTATGATTAAACCTCAACTAAACTAACATTTTAGGCACTTATTCTTTGGTATCTTTTATTAAACCCAACCGTTTTCGATATACAGACTACCAAAATGTCCCTATGCATTTTAAATGGGAAAAAATCTAACTTTAACTGTTCATACCTCCTTAACCATTGGGTTTAGAAAAAAATTATAAAGGATAAAAAGCTCCTAAAATTAAGTGTAAAATCCAAAAACGCCCTAAAATATAGGGTGTTCCATAAGAAAAATCAATGTTGTCCGCCATATTGGAAAATGGCGGCCATATTTTTAAATTTCGAAGTGACTCCAAAAAGCAGCGTTAAAAATTAAGGGAAGTGCCCCATAAGAAGTTCTTTGGCAGATTTATAATAAAAAAGTTAGCTATTGGTTCACTTTAGGTGAGACACCCGGTACTTTAAGTATTCCCTATTCAATTGAAAAAAATTAAGAGAATTAAATTTCCTGTAAGAAATAATGGTTGGTCCAACCATTATTTACAAGGTAAGCACTAATTATATTAACATTGAAACAAATATCCCTTCCATAAGAAATACATATAAATTTATGTGTAAAATACATGCCCAATGGGGCAACGCTTTTTCACACAAAGGAAAGTGAACAACATTCAGGAAACATTGACGAAATTTCCAGTAATCCTATACTCTAAAACAAGCAATGTTTGTACAGGCAACATTTTTATTTCCTCCTAGGATTTTTGATTTGTTCGTTTAAATAGGGGTTTTAGACTACCAGAAATCGATTGGAGCTTGTCTCAAGCCTGGGAAAAATCCGGTTTGCGTCCTACAGCCCTTCAAAGTGCCCATTCAAATGCCCATCATCATGGGCATTTTTTGTTGCTACATTTACCCAAAACAGCTGATTAAGGTTGTTTTAATTTTTACAAAGGTTAGAAAAATTATTTTGATTTTTAAACAACAAGTTTTTAATTTGTTAAAGGTTATTTTGAATGAATCATTTCAAAGAATATTTATACTGTACCTTATTTATTTTGATGTAATTTTGTACAGATTAGTGTTGAATGTTTTCAAGGATAATTTTCAAGAATAAAAATGATTGCTCTCTACACGGTAATAGGAATACAAGCCGTCAAGATTCTCAAACGAGCTTGCGCTGCTGTTCACGCGCTAACATAGACTTTCCAAATACTTTGCGACTGGCATACGAAAGCCCGACGTCATATTGTGTTTGTATCGTTCAATGTTAAAGTCGACCGAACTAGCAACACCAGAGGCATCTACTGTTCCACCGGGGCCAGATCTATCATCGCCCGAAAATCGCTAATCGGTCGACGCAAGATGCACAAGGAGGGTACGAAAGACCGTGCATCAAGCAGATGATTTTTCTTGAGCCTACCGATGACGTCGACGAACGAATTTCTTCTAACGCCGACATGAACCTAGAATTGATACAGTTATTCAAGGGAATCGTGCGGGACATTAACCCATCCCCCCATGCATTCATGATGGTGTGTGAAGTCATAGAAGAAGAAAATGCTCGAGCCGCCAGGGCTCAAGGAATTCAGCCTCCGAAAGTCAATTTGTTTCTCGCACCACCGGCCTCGACCCAAACCATTGCAAAGTCGAATGAAGTATCAGCCGTCATCACACTCAACGCCAACCGGAGCTACCCGGATATCGACTATGTCGTGAAAGAACGAGGAAACCATAGCACCATGAGCAATACAGACAACCGCATCAAGCCATTTATGTATCCCCTGCTCTTTTACTCACAAGGAGACTAGGACTTTTCGACCAACATAATGCCAACCGCTTCAACCGTCGATCTAACATATCAAAACTTGAAATTCGTGAAGAGCCACTTAGCGTTCCGACCGTCATTCGCAGGACCGCTGCACTGCAACGAAGCGACAGAAAATATAGGTTGCAATCAACTTCAATGGCACTTCACTTCGGTGGCCGCATGCTATGGCAGTACGTCGTCGATAGTGTTGAACGAGACCAAATCAACTTCATTTTGCAGGAACAGAAAAAGCTGAAGGCACAGCTCTAAAGGGCGTTACCCTTTAGACAGGGTAACACCCTGGTAAGGGTGTTACCGTGCTTAAACAGGGGCTATAGTTAAGTGCTTAGGTTATAGTTATGGACAATTTTAACTGAAACAGGTTGTTTTTATTTTAGGCGTGCAAAGCTCGGTCCCTGGTACTTTGACACCTTAATCATGAAAACTGGTCTAAAATAAAGGTGTGGCCGAGCTCACAATAAAGCTGTAGCAACCAGAAATTTGTAATACTTCCTTTAGAAATAACTTTTTTATGAGTTCACCAAAACCTTTACTTTGGACCAATTTTTATGATTGAGGTGTCAAATCACTGGGAATTTCATCACTATTTCATGAATGTTGTTAATTTTCCATTCAGTGAAAAAGTGTTGCCCCATTCAGTTTCTAAATTACACACAAATTTACATGAACTTCTTTAATTATGGAAGGAATGTTTGTTGAAATAATAATATTATTAGTGCTTATCTTGTGAATGGTTGGTCCAAAATAAACAGATTATATACTTTTCTTACAGGAAGTTTAATTTTCTTTGATTTTCCAATGTAATAGGGAATACTAAAAGTTGATAGTTTTCAAGATATTTAGGAAAACCCAAAAAATGGTACCTTCAGACCCCCCTTTCACCCCCGCTAAAGGGCTATGGACGGGAAATTATGACACGTTCACCTCCTAACTAGTCCAAACAAAACTGCAAAGTTAAAGTTGTGTTCTATACATTTCCCTCTAAACCCAAAGCCGTAGCCAGGAAATTTTTTCGGGGGGGGGTTTGGACAGGACTGGCGGGTGAATTTCCGGCTCGCCAAAAGTGGTGACCTTTTTTTTTACTCACGTGAGTGATTTTTGGTGCCTATATCATTATTTCGGTCCCCATTGGCTACGTCCTTGTCTAAACCTAATCTTGAGCATTCATTGCCTGGACTAGTTTTACTGTGTATACTACACATTTTCACTAGTATCCTTGAAACGTTAATTGTTTGATCAATTTTTATCAAGAGTGGTTACTAATGGTTTTGTTATACACTATTCCATTGCCCATGGCACCCAAGGGATTAAGGAGACCCTTGCTCTCGAACACGCAATCACCAACGCGGAGCGGCCAACTCCACTACCCTCTGACCGGCAGGTAGATGACTCATGCAGAGGGTCTTAAGTGTTAATTGTATTTTTTAAACATCAATTATATTAACTAATGATGATAATATACTTGTGAGAACCTGAGATAATAAACTTTTAAGTCAAAATCAATTTTGAAAAATAAACATTTTATGTTCAATGTTGCTTTGTAAGTCATCTCTGACTGGGTCATATTTAACTGACTAATATTTCAAAGCCATTAAATCACTGAATCTTTTAAGACCGAAACAAACTTTACAATGCTATTAGAACCGGAGATATAAAAAAAAGTTTAATTTAGAAACACCCATAAGAAATGTACACCAAAGAATATTTATTTGAGTATAACTCAAGAACAAAACAATATTTTCTAAAAACAGATCTAATCAGGGTGAAAATCTAGTCTATAATGATGTGTCACAACACCACATTCATATATTTTAAAAAATTACCTTGTCCAATATGGCGGATCCAAGATGGCGGCTGAAAATTAATACCCAATCAAAATGAAGTATTTACCACCCAGCAACTATTGGCGGTGGTTTAAAATCAATACTTTGGGGAATGTTTGTTTGATACCATAAATACAATTTTTCCAATATCGCTTTCTCTATTTTCAGCCCTTTGAACTTTGACCTTTGATATTCAAAATTGCCCAACGATGCCAGACTGGCATCCGCCATATTCTTGTTCATTACATCAAATAGTACTAGAATTAATCATTAAATTTGAGACGGGCCCTACTTCAATGTTCATGCCTAATTTCTTATTTGGCGACCGGAATATTAGTTAACTCGTATAAGAAAGGCGTGAGCACAGTCAGCTGGTATGATGTAGGTGGGCTCACGAAACTAGCAGACCTAATAGTAAGACAGCAGAACCAAGACCGTACATGTAATATTTTGATTGAGTTGTATTTACTGGTTTGTATTGTATTTGCTGTAAGCGCTAGTTGTATGAGCTCAACTACGTCACACCAGCTGACTCTGCACACACAGTTCACACGTTATATCTCCGGCCATGGCTAGTACCATAGCCATCTCTAGTAATAAGGCCGCGGCCTTCGACCTGGCAACGTTGCTTCTCAAGGGTTTTTTGCATAGTAAAACCATTGACTTTCCCTTCCAGAGCCAGCTGGTATCAAGTAAACAAAAATAAGAGAGTATGGATAACCAAATCAGCTGAACCCTTACGCGCAATGTTGCCATTTACTAGCGCCGCGGCCTTGTACTAGAGGTGGTTATGCTAGTATGCTACTAAAGCCGGCCATACATTAGGCGACTCGGTCGCTTGTCAAGGAGCAATTTGATTGCTGCCAATCAAATCGCTGGTCAAAAGGACCAAAAAGGTACCCTAGCAATTATTAATAGTTAACAAAGATGAAAATGAAAACAGGTTTTCTTATAAATAGTTTATGTGGTTACTCAAATTGTTAGGGAGGGCGAACTAAACAAGAATTTTTTTCAAGATTCGATCAATATTAACAAAAATTACGGCCGAAAATATGAAGGAACTATTGTTCTGAAATAGTTCATAATGGTACTTAAACTGTCAAGGACAGTGAGCTAAACAACAATTGTCAAGAATTTGCAAGATTCGACTGATATTAACTTTGATATGGCTGAAAGAAAATTACTGAGACCGTAGTGCTCATGCACAGACCTCGGATATCGCTCATATCAGTCGCTTGATGCCATACACTCTGAAATCTGGCCGCCAAGCGATCTCTAGGTCGCCCGGCGATTTGGTGGATCGCCTGAGAAAATCGGGCAATCAAACCATCGCCCGGCGACCTTGAGATCAACAGTAATCTGATCGAAACGCGTTATGGGGGCCCCATACATTGGGCGATATCTGAGCAATTTGATCGAAAGCAATAAAATTACTGATCGACGAGCAACCGAGTTACCTAATGTATGCCCAGCTTAACCGTATTACATGATATTTTTAACATATGATTTTGGTAAACACAGCGTTTGACAAACAGTGGGACCGTAGAACAATATTTTCAGAAAAGTACCTCTTCTCTCCCCCCCGCGCCTTAAGACCAGCTGATTCTGCCATAGCCGGAGATAAAATGTGCGAACTGTACCTTTTTTTTCTTAAACAATGAGTTAATTGCTTGGCTTAGTAGCAGCATTTGGTTGTGATTCTTTGTTTTCATTTGCTGTAAAATATCCATAATCTTTTGCCAAAAATTACATGACTCTTTTTTCTGAGAACAAAAAAAAGCTTGGCGCCTTTAAATTTTCTTTTAGCCTGCTGATAAAACAATGATTATTTTTTATCATAAAAAAGGATATGTTGTAGGAATAAAAGCCTACAATCAGATTTTATTCCTTTATTTTTTTACTAGTAAACCCGTTGCTGGAAATCGAGCAATTGTTATGTATTGATTTCAAAATCAAAATAATTATGGTACAGTATTCTAGAACTGTTTTATTATTCATATGGTTGTACTTCCTGTTATACTGTATCTTTTTACAAAAGCTTTTTTTAAACTAAATTTCTTGTGAATACTCAGTCATATTTAATGAGACGTCCATGTTTCATTAGTGTTTTCTACGAATATTATGAGCCCCTCAAAGGAGTTGGCTTGACCTGCCTCCACATATACAGTACTCCATGAGAAAACACTGGGGAGGGAAGGTAAATTCCAACTTTTGCAATGGACTGACCCTGAGATATACCCAGGGCTTAATTTCTAACGAAAAAAGTACCGGAGCTATGGCTCATCGGGTGGCCGGGAGGATATGAAAAACCCACAGCAGTTTTATCCAGATCCCTCCCCCGGGGAAAATTTTATGAATTGCAATTAAATTTGGTGCCTTTTTAACTTTTTTATGACAACTGTGTAACAACTGTGTAATGTAAGTTTCCAGAGTGCCATCTCAGCCAGCGTAGGAGAATAAACTCAACTACGATAAACTTCCTGGCTAAGAAAGACCATGGACGATTCAACTGACGTCCATCTCAGTGGAAAAAAACAGTGTAACGTTTAGGCCAAGTTCATTTTCGAGCTAGCTAGGTTTTGCCCTGTTGCGGCTAGAGTGTTCTTGTGCCATGGTGATTGCTAAGTTGTGCTCTCCAGTGTTACATGCGTTAGCGCCACTCTCGACTCATGGCAACTCATGCCCTAAGCCCATGCTCTCATGCCCTCATGCTCTCATTTATGCAACTCATGCCCTAAGTAGCATATGACCCGTCTTAGTCTCAAACCGACTTAAAATGGTTCAATAAATATACTTATAATGAATGTTAAGTCTGCTTCTTTTTCTTTTATTTCTATTTATATTTATAGAATTTATACATAAGAATTTATTTTTTCTTTTAGTATTTTTCTTTGGAATATAAACATATGTGAATATTAAGACCTTCACACATGTGATTCAAAATAAATGTTTTTGCAACTGAATTCTGACCCTAAGAACGTATTAGGATAATAGTTTATTTATTTACATCTTCCATCAACTGAAATGCCTCCTGCTCTACATTCAATGGTTTCAATTCCATTAACAACATATATGGCTTTGCTGAAAAACTTTGTTTGCTCCAATCTGCTGCTTTATTTGAAATTTCTCTTCCCATGTAAAATCTTATGGACTAATATGAAACTTTAAGGGCGCCAGGGCTCTTCCCTTTAGTCAAACCTTTTTAAATTTTATTTCCTGCAAAACTTCACACCAAGCTCTTTCCAATGGCACCTGAATTATCAAAATCGGCCCAGAACTTTAGGAGTAATGATCACAAAAAAACCTCTAGCGTATTAAATAAGTATAGAATAGATTTATACATAAGAATTTATTTTTTCTTTCAGTATTTTTCTTTGGAATATAATCATATGTGAATATTAAGATCTTCACACATGTGATTAAAAATAAATGTTTTTGCAACTGAATTCTGACCCTAAGAATGTATTAGGATAATAGTTTATTTATTTACATCTTCCATCTACTGAAATGCCTCCTGCTCTACATTCAATGGTTTCAGTTCCATTAACAACATATATGGCTTTGCTGAAAAACTGTTTGCTCCAATCAGCTGCTTTATTTGAAATGTCTCTTCCCATGTAAAATCTTATGGACTAATATGAAACTTTAAGGGCGTCCAGGGCTCTTCCCTTTAGTCAAACCTTTTTAAATTTTATTTCCTGCAAAACTTCACGCCAAGCTCTTTCCAATGGCACCTGAATTATCAAAATCGGCCCAGAACTTTAGGAGGAGTAATGATCACAATAAAACCCCTAGCGTATTAAATAAGTATAGATTCCCATGATAATCATAATGGACAAGTTCTAAACTTTAAGGGCGTAAAATATAGGATGATTAACTTTCTCGTCAACAGTTCAATCTATTAATTCACAGGTTACTTTGACATGTTTCAGTTTTACAAAACCTTTTTCAAAACACAGTTTAGTAAAACCAAAACATGTTAATGTAACCATGCAGTTCAGGGGCTTCAAAATTAATTTTAAGGGTGTCTTTGGCTCTGCCCTTTTGTCTAACCTTCATCAATTTTATTTCCTACAAAACTTCATGCCAATCTCTCTCTGACACCTACATTATTAAAATCGGATCAGAACTCTAGGAGAAGTCTTGATCACAAAAAAAACCCTGGTGTATTAAATAAGTGACAGATAATGAATGAGAACCAATTAATATATTATACTAGCAGGACCCTTGGCTTCGCCATTTTTTTTTTGTTGGATAAAAATACAACATACGGTTTCACTCTTCAAAAATATAGTTTTGTTTTCTCATACATTCTTCTTGTTGTAAAAACATATTTCTTAATACATCTTAAATGTTCTTTCATGAAACAGAAAAATGTTTTTAAAAATTCGCTTAGTACTAAGGTCTGCTGCAACGGGAGTAACCTATCCCTGTCTAAACCAGGGTCTGTCTTTACTAAAAATACGACCTTATCCAGCCCCCCACTGCACTCACACACTTGAGAAGCGAGATTACCTAGACTGGCTTACCCTAAGTCAAACACCGAGAAGCATTTATGGTCATTTCTGCTTACCGCACGACCTGAGCTTACCCTGATGATGATCATGGAGCACCATTGGCTTTTTCGGCGGGGCGTTGAAACTGCTCGCATCTATAGTAAAGAGTGGCCCTTAGGATGGACTAATATTATTTATCCCCATCCTAGCAGACCTGTGCACTCAGCGAATTCTAAGAACGTTTTTCTGCTTCTTGAAGGTAATATGCGTGGGTAAAACCATAGAACATGCCTAGAAATTATATTCATTGTCAAAATATAATTTTCTTAAGTTTTTAGGGCCTACCTTTGATAAATAACAATTACAAATGCTGTCCCGACAATTTTTGAAAATGCTGTAGATAAAATAAATAGTTTACAGTTGCACACTCCACCTCTTTCAACAACAGCTGTTATAAAGAAGACAGGCCAGGTCCTGTAATTATTTCTAGTCAGTGATTTATTTTATGTTATATTAAAAAATAAATTAAAATGTATAATTGTACTGCAACATTTTATATAGTGTATTGCATTTAAAATATATGCAAAAGTCTAATTCATTAACCATCTGGCACCAAGAAACAAATCTTCATATAAACAAATATAATTAAATAGCAGAACAAAACATACCATTAATTTACATCACCTGTTTTAAATTTTACTTTCATATGTTTTGTTAGTAAACAAATCTTACTAAAATTCTTTCAGAATCCCTGACATGGGTATCTTTAACCCTTCCCGGGCTTTTGACGGATATATCCGTCAATTTCCATTTACGTTGTGGGCGGCGGACGGATGTATCCGTTTACCTTATGTTTTTAGCGGGCCAAAGACGGATATATCCGTCTCTAAAGCAAATTGATATACATTGTTTATAATACGAAAATAAACATTACGAGGCATTATAATAAGGTTATTTCGTTTCTGCAGTTGGCAATAATGATTGCCGCACCTGTTTCAGCTGTTTTTTTGCGTCATATTGTGCTTGGATACCGGAAATAGTGCCGAACTGTCAGAGTGCACGTGCTCGTCTTCTCGAGTGTTTGTAAACAGAGTTGATATGTGGTTTTATGTTATTTAGATAAAATGACGAATCATAATCACCTTTTTTGAAATGTATTTTTTATATTGTAGGCCTAAATTTTGTAAACTTTTTTATAAATGTCCAACTAAATGAACTTGATTTTCGAATATTTCTTGCAAAATTTGGCTACAATAAAAAAAGTTTGTTCATGGAAATTTTGTAATTCTTTTCCTTTTGTATATTTGTGCAGTTTTTTGGACAAAATAACCTATATTTTGATAGATAATAAATAAAACAAGGGACGAACTAAGGCAGACGGATATATCCGTCCGTCGCGCACAAAAGTACGGCACTCAAGATTATTGGCAGTTTTCGTATTTTGTGATTTTCGTAACTGGCGGCGGACGGATATATCCGTTTACATTATGTTTTTAGCGGGCCAAAGACGGATATATCCGTCAAATCAAATTTTATTTACTTTATAACTTGATTAAAAAATTATTTCATAGGTAAGGTAAATTTTTTCATGGTCTATGAATTATTTAAAACAAATAAAATACAAAAAATAGAAACTTTACTTTTTGAATTTTGGCTTAAAATAATTCTGGCCATGTGCACAATTCAACGCCACCCGGGAAGGGTTAAGACGGTCCCAGGGCTAAGCACTGAAAGTTATCACGAAATTGATGGTGTATAAACCTACTCCATGAAATTCTACATGTATGTACCAAGTTTTGTGGCCATCGGTCCAGCGGTGTCTGAGTTCATCAATGCCAAATATATATCCAAATATACACACCAACATCTTCTTTTATACTTTTAAGAAGATATATATATATTTTTTTTTAATTTATTTATTTTTATTAACATTTTTCAATTGAAACAATGACTTAATTTTATGTATTTCAATTAGTAATTTTTTATCTGGTTTTGACTGAATATTTTAAGAAAATAATCTTTAGAAAGGCTACTGATGAGTTCTTTATTTTTACAGAACTTTGGCTTTGATGTCAATAATGTCAGTTTTCATACAGAAGTTAGTCCACTTTAAATTAATATTATGGATCCTGTCGCCTTTACAATAGTAACATTATGACATTTTATATTTTCGAAATATCATTGAATGTTATCTTCTAACTTTTTAACTACACTCGCATGTTTTAACATAAAGACTTTAATTGATTCCATGTTTAGCGATGTCTTCTACCTGTGACATCATCCCTGATAGGATAAGTGTTAAAGTCAGAATAGGTAAATATTGTCTTTAAAACTTTTATCTCTCAAATGCCAACTTAAAAAAATTATTATTTGTCCACGCAACAAATAGTAAAAAAAAGCTGTAGAGTGAAATTCATGGAACACAATTTTGACTTTGCAGCTTTGTTTGGTCTAGTTAGGAGGTGAACATACCTGGCAAACTGATTTTTTGCCTGTTAATCTGAATATATAATCCAATGTATGTCTTCTTTCATCCCTTGGGCTTTCTATGTTTCAATGTTTAATCTTATAGAAGAATGTAAATAAACCAACTGAAACGGAATCAGCTGTGAGTACAATAACTTATAATTAGCAGAAGCATTATCAGCTGTTTGCGGATAGTATATTACAGATTTAAATAACAATTCCATTGCCTTTGACTAATGCCTTCTGACTCATACGAAGGACGGGTGCAACTGCTTGTTTTGAATATCTATTCATACCATATCAAAAATGTTTTCCGAGGAGCACATTTTGACTAGTCTCTCTGCCTCCTATTCAACCAAAACCTGTTTATCAACACTGTCCTTGAAACAAAATTTATAGTCATTCCATATATTACAGGTTGAATCTTGAATTTCAAATAGTCCTGTGATGTCAAGAAAATTACAAACCACAGAACCAATCTTATTTTTAGCTTGGCTTCACATTTAATGTTTAGAAATATCCTTAAAATTTGGTATATGATAATTTTTGTAGTTTAAAAGATTTTCAAATTTTCTATTTTTGTTTTCAATAAATCTTCAAAATATTTACAAACCTTTATTCATCCTATTGCTACTTTATAAAAATAGTTTTTATTTAAATAGTTGATAAAACTTAACCCTGGTGATGTTTTCTCCAGTTACAAGAGCCAAACTAAAAATTAGAAACTTAGTAAATGTTCAAATCCACTCAAGTTAGCTCAAGTGAGTATGTCAAAGTAATGTTTTTAAGATTACAATTAACTCTTGCTTGAAATGTTTTACCTACACACAGCAAAATATGTTTTTTGCAAGACTATTATATGTGATGCGGAAAGTGAAAAGGGACTTCAGGTCAATGGAGTAAATTTTACAGGACGGGCATTTTAGTCGAATCGGGTCAAAGATATTGATTTTTAGGTTTCAATTGGATACGATTTCTTAATCTTTCCTTTACACATTCATTCGGTTGTTTTAGCGATTAGAATCCGATAAATGTTAAAAAATAAATGTTAAAAAATAATCGATTTAGTAGCCAATGTCATGTAAACAAAAAGGGACCTCAAGTCGCTTATATGGGAAATAACATAGCGGGCGACTTTAGGTCCCATTTCCCAAATGTGCAGGCCCGTACTGACAGTGTCGTCAGGGGCATTACAAAACTAGTCTCTCCTGACATCTATCGACGGATAAGTGAACTACTTTGAGTTTTTCGCTGTAGAGGAACACTGTCTGAGTCCAAAAATCACCGTATTGACAGTGTATTTCTCTTTTATTCCTCAGTATTCTGCCCTCCGACTTGAGGTCCCTTTTCAAACTTCTCACTTTCTCATTTTTTAAACAATGAAATTGTGAGTGAATTTCGTCTGTTTCAGTTTAGATTTGAAGATTTAGTTTTCAGCTTTATTTTGATACCAAATTCATATCTTAAATATCAATAATAAGTTTTCTGTGAACGTTTGAAGTTTTGGGCCTTGATTTCATAAAATGCCCGTTTTGACTATTTAAAATTCAAACGCCAATAATTCAAAGACAAAAAATCATAGCGCTATATATTATATGTTAAACTGTTCGCAATTTAATGCATAATTTCAGGATGTTGATACTCAAAACCTGAAAATTGCGACTTGAGGTCCCTTTTCACTTTCAGAATCACATATTACGTACACGAAAATAATCAACATCAAAAAGGCAATCATTTATCAAACTAATTTATACAACTGGTTACATATTGTATGGATGAAAAAGGCTGACAAAACTGTTATAAAGCAATACTATGATGCTATTTCTGAATAAAACTAAAGTGAATCAAACTAACCTCATTATTATTAGCCATTGTATCACCCAGGTGATGTCACATTTAGTAAATTAACACAACACAATAACCACACCACGCTGGAGACACAGTTGAGACTGACAGTCCAAGCAAGCAACATCACATCATGTGGTCAACTGACAGACCAGGTAACAAAATATCTAACCGGGTGCCAAGTCTCCAAGGACTCCATCTGTACGCTAATCAGTCTTACTAATTGGTTAACGTTTGTTGCCGGTTCACACTTTTGTCTCGTCTGTACCTTAATGTTCGTGGCTCTATGCATGATTGACAGCTTACTGCATTGATAAGACCAGTAATGTTATTCCCGAGAAGTGTCTTACGTGCCCCAGCATATCATATGCCCGATGTCTGAGTGAAAACCTATTCTGAAAATGTGGTTACTGTAATTTGAAAAATTGTATCTCTAGATTACTTGATATTTGGATGTCTATGTTTTGTAAAATTGTATAAAGCAGACTAAGGTTTTTTATTTGATGGTGTGAATATTGCAACTTTTCTTGAAGTGAAAAATCTGATGTTTAGGTTGACATTGTTTGAAAAGCAGAGGTGACATTGTGAAAAACACTTGTTTTGAGGTGATCAAATGCCAAATATTAAAATCATTCCAGTTTTTATACTTATGCCTTTTTAAACAGACTATACTTGTTTACAATTAACAAAATTTAAGAATAATTCCTAATTTTGATTAAAATTATTAGTGATGTAAAAGACATGATTGTCGAACCATGTTGCATAAAATAAAAACATGAAAAAAGGCAATTTGTTCTAATTTAAAAAAATACCCCCGTTGCAGCAGACCTGCATACTCAGCGAATTTCAAATGCAAAACAACATATTTCAATCCAACATAGCGAGATTCGACATGTTTTTGTAAGCTCCATAAGAATAACATGGGGAATGAGTATGCAGGTTTGCTGCTATGGGTATATTAAAACTGGGTGGTTTTAATTCAATATTTAGTTGATCTGAACTAGAAGAAGCCATTTACCAAGTTTTATCAAAATATGTTAAGAAATAAGCGAGATATAGAATTTTCTTTATTTCCCATAAGGTTAACATTGGGACAACGTACTGTGTTTACCACTTTCAATATCTCAGAAACCAATGGACATAGAGCAGTGATTCAAAATACTAAATTGTTTGTTTTTTGAGCTGAATCCAATAATGCTAGCAAAAATTGGATAATTTTTAATTTTCTATGTAAAAAACTCAAAAAACCCATTTTGGAGTGGTTTACCCCCCTTTCTGGTGGTCCGATCGGCCTGGTACACGAATTCGTCAATGATTACCACTTTACAGGTCTGTACCAAATTTCATTAAGATTGGACCATATTTACGGCCGCTATCGTGTTAACAGACATATATATATATATATATATTTAGATATACTAGCAGTTGCCGTGGCTTCGCTCACGATAAAAATTACAGCTGATCTTACTTATGCTCTTTGAACTGTCAAATTTTAGTATTCACAGCTGTTTACAATTCAGTATTTGAATGTTTACATTCTTATAAAATGAATAAAATTGAAGCTAAGGACGTTCACGGGGCGTAGCCTAAGAAGATTTTAAGGAAGTGAATAGGCCTATGTCCTTTTCTGATATAGTGGCTCTATTCCTGCAAAATATCAGTTCAGTTAGGCCAGTATTTTTCACGTGGTTGAAAGACAGATATTTCAAACTTTCACATTTATAATATTAGTAGGATATATAAAAATTCGAACGAATAGTGTTTTTTGCTTCTGGGGGCCCCAAAATGAAAAGTTAACATGGTCTCGGGCCTAGGTCTTACCATGAGACCTACGGTAATAGCTTATTCCTTTAAGGAAATTTGCTAATAATATCCCATAACAGTGAATCATTTCTACAAATATATACATATATTAGAGGCTTGAAGGGGCTATAATTTGTCCTTTTTATCTTGAGCTATGGAAATCATTTACAGTTTGCGCATTATATCTCCAGCTATGGCAGAGTCAGCTGGTTGCAAGGTGTGAGGGGGGAGTGTACTTTATTTCTGAAAACACTGTTCTACAGTCCCGCTGTTTGTCAAACGCTGTTTTTACCAAAAATCATATGATACAGTTAGTAGCGTAGTAGCCATAGCTAGATATACAATGCGCGAGCTGTGCACCTCAAGAAGTTAGAGTGGAGTGAAAAACAACAGAACGTCACAGCTGATCTCTGAAGTCATACTGTATAGCCTGACATGTTAACATTTTCTAACAGCTGTCTAATCATATCTTTATTAAAATTTGTAAACAAACACAGTTGATCTTTAATTGTCTAGTCAAGATATGAAATAAAACACCTTAACCCTAAAAAAATTGCTTTAAAAGTTTTTTTAAGTGGTTTTTACTTCCAATAAGTGTGTTGAATGGGGGGTAAGGGAGTTTAGGGAGTGGTAGTACCTTTCGAGCCGTTCCGGCCAAACCTCGCATGCGGGGTTGGTTCGGCAGACTGGTCCACACCTAAACTCCAACTCTCACTTGTTAGCTGTGAAGAGCTACCCTCTGCCACTGGGTGTTGGCCCACCTACAGAACCAAGTGAGGGGGGATCGCTCATTCATGAGGATGATCCTGAGGAGTTGTAACCTGGCTGGTGCAGAATGCACGTCCCAGGAAGTAGGCTATGTCACGAGACACGACAGCTGAAGCAACTCAAGAGCAAGCTTGGAGGCTCAGGAGGCAGCCCCTCCACCAAGCTTTGGGTGCGATAGGCCAATAACCTGTTCACTCGAGAACATAAATTATTACTGAAACCTTGAGAAACAACCGGAAGGACTTTATGGCAATGACCTTTGGCTTGAAATGGACAACGAGAATCGGTTTTTGGAACGTAAGAACACTATACCAGACTGGAAAACTCAAGCAAGTAGTGGCAGAAATGATAAATTATAGACTAGAAATTTTGGGATTGAGTGAGGTTAGGTGGAATCAATTTGGAGAAATAAAATCAGACCATAACACAACATTACTTTATTCTGGGAAAGCAAATGAGGAAGATGAGCACAAAAATGGAGTCGGATTTTTACTTAGTAAAACAGCAAAGAAGAGTCTGATGGACTGGAAACCTATCTCAGAAAGAATAATTACAGCAAGATTTTATTCAAGAATTAGAAATGTCACTATAGTACAGTGCTATGCACCTACAGAACAGAATGAAGAAATTGAAAAGGATCGATTTTACACATAGCTACAAGCAACTTTACAAGACATTAACAAGAGGGATATTTTGATCGTGATGGGGGACTTGAATTCAAAAGTGGGCCATGATAATGTTGGCCTGGAACATGTGATGGGGAAGCATGGGCTAGGAGCCAGAAATGATAATGGAGAAAGGCTTATTGATTTTTGTGCCAGTAATGACCTTGTTTTAGGAGGTACAATATTCCCTCACAAAAACTGTCACAAGGTATCATGGGTGTCTCCCGATTCAGTTACGGAAAACCAAATAGACCATTTTATGATTCAGAGAAAATGGAGGAAATCCTTGCTGGATGTGAGGAATAAACGTGGTGCTGATATTGGAAGTGACCACCATTTGATGGTTGCAACTGTACGAATAAAAATAGCGGCATCATTGAAGCGAATGGAGAAAACATCGAGGAAAATAGACACATTGAAGCTCAGAGACATAAAGTACAAAGAAAACTTCACCATTGAATTACACAATCGATTTGAAGCGCTCGGATCCATGGATGACACTAATATACAGGGTGATTGAAAAGTCTGGGTACGGCTTAATATTTTGAAAAATAATAAACGTAGACCTACAAAACTTGGAATCAAGTTATAAGGCATATAAATCTATCTTAACACATATCCAGTGATCCGCTACCTCCTCAGGGGGACGGCCCGCCAGGAGTCAGGAGAAAATCTTAAATGTAAGCATAGCTTGATATGCACATCAAATTAAAGGTCTATTTTTGTAGAATACAACGCCGCAAACCGCACTCAAAAAGGTTGACCCAGTACAAAATGGCAGCTGTTCAAAGATTCAAATAAATACCAATTTCTTTGAATACAAACAATTTTTATCATTTTAATTTTTATCATTTTTTATATCATTTTAAAGAGCTTTTTAAGCAAAGAAGAATGCCGCAAACCGCATTCAAAAAGGACCATCCGTTAAAAAATTACGGTTGTTTAAAGATTTAATAAAAATTTCTTTGCTTAAAAAGCTCTTTAAAATGATATAAAAAATGATAAAAATTAAAATGATAAAAATTGTTTGTATTCAAAGAAATTGGTATTTATTTGAATCTTTGAACAGCTGCCATTTTGTACTGGGTCAACCTTTTTGAGTGCGGTTTGCGGCGTTGTATTCTACAAAAATAGACCTTTAATTTGATGTGCATATCAACCTATGCTTACATTTAAGATTTTCTCCTGACTCCTGGCGGGCCGTCCCCCTGAGGAGGTAGCGGATCACTGGATATGTGTTAAGATAGATTTATATGCCTTATAACTTGATTCCAAGTTTTGTAGGTCTACGTTTATTATTTTTCAAAATATTAAGCCGTACCCAGACTTTTCAATCACCCTGTAGAAGATCACTGGATAAACATTAAAGAAGTATATGCTAACACAGCAGATGAAGTTTTAGGAGTGAAAAAAGTGGGAAAGAAGGATTGGATGTCTGAAGATACATGGAAAAAAGTGGAAGAGAGGAAGAAAGTGAAGGATAAGCTGAACAATTGCAAGACCCGAGGGCAAAAGAGAGATCTGAAAATAGAATATAGACGAGCAGATAGTAAAGTGAAGAGAAGTGCAAGGTCAGACAAAAGGAAGTGGACCAATGAATATGCTAAGAAAGCTGAAGATGCAGCGAGAAAAGGTGACATGAAAGAACTGTACAATATAACTAAAATGCTGTCAAAGAAAAGACTGAAAGTTGGCAGACCGATTAAGGACAAGGATGGAAAGATTTTAACAAATGAACATGATCAAATGAAAAGGTGGCATGAGTTCTTTACTGAACTATTTACGGAAGTTGAAGAAAATGATCTCAACATAGAAGGAAACTTTGAAGTTGAGGAAGAAAATATAAATATAAGTCCTCCTACCGAAGAAGAAATAAAGCAGGCACTAAAGGAGACAAAGAATTGGAAAGCCCCTGGAAGTGACAACAATACCCCAGAGGTTATGAAAGCTAATCCAGAGTTGGCAGTTAAAATTTTAAAGCCTTTATTTCATAAAATTTGGAACGAAGAGACAATGCCAAAAGACTGGAAAACGGGATTACTTTGTAAGCTGCCAAAGAAGGGGGACACAACAAAATGTGAGAACTGGAGAGGTATTACTCTGCTGTCAATTCCTGGGAAGATATTCGCAAGAATTATTTTGAACAGAATAAAAGAGGTTGTTGATAGGAAGTTGAGAAGGGAGCAAGCTGGGTTCAGAAGGAACCGCTCATGCACAGATCAAATAAATACGATGAGGATAATAATCGAACAAAGTAATGAGTTCAATGTTGGCTTGTATCTCGTTTTTATTGACTTCCTGAAAGCCTTTGACTCCGTAAAAAGAGTGAGTATTTGGAAGGCACTTAGGAGCTTTGGAATTCCTAACAAAATATTAGTTCTAATAAAGGAGATGTACACGGATTACCAATGTAGGGTAATTCATAATGGTAACCTAAGTGATCCCTTGGAGGTAAAGTTAAGAGTTAGGCAAGGCTGTGTTCTGTCACCAACACTTTTTGTGATAGCTCTGAACCAGGTTTTACAAAATATAGCAGAGAAAGGAGCGAGAGGTATATCCTGGGGTCTCCAACAAAGGCTTGAAGAACTGGCCTTCGCTGATGATATTTGTTTCCTCTCCCATAGATTTGATGACATGACAGGAAAGTTGCAGGATTTGGAAAGCGAACAGTCTACAGGCCTAAAAGTAAATGTAAAGAAAACTAAATCAATGAGGATAAATGTAGCAAATAACAACAGTTTCAGAGTGTCACATGAGGAAATCGAAGAGGTGGACAGATTTACATATCTGGGAAGTGTCTTAACAAGAGCCGGAGGAGCTGATGAAGATGTAATGTCAAGAATTACTAAAGCTAATGCTGGTTCTGGTCGAAATGTCACGAGCCTTCCACACTGGATACAGCTGTACAAAAGCAGCTAATGCTGCTTTTGTACAGCTGTATCCAGTGTGGAAGGCTCGTGACATTTCGACCAGAACCAAATTGAAGATATTCAATAGCAACGTCAAGTCTGTGTTGTTATATGGATGTGAGACTTGGAAGGTGTCTTCATCTTTGACACAAAAGCTGCAAGTTTTCATCAACAGATGTTTGAGGAAAATACTGAAGGTCCACTGGCCCGATGTTATCTCAAACAGAGAGTTGTGGAATGCTACAGATGAAGAACCTGTAGATATACAGATTAAAAAACGCAAGTGGAGATGGATTGGACATACTCTCCGTAAAGATCCAGATGCTGTAGAGAGGCAGGCCTTGAGCTGGAATCCCCAGGGGCATAGACGTAGAGGAAGACCTAGAATGACCTGGAGGAGAACTATAGAAGAAGAAATAAAAGATGCAGGGAAAAACTGGAGGGAAGTGAGAGCCTTGGCTGCCAACCGAGTCCGATGGCGTTGTTTCGTGGAGGCCCTATGCTCCGTGCAGGAGTGAAAGGAAATAAGTCAAGTAAGTCAAGTGTGTTAAATAATATACTAAAAGTCTAATAAAATCGGAGTCTAGGAAATAGGTTTTTCCAATATGGCGTCCTGCAATTTGAAAAAATATACTAAACTTTATTAAATTTCATCATTTTTACATGCATTTTTTGAGATATTGACTTGGTACCAACACGTATCATTGCTGGGTGGCTAATTCTTTATTTTCCGCCGCCATCTTAGATACGCCATATTGGATATCAACTTTATTTTTTTTAATGTAAAGATGATGTTGTGACACATCATTATGAACTAGATTTTTACGCTGATTACAATGCTGAAATCCGTTTTTGAAAATATCCATTCGTTAAAAAGATATGCACAGATAAAAATCTATCCCTATACATTTCTTATAGACGTTTAATTTTTTTAAAGATTTTTTAAGAATTATCTCTTGTATATCTGGTTCTAATTACATTATGTAGTTTGTTTTGGTCTTAAAATACTCAGTCATTTAACGGCTTTTATATGAGCTATTGATCATTAAAATCGGACGACTGCTGGACGAGCTATAAGGCAAAAAACGACACGAAAATACATTTTTTAGAAATTTCTTTTTTGTCAAAGATTCATAGCGCAGGTCCTAAATGGATTAAAAAGCTCGTTCTCCCCTTAAATTACTCAGACAATTCTGGGCTTTCATATGAAATATGGCTCATTAAAATCGGACTTATATAATTTGAGTTATGAACCTTCATTTACCATAAAATCTGTTCACTTTCGTAAATTGTATATAATTAATTACTCATACATAGAAAACTAACAGAGATTCAAAACAGTTTTATGTTTTAATTAACTCAGTACATTGTTGGGTTTCATTTAAGCTCTTAATCATTTAAATCGGTTGAATTTGAGGTGAGATATAGACCTCAAACCAACATAAAAATCAATTTTTTCAAAATTTCATAATTATTTAAAGTTTTGTATCTCAAGTCCCAAACATGGCCTGCAAGTTGGATTGGTTTTGAAACACGCGCTGATCTACTAGCTTTCATTTGACATATTGATAATTGAAATCTGACAAAAAAAGGATGAGTTATATTCTTTTATATCATCTTTGACAAAAAAAAATTTCTAAAAAATGGATTTTCGTGTCGATTTTAGCCTTAAAACTCGTCCAGCAGTCGTCCGATTTTAATGATCAATAGCTCATATAGAAGCCGTTAAATGACTGAGTATTTTAAGACCAAAACGAACTACATACCTTAATTAGAACCAGAGATATAAGAGATAATTCTTAAAAAATCTTTAAAAAAATTAAACGCCCATAAGAAATGTATAGGGATAAATCTTTATTTGAGCATATCTATTTAATGAATGCATATTTTCAAAAACGGATTTCAGTATTGTAATCAGCATAAAAATCTAGTTCATAATGATGTGTCACAACACCATCTTTACGTTAAAAAAATAAAGTTGATATCCAATATGGCGAATCCAAGATGGCGGCCGAAAATTATTATCCTGTCAAAATAGAGGATTAGCCAACCAACAATGATAGGCGTTGGTCTCGACTCAATATATCTCAAAAAAGTATGTAAAAATGATGTGAGGTAATTTTTTTTCAAAAATGATCCCTTGTTAATTTTTTGACTATTTATCAATGGTATTTTTTGTTATTCCTGGGTTATGCTGTAATTTTTAGGTGGCAAACAAGCAAAATTTTAAAGTACATGTCAATAGCAACAGAAAAAAATATGTGTCGAAAATTACCACGGGGAGGGAGGGTTTCATATTGGCGGCCCATGGTCTGCAAGTGTTTGACAAAATATTAATATTGGACGCCATCTTGAATTTTAGACTTCCGCGTCTCCGATTTCATTAGACTTTTTTTCCTGGGAAATACACATATTTTTTAATCAAAATAACCAATCAAACAATTTAAAGCAATTTTTTTAGGGTTGACATACAGATTTACTCGACTAATAAACAATGTTTGACAGCTCTGGCAATGGAGTAGGCCATAGCTCAAGATAAAACAGACAAACTGTAAAAGCCCCTACAATTTCGGCACAAAAATTTTCGTAACGTAATTATACAGTATATAAATATATAGATTATAAATATATATTTCTTTGTTGACATTTTAACAGTCACAATGTTTTTCTGATTTTCTTCAATTTTAGTAGGAACTGGGAACATTCCCACACAATAACCAAAATCACTAACCTTGTCACCAAATAACTTTTCTTGCTATGATAGGGTCAAGTTCATGGGGCATGAAATTGGAGCACTCCTAACTTCCCTTTTGGAAGATAAATGGCCTTAATTGTGTTTTTGGGCCCTAAATGAATAATATAAGCCCCAAACTTAAACTAAATTTATTTTATATTTATGACAATAAAAATACAACAAATAATGTTAGGCCCTCTTCCAAGGTTTTAGCACCAAAAGTAATTAATTGATTTATAAATGAAGATGTGAATGAAGATGTGAAGATGTGAAATGTACTGTGTCAATTACTAAACACAGTACATTGTCTTAAGGGAATTTCACACTCCAGTGGCTACAATTATATCATCTGGACAATTCTAATATACTATACTCAATATTTTATCATATGTCAATAATTCACAAATGTTAATTTTTAATTCCACATTGTAAACAAAAACAAACAAATACAGAGTTTCTTTAATCAATTCACAAAATGCATTTTATTTTTATTCTTTCTAAAATAATAATATTTTTTCTTAACTAATATACATTCATTCATGAAACAAATTGGTCCTTCATCCATTCTCTTAAAATTTGGTAGAGATGTTACTTTCTGTTATCTGATTGGCCAGGTGGTTGTAGGAATGAACCGGAAGCACCTATAAAGCCTAATAATTAGGGCTTTTAGATAAAATGGTCAATTTAAGCCATGGCCCCCACAAGGGTGGGGCTGGTGCCACTCTGGTCACAGGGCCTGGGCCCCCTATTTTAATTTGTTTTATATTTATTGCACAATATTTTACAGCAGTTCTTCATCAAAAATTCAAATATGTAAATTTTTATAAAGTTTTGTAAATTAATATTAATTCTAGATTTGTGGTTATTTACTATTTAATTAGGTGTACATGTGCCAGTTACTGCTGTTCGCATATTAGTATGCAACAGTGTACTCGCGCCCCATACAATAACAGCACAGGCCCCAAATGAATTTTAATCTTGGTCGGTAAGGGAAATCAATCTCAAAATGGAAATTTACTTTCAGTAAAATAAAAGTGAATTATTTATTTTAATTTATGTTTGCTTGCAATCATTTTTCCATTGAATTTTTGTTTTTAGATTGAACTAACAGCCTTAACTATTATTATCAATTATCAGTTCAAATCAAATTTTTAAAGGGTAAAAAAAATTGCCATGTAATTTTTTAAACTTAAGCATAGCACACGAACATCGGGGGCCCAAGGCTGATCCTGGTTACAGGGTCCACAATCAAATGTGGGGGCCATAATTTAAGCCCTGAAATCGAAACTCGCTCCCTTATTTTGTCAAGAGTAGGCCTACTGCATGAGTACTCGTCATTGCATTCTTAAACTAGATGTTTTGTCTAGTAATTTTAATTTAAATTTGAAACCTCATTATTGTTTTTGCCTTTAATTTCCTTGTTATATTTCCTGTTTCAAATATGAATATTGGAGGCGAAATGAAGTTGAACTTACCTCATAGAAAGAAGCGGCAACAGTGGTGATGAACGTAGGTGTTACTCCCACAACCTGAATCTGTCATTTACCAGAACGATTCTTTACTGACGCTTCAGCATTGTAAGAACTGCTCCACTTGGAATCATTTAATTTGTCATCTTGTTGCTATTTCAGTGTACAAAGAATATTGGTAAAAACCTATACACTCTAGATTAATTAAACTAATGACTCTAAATGAAAAAATAATCAGTGAGAGATTAAAAAACTTGGTTAAGTTTAATCAATCAATCAATCAAAAGTCTTTATTTATACAAGTACAATAAATAGTGTCAGTTACTAACCTAACTAAAAAATAAACAAAATATTATCATCAATACAGTTTCTATAAATTATACAATTTTACCTAAGAAATAAGGCAATCTATTAAATTATTACTATAGCTTAAATATAATATTTCTCATTGTATGTGGTGATTTTTCTATTAAACATTTCTTTAGATTCCTCTTAAACAGTTTAATATTTATTTAGTTTTTTATAGCTTCTAGCAATTTTCTCATAAACAATGAACCAGCATAATAAAATATGTTGGTTTTTCTTAAAAAATTCAAGATTGTGTGGGTTGAGGTTACAATATATCTTTTATGCCTAGTATTATAATATAGATAATTCAAGGGCTCTAATTCTATTGCTTCTCTTGCTAAACACATTGTTTCATAGATGTACATACCATATACTGTTAAAATGTTTAACTCTTTAAATCGTAGTTTTACTTAAACTTTTAATTGTAACATAATTCTTGCTCTGTTTTGTACTATTAAAATTTTGTTTAAATTTTTGCTTAGATGTCGCACCATATAATGAAATACCAAAACAAAGTTAAAAAATCCAAGCTTAAAACTAAATATCTGTTTACTCAATAACTGATTACCATTTAATATTTCCAAACCATAAAATAATGAAATTTTTTTAATTACCAAAACTATGGCCATCTCTAGTAACAAGGCCGCGGCGCTAGTAAATGGCAACAGCGTGTATTCTGCGTGTTCAGTTGATTTGTTAATCTATACTATTAAAAAAAAATTTTTTTTGGTAATTTTTTTTATTTGTATGGTTGACTATTTTCAAGTAATTTTATTTCTTCCCTCATCTTCAAATTAATAATTTTAAAACATATATCTTCAAACAACATATACCTATAAAAGGCAAAGCCCTCACTCACTCATTCTCTCACTCACTCATCACTAATTCTCCAACTTCCCAATAACCCAGAAGGCTGAAATTTTGTACATTCATTCTTTAGGCATCAAATAGGAAAACTAAGTAGTTTTCATCCTGATCTGACCCTCGGACTCTGCCACAGACCCTCTCAAAGATCCTATATTATCCTTATGGCAGAATATAAATTGATGAAATGTTGATGTGAAAAAACAAGAAATTTTTAATAGAATGTCAAACCAGCTGTCAGGAACAGAACATAAATAAATCAGTGACTAGAGATACTTACAAGACCTTTCTTCCCTGTAACAGCTGTTATTGAAAGAGCTAGTTTAAACCATTTAATTTATTTTATCTACATCATTAGAAAAAATACATTTCCTTTGTCTTTTAGGAATTTCATTGATGAAATTATACCATAAGTCTCACGGCAAGACCTAAGCCCGAGACCATGATAACTTTTCATTTTGGAGCTCCCAGAAGCAAAAAACACTATTCAAACTATATTTAAAGCTGAAAACACAGTACATTGTCCCAAAAGAAAATTCTATATTTCGGTTATTACTCAACATATATCTTGATAAAACTTGGTATGTGGCTTTTTTGGTTCAGATTCACCTGATATTGTTTTAAAACCACCAAATTTTTGCATGACTGTTGCAGTAGACCTGCATACTCATTCCCCATGTTATTCTTATGGAAGAAATAAAATAAGGTCATGCACATAGTCTGGAGGTCTGCTGCAACGGGGGTATTTTTATGTTCAAGATAGACCCTAAAAACCTTAGAATTTTTGACATTAAATAAAGGAAATTTCTACGTTTTACACACATATACTTTCATGAAACAGAAAACTGCTTTAGGATTCTCTAAGTACGCAAGGTCTGCTGTGACGGAGATATTTATATTCCTGCTTAAGGGCCACTATATACCATGCATGCGAGCAGATTCAATGATATTGGGCATAAGCCTTCCCAGGGCAGTGGCACCCTTGAGGCCTTTATCAGCGGGGCGCTGAATCTGCTCACAAGTATAGTACAGGAAGGCCAAATAGAAATACCTCCTGCGGGGGGCAGCAATAGAATAACTCCAGTTGCAGCAGACCTGAGGACTTTGAGGATTCCTGAAAACATATTTCTGATTAATGAAAGTCCCTCATATATTTAATTTCATAAGGCGATTCTTTACGTCAAAATTGTAGGCGTCTGGCAAGTCGTAGAAAGATGGGAGAGGGCTTAAATTAAAGGTCTCTATTCCGTGATGGTGGGAAAAATAATGAAATTGTTTGAAATTTACCAGAAAACGAGAAATAACGTAAAATATCTGCCATTTAAAAAGCATTGGGATCTTAAAACGTCTGCTTTGTTTACATGAAACATGTGATGCTGATACTTGATTGAAAACCGTGTTGTAAGCTAGATATAAATCTAAGGTAGATTCAGTTTGCTATTCAGGTATTTTGTACTATAATAAATAAGGATTGTTTGAATTTTCCCTCATTAGGGGCTTTTAGCCCCTTCAAGCCACTAGTATTCTTTATATATTTGTCCAATACCACTGACCTGTCACTGCACAGCCCAAATTACTTGACTTAGAACCTTTTGGACCTTTGCATGGACGATTTTAAGGGTGTAAGCATCTGCTAAGAATGTTTTTTTAATTCGAAGTTTTAAGGGGCGGGGTCGAAGTTTATAAATTTTCCTACGCAAGTGGAATGAATGATCTTTTGTTTAATTTTCAATGTTCATTCAACAAGCAGGTGGTTCCGCTTCACATAGGTATGGATTCGATTTTACATCTGATTTATAATTTGGTAACTTTCGTAATGGTTTTATGGTTGTTTTGTTGATTTTTAGGTGATATATACTACATAAAAGTTAAATTTAGTTTTGTTAGTTAAATTAAAGTCGTCATTCGTTTGTACCTTATCTGTTTAATCATAAACTCAGTGTGTGGCCCTATCTTCATTTAGGCAGCGGGAGTTACAGATTTTATCGTGAGCAACGCCACGGGCAACTGCTATTTATCCTTATATGGCTACGATACCTCTTCATTTGCAAGAATTGTGGAAGAATTTCCAGCTTGTTTCTAAAATTCAAAATAAAACAGCCTTAATATGACTGTGAAATTCTTAGTAAAAATATTAAAAAATAGTATGTATAGAGGCTTGAAGGGGCTAATAGCCCCTAAGAATAATCCTTCTTCCCTATAGTACAAAATACCTTCTTAGAAAATGGTCTTTTGGATACACAAAATTATGAATATATCTAGCATCTGGTTTTAAGCAAACAAAGCAGACCTTGTTATATCCCAAAGGTTTTTAAATGACAGCTATTTTACGTTATTTCTCATTTTATAGTAATCTTAAAGCAATTTCAGTATTTTTCCCGGGTCCCTTGGATGGAGACCTTCAATTTCAGTCCCCTCCCCTCATCCTGCGATCCTGCGACCTCCCAAACGCCTGCAATTTCGGCGCAAAAATTTCCCTTACGTAATTATATATATAGATCATTTGATATTAAATCTGCTTCGTTAAAACATAAACTAAACGAACGTACTTAACTTTTTATAATTTTAAATTATAAAAAAACTCAAACCCTTAATTATTATAAAATCAGAAAATCTTAAATTTAAAATATTTTTTATAGTACATTGAACGTGCATAGTTAGCTGCATTTTGAAAAAAAATCCCACATGTCAACATCTACCATATGGCTTTGCAGTGCTTGATTTGCGGCGGAACGGCGTTCCGGGACCTCTTTCTGCCGCAAGAGTCGATCTTGTAAATCTTAATCGGTCGGAGTATTTTTAGTAAGAAACGATCGCGTGAAATCGGACAAATAATTTGCCGTAAAATGCAATCACGTACAATCGGCCGGAGGATTTTGCCACGAGAGAGGATCGTGTGCAATCGGGGAGTATTTGTCGTATAAGAGACAATCGCGTGTAATCAGCTGGAGAATTTGTCGCCAATGTCGATCGCGTATGAACGGCCGGAGAATTTTGACGCTAAAGACGATCGCGTAAGATCGGCCGGAGAATTTGCCGCAAAAGACGATCGCGTATGAACGGCCGGAGAATTTTGACGCTAAAGACGATCGCGTAAAATCGGCCGGAGAATTTGCTGCAAAAGACGATCGTGTATAATCGGCCGGAGTATTTTTCGGAAGAGACGATCGCGTGTACTCGACCGGACTTTTACTGAAATTACGCGCGGAGTTTCGGCCTGAAATCAGCGCACTTTTGTGTAGTCTTGAGCTAAGCCGAATGTTGAAAACGCTAAAAAGACCCGAATACTCGCACAAAGCATCATAAAAAATCTATAATTTCTTTAGACAATTTATTTTTTAGTAAAATAATACTTTGTTAGTTTTTAAATTACTTATTCAAAAATTTGATATGGATAAAATTTGGCTTTTTAAATCTCCCTAATTATTCACATGGACAAATAATACTTTGTTGAGGGGAAGAATGATAAGGGGGGGGGGCTATGTACAAACTGGCAATTACAGTTCCGGTACCTCAATTTTTACAAATCAAGCACTGTGGCTTTGAATCAAGTATTAGCACCACATGTTTAATGTAAACAAAGCAGACGTTTTTCAATCTCAATGCATTTTAAATGGAAGATATTTTTCGTTATTTCTCATTTCCTGGTAGATTTGGACATAATCGGATATTTTTCCCGACCCCCTGGGACCAAGACCTTTAATTTGAGCCCTCTCCCATCATCTTGCGAGCCGTCAAACTCTCACAATTTTGATTTTAAAAAATCGCTTACAGAATTAGTAATATAGATTGTTTAAGTTAAAAAAAACTGTTCTTAGTACGCTTCAGGGGCGGTCTGGTGTCTCTATGGGGATCCTTGGCGAAGTCTGGATGGGGGTGTTTAATAAAAACCCTTCAGGTCTTCGGGATATGGTTACTAACATCAAAACTAAGAAAAAGGTCCCTCTAAACATGGGTCTTAAAAATGCTCAGTTATCCTTCTGTCAGTATGTACGAGGTACAGTCAAAAAGTTCCCGGAATGAATTTTTGTAGACGTATAGCGCGATCGCCAGCGGTAAATTTGTCTTGCAGTAGTTGGTACGACTCCTTGGGAGGGCATATCGGCAGTGGTGGCATAGCTGACGCCGTAGTGCAGCATTGGAAGGCGCTTTTCGTGTACCTGCAAGTCTACGTTGTCGGATTTTTGAAAAATGGCATTTCATGAACAGCACACGAACATTGTTCTTGTTTTACTTTAAAACTCACCCAGTGAGACTCTCAAGTTGTTAATTCAAGCTTATGGACAAGAGACGATAAAGAAATTCCCCAATATTTTCTTCATCAGCATCACCTAGTGTGCTGTTCATGAAATGCCAATATTAAAAAATCCGACAACGTCAACTTGTAGGTACACGAAACTCGCTCTCCAATGCTGTACTATGGGAAGTCAGCTATGCTACCACTACCGATATTCCCTCCCCAGGAGTCGTACCAACTACTGCAAGACAAATTTCCTGCTGGCGATCGCACTATATTTCTACAAAAATTCACTCCGGGAACTTTTTGACTGATTCTCGTATATGTTTTTAACATGATTTTGCATAACTTTGGAACCACTATTGATATGAACTTCAAACTGGTGTTCAAATATGGTGCGCAAATGTTGACTAATAGGACCTATTTTGGTGTGGAGTATCAAGTTTCTACTTTTTACCACTTGGAAATGGAATCTGTTTTTACAGTTCAAAACTTAATATCATAAAAACCATACCTTTTGCAAAAATTGTACATAAAAGACAAAACGGTTGCACAAGATTATTTCTTAAAATTCTTAAAAAGAGTATTAAGATCAAATTACAATTAACGGAGTTATTGCAATTTTTATAACAGAGTACAACCCCATCAGACAACCAGGAGGGGGGAAAGGGAAATAAACCCCAAAAATGTTTTTTTTTAGTGTTTTACATAGGAAAAAGAAAAAGAATTCAATAATTGTTAGCACCATTGAATTCAGCTACAAAAAACAAACAATTTGGTATTTTGAATCATTGCTCTATGTCCATTGGTTGCTGAGATATTGAAAGTGGTAAACACAGTACGTTGTCCCAATGTTAACCTTATAGGAAATAAGTAAAACTCTATATCTCGCTTATTTCTCAACATATCTGAATGAAACATGGCTTCTTCTAGTTCAGATCTACTAAAAATTGAATATAAACCACCTTGTTTTAACATACCTGTTGCAGCAAACCTGCATACTCATTTCCCACGTTATTCTTATGGAGCTTACAAAAACATGTCAATCTCATTATGACGGATCAAAATATTCTTTTTGCATTTGAAATTTGCTGAGTATGCAGGTTTGCTGCAACGGGGGTAATTTGTCTTCTGTACAATTTTCATAACATTTACAGTAGTTGAGGAAAGATAGGGTTATACCCTGAAAAAATTGTTATAAGGGAGATTTCTGTGTTTTCTGTCATATTTTATGTGCTGAGTTTTAAAATATAAAAATGGCTGCCATTTTTAAATGGTAAAAGTAGAAACTTGATACTCTGAACTAAAATAGATCCTATTAGTCAACATATATGAACCAAGTTTGAAGTTGATATCTCTAGTGGTTCCAAAATTATGCTAAATCATGTTAAAAACACATACATACCGACAGACGGATAACCGAGCACATTATTAGGACCGGTGTTTACGGGAACTTTTTTCTTTGTTTTAATGTAAGTAACCATATACCGAAGTCTTGAAGTGTTTTTAGTAAACACCCTGTATATACGAAACTCTTCCAAAACCTATAAACTATAAGTTGGTATAAGAGAATACATTGGAGTGTTTCAAAACATACGACCATTAGGGCGGATTCAGTGTCATAGATATTTCTTTTTCAAGGGGAGAATACCATGGGGCCTGAGGCATAGGGAATACCACCCAGCGAAAGGAGGAGTCAGGGGCACTCCCCTGTGAATTAAAAAAAATATAACTGTAGACTCCTATTTTTAGGCAATCTAAAACATAAAAAAATGTGGAACTCCGTAGATCCAAACTAACTGAGGTTGCCCCAAGCCCCTGGTCATATTCCGGAAAAGTTATGAAAAGTTTGGTCATATTGACAAATCTATTTGGAAATCCCTTTAATTTGGTACCTCAAACATTAAAATCCGTCCGACCATTATTGAGGTTTGGCTGTGAAAAGAAAACCGCTTGCGTATTAATTTATAGAAGATTTATGTTCTTAAAACACTGCAGCTCCGTCCTTGGATTTCCTTTCAGCCACTCTTTTTTTGTTGATATTCCTTTTCAACAATAGTACTAGAAGATTTGTTTTATTACGTTAATGTGAGTAAAATGTTTGTCATGGTTGCCTGTAAACAAACCTAAAGTAAGTTTAATAAGAACAAAAATTGTTTTTTAGTCAAACAACATTTACTTTGTACCTATTTTCATTTTATTACTTAGTATAACTTTAGCACCATGGAGTCCTCCCTGCTGGGGGCCTCCTTTCGTCAGGAAGGCCCCTGGGGCCCTCGGTGATCACCGCCCCTGGTACGCTTTGTCAACATGCACTTTACTGTGAGTAATAAGATTGTGAGTAATAAGATGTAAATTAAAAAAAAATTATTAATATAAATATAACATGGCGATTTGACATTTGACAATAGTTATTTGTGTTTTGTACACATTACACACTTTCTCCTCATGGAGGGAGACAGTGAGATAATATCTTACTCCCTCATTCTGAAGGGTAAAAATAGTAAAATCCAACTAAACATAGCAGGTGAGCAAAATAGGAATTTTTTCACACACCTCGAATTGCTCAGCTTGTGATCCGAGTCTGCATTTGAAACAGATTTGAAATAACAGTACCTAGGCGATTAGAGTCCCATTCGTAGTTACATTGGGATGTTTGGACTATTACCAATGGACGATAACATTAAAAACGCCACTAATGGAGGGACACTAAATTTTTTTTTTATCTGTCATATTAATGTTACCATTTGTGTGGTTAGCGTGAATATTCTCAAAAACCTCGTACTCTGTATTGTTGAGTTGTTAGCCTTATGGTTAGAGAGTCCAGTTTCCGGCAGTCTAAAATGATTTGAGAGGTTTGGACCAGTTTCTTTACTAAAAAAAGCAATTGTGATTTTTTAAACCATCCCCTTAAAGCTGTGCATCAACCACATGCTCAACTCCTAATTGCCGTGGGTCGATAGGCCTTTGGGGCGATCCA
This sequence comes from Flexamia atlantica, assembly GCA_035578135.1. NCBI lineage: Eukaryota > Metazoa > Arthropoda > Insecta > Hemiptera > Cicadellidae > Flexamia > Flexamia atlantica. The sequence goes on along the minus strand of JAQJVK010000005.1, from coordinate 41,311,030 downwards.
AACATAGCAAGGTTCTGTAGAGTTGATTGGCACTTGAATGGGCATTTTGAAAGGCTGTAGGACCATTGACTTTAAATCTTTAAATCTCTTAGAGATTTAAAGTCAATGGTAGGACGCAAAACGGACTTTTCCCAGACTTGAGACCAGTTCCAATCGATTTCTGGTGGCCTAAAACCCCAAATTACACAAAAATCCTAGGACGAAATAAAAATTTTGCCCGTACAAACCTTCTTTGGGCATTTATTATAACAGTACGTCGTCGATATGTTTATCAGTGTTGAACAAGACCGAATCAACTCATTATTGCTGAAACAGAAAAAGCTGAAGGCACAGCTCTATAAAGGCGTTGATACCATGCTCAGTGTTATAGTTAGTTACAAGTGATCATGTCACAGTTATAGAAATTTTTTACTATAAAACAGCTGAATCAGCCAATTGTTTTAATTTAATCCGAGCAAAGCTCAGCCCTATTTAAAAAATGGAGATGTGCTAGGAGCAGCTAGTAACAAAAATGATTAACTAGCCAAGTCAGTCATGGAATTTCTCATTGATTCGGCGCATTTGGCAGTTTCAAAGGGGTTATTAAATTACTACGGGTGAAGAAGCTAACAGGGCTACAACTAACCGAAACTATCAAAGAAGTAATGAACCTCATTACGGATTGTTGTCTTACTATTTTAAGATTACAGAAACTGTAACTATTCATAAAAATATAAGAAAATTAAAAATCCTAACCTGAATTTCCAATAGTTTTATTAATGTCCCAAAAGCCTGATATCAACCCTTGAGCGGGCGCTTCACCGTTAAAACGGCTGACACTAAATCATACAAATTTAACCCATTTTACTTGTTTTATGACAAAATATTGTATTTGAATGATGACAAACTTCACTAGGAATCACATTTCATCGCTGATACCATTAATTGTTCTATTTAATAGGTGTAATATTTCAATTGGACATAGTAATTTTCTATTATAAAATAGGAATCACTGTCTGCGTTGTGGGAGAGGGTGCTTCGCAAACTGACATGGCATCATTGAATTGAAAATAACAAGATACCAAGGGGGGGGGATGGGGGGTATAAATAGCTTTAAGGGATTCCTAGAATGAGGCATGTGAGGTAAGGAGCTGGACACGACTGCTGACACCCATTATGCCTGTTTATTTTAATAAAAAAACACGTGCAGAGGAAATCCACATGCGCCTGCTCAAGGTTTAATATACATTCTTTCCAGCACGAAATAATTAATAGCAGTAAAACAATTAGTTATGAGTTATAAACTTTATCAAGGCCTGTATGCTAGGGAAACACGGGGCAGCCGGCTCTGCATTGCCTCAGCATTACACCATTGCCAATTCGATCGCCGCGGCCTTCTTTAGAGACGGCCATCAGGAGTGGGCCTTGGCTGGGATCAAACCACCAGCATTGTCAAATGGGCCAGTTCTTTACCTGTAAACTGAAATTGAAATTTGTGACAAATAAATACAAAAGAAAGAAAAAAGGGAGGAAATAGTGAATGCTGTTGAATTGTTGAAATAATTTTATTGACACCAGTTAATTAAATAGATTGCACATGAGACAATATTGGACAAGGGTAAAGACCACAAAAAATGATCAACAAATATATCACACCAATGTTGAATAAAACTATAACAATAAACACAAATAACAACTCAAGTAAACACCGGAAAATAATACAAAGGATGTCTTAACAATTGTGTAGGAGATTTACAAACGCTAACTTCTATACGATCAACTTAATTAAGTATGTTCGATTAAAACAAAGTTGATGAAGTGTTAGAGAATAATTTAAAAAAAGTATAATCAAGTCTCTACCTAACCAGAAAGTTGAGAAATCTTAAGATTTCTTTTATACTATTTAATTTACTAAAGGTGGTGACAATATTTAATTTTAGTTTTGAAAATTTTAAATTGAAAACTTTGTTTTTGTATTAAAGAAACTAAGACAATATATATTTAAGTAATAAAGGGATATGGGAATACACAAAACCATGAAGCTTTGAGACACATGTTAATTTTTGAATGTCTTGATGCAAATGCCTTTTTGAAGTATTAGAAGCTCAGTATGCTCAGCACTCATTTTTAAGACATATATATATTTTAAAAGCTTAACCATTTAAACCACCCAACTACTTCATTACCTTTGATTTTATTAGTAAACATTTTGTTTAGTCAAGGAGTTCATCACATCAGTTATAAAATGAGCGGTTTACCACTGATCTTGTCAGCTGTGTTTTTGTATTATGCCTAACTTTGGAAAAAGGAATTTATAAAGTCCGGATCAACAGTGTTGTCAGCATTAATGAAGTTTCTGGTAGTCCATTACAATAATATACTTGCAAATATAAAACAACAAAGGCTTATTTAAAAAATAAAAATAGAATTAAGGAATATAGAATAAGGTTTAACCATATATTATGAGTTATTTTAAGTTTCAGGGCTCAATAATTTTAGTTATATTATTTTTCCAGTTTTTAACTGAAATAATCAAATGTTATATTACATCACCATTTTTTGGCCAGTAAATAAACCCTGCCTCTAATTTTAGAGATATTATGTAATCAAAGGTTTGCTGATAAACAAAACAAAAAATTGCGACAAACTAAAAAGTAATTGATTAGGTATGACTACTACCTTTTACTTTCTTATTTGTAAATAAAATATTTCAGTGTATAAAGTTAAAACAAGATAAATTTCAATAGAAAAATCAAATATCGTAAACAAAATTATTTCTCAAAAACTATACATAAGATTACTGGAATACAATAGTAAATGTATGAATAAATGCATGATTAGACAGTAGCAAATTAAAAAACTTGAAAATTAAAATAAATGGTTTCAAAGAATAACAAATTGTATAGTACACTAAGCAAAAAATAAAAAAGACTCCCAAAAATCAAAAAGGATAAGACAAAAATAATGATATATCAAATAAACATCCAGCAAATTAAATGTTGAGTGATTGCACTATTTCCTTCTGAGCTCACCAGCTTAAATCGGTAAAAAAATAAAAACAAAAACATCTAGTCACATAAATAGCAAAATTCTTATATCAAACAAAGAAATAAAGATACTGAAAGAAAAATTATGAAATAAATTATCATGGAAATACTGACATTTTTAATCTGCCTAAAATACCAAAGTTGTTTTATCAATACAAATGGCTTTGATCCTAATTTAATACTTGGCAAAAAATAAAAAAGTGTATTATATTTTTTTGTCTATTTCACTTATCTCAATTTCAGAGTCTGCAATTGGTCTAAAACAAATTCACTAAGACTTATTCACCAAGAAAAATATTTTTCATTACTCCATTCTGAGACAGCTCATTGAAACGAGCGGTCCTTTCACTTGAGCAGATCTGTTCCTAATTTTCTGACCTACAGGTAATCAGCCTTAGACTCTTAGAAATGGCCACTCATCCTTCTTGACTATAAGAAACTTGTAACTGTCCCAAATTATGGCAACTAAACTTCAATTTTAAAATCGGTATACCGCATTAAATTGGTTTAAGTTGCCCAAAGACAAAGGAAGATAAATATTAAGGCAACAATTCATTAATTCTAATATGATCTAATACAAAGTTTCTGGGCTAGAGGTATCTATATATTAATACGCAAGCGGTTTTCTTTTCACAGTCAAAACTCAATAACGGCTGGACGGATTTTAACGTTTGAGGTGTCAAATTAAAGGGATTTTCATGTAGAATTGTCAATATGTCTTGGAATTTTAAAAAAGGGCATCACTAATTCACTAGTAAAGGGCTTAAGTTTCAGAGCAGAGGCTATCCATCGACATTTGGCCAAGTTTTGTTTACAACAGATTTAAAAGAACATATGCTTTTAAATAAAGTACACCTCGGATTATCCAGACCTCACATTATCCGGATCGGCCTGTCCGTGAAATAAAAATATTTTAAAGTCACGGTAAAACGTGAATTTACTACACGGTATTACGTGAAGCAAAGCGGGAGTTTTGCTTGCGAGTAATGCCTTCTAAAAGTAAGATCCAATTACAATACATCACTGTATTTCAATTCGCATTTAGCATCATACAAATTGAAGTTACTGCATTAAAAATTAAATTAACGCATATCATTATCGTACGACGTGTGTTTTTGTTTGCGGCTATGAGCGCTAGCAGTAATCAACACGGTAATTTTGCGGGTTCGATCTTCGCAAATCAATTTTGACCCTCGATAAAGGTTTGACCTCCAAGACCAATAGCCGAATATAAAATCTGCCAAGCTTAGATGCGATGCGTGACTGCTCGTTTTCGCGCAACGTAGACAAGATTCGTCTGTCCGCTGCCGCGATAGTGCACTACGAGATCGGCCGGCAAACATTATATATGTGATTTTTCGGATGGTCCAATTAATTTGTGACAATGAAAATACGTAAATACTGTCACGATATAACAATGTGATTTTTCTACTCGTTATTAATAAGGCAGATACCACACGGGTTAAACGGCAGTGTCGGAGACGACATTTCTGCGATCTTTATTTTAAAACTGTAATATGCACTGTTGTTATCAGACTTCGGATTATCCGGATTTTTTGTTATCCGGATCGGGACTCTGCCACATTAATCTGGATAATCCGAGGTGTACTGTAATTCTACAGGTAAACCACAGACTGCAGCCCTCATATTTAGGTGTTTACAGCTGCTTTGGCTACTGGAACATGACAGAAAATAACATTGCAAACTGTTTTCAACCGTTTTATTTTGTATATTATTGTATTTTAGATTTATTACTGTAAGTAATTTAGGTAATATTGACCTCGGTTACCATACGAAGAAGTGTTTTAGTGGTAAAGAAGTGTGCGAGGGCCCGATCGATTTTTAATGTTCGTGTCATTTGTGACTGTAATTGTGTTTGTGTCATCTGTGGACTTCGGAGCCTGCGCACAGCAATCGATCAACTGGTGGGAGAAACCCAATTATTAAAAAAAATGAGTATTGTATAGAAGTTCCAAGAAATAGATTAAACTCATGTGACAGGACTTTCATTTGCAAGAGCAGCCCTAAAATGACAGACAGAAAAAAGAAGTGCTTTCCTTAAAAGCTGACATTACTTTACATACTCCTGAAACATATTTAGAAATTTCTAAGTGACTCGAACAGTCGCCCTCAAAAGGTTCAAGCACTAATCCATCACATGCCATGTGTTTTTTATCATTACTGGCGTTATCTTCTAGCAGCAACATTCTGGTACCTTAGTTCATACATGTTTTCATTCTACTGTGGTAAACAAAGTTTTTAATAAATCAACAAAAAAAGCAACAAAAAAATCAAGGGGATAAAATTGGGGGATTTTTGGTGGCCATTAAATGGTGCCATCTCTGCTGATTCAACACTCATTAATTTTCCATACTTGATTATTTATTCCGTTTGAATAAAATATTGTTTTCAGATTGATATTACAAAATCACAAAATCTTGATGTTATCCTTCATTTAAGATAAGTGTTGAAAATACTGTTTTCATAATATAGGATACCTGTAGCCCAGACAACCTGTGTAAATAACCAGTTTAAATAACATATTAATGCTAAATAAATATAATATTGATTATTTTCAGTGTTTTCTTGCACAATGTAGACTCATAACAAAACAGTTCTGTGATGCCTTAATTATTTAATACACTAATTATACTACTAGTATTCAATTTATTATGAAATTTCTTATTTTAAAACTTTTTATTATGTTAGAGTTTTAAAAACGAATAACAAAAAAATTCATTTCACCTAAAGTGGATGCAAGAAAACACAGACCTAGTAATGTGACCATAATACATAATATAATCATGAGGGGAACATTACCATATATATTTTATATACATTTTAACAAAGTATACAGATTCATATATTTAAAAGTACCAAATATAATATTCATCTACAGTTATGCATGTGTAGATCTAATTCTTCGAAGGATCAGAAATATATCTACATAATACGTAATATGTATATTAACAAATTTTATGATAGCAGGCTTGCCCAAAATCAGTTTGTTTCTATTTTGTTGCTTTGTTACAATGAAAAATATATTAATAAACACATTTATTATTCCTTAACAGAATTAAATCTGTGATAGTTGCTAGAAACACATATATTATCTATAATATATTTTTTAAAGTAAGAAATAAAATACAAATTATAATTAATTTTTTGTTCTAGTACATTTCACCCACGCCTACTTTAAAAGCAGCACAGAATCAACGTTTATACCTTTCAGAAGTTGATAAATTAAGAGAGTAAGAAGATAATAAGAGTAATTCTCATCAGTAATCTCAGTTTGTAAGATGTGAAATTTGCAAAAGTCGAGTTCCGTTACAAGGCAAAGTGATTAACATCTTTACATTTTGCAATTTTGCTGTAAGACTAAAATTCATTCTCTATAATGATTCAGAAAGCAAGTTAACCTTCTCTAAGAATTTTGGGCAAGCTTGGACATGAATAACAGTGAGAGAAAATGTGAGTGCAGTTCCTACTGGCTGAGTGAGACCACGACACGCATTGCGTAACATTACAATAACAAAATATAATCATTGTATTTACAAACAATGGCAATCAAGTTACAGTTCACTTGTCACATTTAAAATCATACAAACAGTAAAATATATAATATATTACAAAAATAACATATTTCCGAAGCTAATAAGTATTATAAAATTCGTAAATTAAAACAAGATCATACTTGGATTGAGCCGCAGTTGTTCTCAGCTTTTACAGGAACGAGTTTGGAGGACTTTGCTGAATTAAAATTATGTGGTGTGCAGTTAGTCGGTTTAATCAAAATACTAATAAAGATATTAAATCAATGGTAAACCGTTATATTTGTAGCATATATTTCGGTACTTTGAAACTATCATTATTAGTATTCTATGGATTAGTGAAAGTGATTTTTCCCCAATGGTAATGAAATAAGCTTATTGTTTGTGAATAAATCCAATTACACAATTATAGAGGGCACAAACAGTAGTAGACTGTCTCTAGCTCCGAACATAACCTTGTCATACTAAAAAACTGTAATTTGTTTGAGTTAGTTAAAGCAATGAGCATTATCCATATGGGGTGATTTATGATAGCAAGGTCTGGCAACCATGGCTGTGCAGCTACAGTGGTCACCAGATCCTGTATCATAACAGGCACAACAGTCAAGTGGGACCTGACGTTGACTTGGCATGCTAGGCCTCTGCTACTCTTCTGTGCTCACACATCCTTTTAAATAGAAGGCATATTTAGAAACAAAAAAATAAGTTGAAACCTGTTGACCCAGAAAAGACCCTTTGGGATGGCTTTAAAATTGTGACTGAGGCCGATATTGTTCTACCATTAATAAACTGAAAACACTTTATCTCTAAGGGAATGTGACACATCAGAGAACACCTGTCGGCTCGTATAAGTTAATATCACATAACTTAGTCTAATAATTGAAAGAAATTCGATACGGAGAGCCAAATTAGTTGTTGACTACGTTGTCGCCGCATCATTCTCCTGTATCTGCCCATTTGAGTTCCTCATGTATCCGGTCAAAACACTCACCCATATATGTGTACTACAACATAAAAACACTTGTATCAAGTTTACTGAAATATTTAATTTTATTATTAAGAGGTGAAAGTGTAATACAACTTAGATTTCCAGATCAGAATTATCTGGATACCGAATTAACTAAAATTTTCTGAAATAAAGGATAACTCCTAAATCATTGATTTAACGAAGAAAAGTTAAATAAAAGTAACTTAAAATTACAAAATATACAACTTTTGTTTTTACTACATTTAGGTGGACACAATATAAAGCCACCATCTTGGGAAAATGGTTTCTGTAACAAGTATTTTTTAACATTGTGGCTTTATACTAGGTCCCACCTTGCAGTAAATCCTAAAGTTGTACATTTTGTAATTATTAGCAACTTTTGCATTTAACTTTTGTTTCAACAATTAATTTTTAAGAAGTTATCCTTAATTTTAGTTATTTTTTTGGCCGCCATTTTTATTATTGCGGTGTTAGCTTACCTGAGCCAAAGTATAAAACTTGGGATTTTTGTTAAATACGCCTTTATGAACATTTTAAACCATAAAATCTGTAATTTGGAATTTTTTTAACTTTAAAAAATGCTCTGAAAATTTCAAAATTGTGTACTTTGCAAAAATTACTAAGTGCACAATAAAGGTTGATCTACCAAATAGTTTGTGATTGGAATGTACTTTTGAAATATCAATAGTTTTTGTTTAAACCTTAACGCCCTTATAAAACCTCAAAAAACTTTCCTTTTTACATTATAATTTGAATAAAACAATAAAAATTACAGAAAAAAATCATATTGGCTTTTGAAACCACAAAGGATACAAAAATTATATTTCATTAAAATTGAATGACATGTGGATTTTATATTGAAAAATGTTAGTCAATCATGACCGACATTTTCCAAGATGGCCAATTGAGACCCGAAGTAGAAAACTTGGGGTTTTTCTCGGGACTTCTTGGTGAACATTTTCGAGCAAAAATATTTTTGCTTGTGATTTTTCCCCTTAAAACCTATTTTGACTGGACTATGTATAACTAAGACTAAAAACAAAATAATCAAATATAAAATTAAATTCAATCATATGATTTGCTTTTTAAGATAGAAACTCACATTTTTAGGGAAATTCAATAAAACGTTTTGGAATTTACCCCAGAATTTGGGTAATTTAACTCCCTTAAGCCTTGAGCGGGCGCTTCACCAGTAAAACGGCAGCGGTCACATGCGGAGTTAAATCGCACAAATTTAACTCATTTTACTTGTTTTATAACAAAATATTGTATTTAAATGTTGACAAACTTCATTAGGAATCACATTTCATCGTCAATACAATTAATTGTTCAACTTAATAGGTGTAATATTTCAATTGAACATAGTAAGTAATTTTCTAATATAAAATAGGTATTAATTATTATTTAATTTTTTGGACTTTTCATTCCACTTCTTTTGTTCCGAAAGTGAAAAAATCAAATAAATTAAATGATAATTACAAATCCTTGGCTATTATGAATTTTAAAAATAGGTATCACTGTCTGTGTTACGGGAGAGGGCGCTCTGCAAACTGACAGACATCTCTGAATTACAAATAACGAGGTACATAGGGGGGGAGTGTTGGGGTTATATATAGCTTCAGGAGATTCCTGGAATGACGGGCGTAAAGTATGGAGCCGGCCACGACCGCCAACACCTATTATGTCTGTTTATTTTAAAATAAAAAACACGTGCGGAGGAAAACTCCGCGTGCGCCAGCTCGAGGGTTAAGGGAATTCACGAAGTAACAATAGACAATGAACTGCATTTAACACACCTAATGTCTCAGTAACCAATGGATGTAATGATTAAGAATGCTAGATTGTTAATTTTTTAAAACTCAATTTCAGCCGTAAAATTTCCATGAAACTAAATTAGCAGAACATGTTTAATCTTGAAAGCAAATTTGTCATTTTGTTGTCAACCGGTGTTGTTGGGCTTAGGACATAAAAAAATAAATACCCCCGTTGCAGCAGACCTGCATACTCAGCGAATTTCAGATGAAACACAACAAACGGTATTTCAATCCAACTTAGCGAGATTTTACATGTTTTGTAATCTCCATAAGAATAACATGGGGAATGATTATGCAGGTTTGCTGCAACAGGTATGTTAAAACTGGTTGGTTTTAATTCATTATTTAGTAGATCTTAACTAGAAGAAGCCATATACCAAGTTTTGTCAGGAAATGTTAAAAAATAAGTAAGATATAGAATTTTTTTATTTCCCATAAGGATAACATGGGGAATGAGTATGCAGGTTTGCTGCCACAACAACTGAAATTTCGGGGATTTTAGACTAAAATACATTAGATCTCATCTAGATGAAGCCACAAACCAAGTTTTATCCAGATATGTTGAGAAATAAGCGAGATAAAGAATTTTACTTATTCCCCATAAGGTTAACATAGGGACAACGTGCTGTGTTTACCACTTTCAATATCTCTTTAACCAATGGACATAGAGCAATGATTCAAAACACTAAATTGTTTGTTTTTTTGAGCTGAATTCAATGGTGCCAACAAAGATTCGATAAATTTTATTTTTATATGTAAAAAACTCAAAAAACCCATTTTTGGGGGTGTTTATCCCCCTTTACCCCCCCTTCCAGTGGTCCGATCGGGCTGGTTCACAAACTCGTCCATTCGATTACCACTTTACATGTCTGTTCCAAATTTCATTAAGATCGGACCATATTTACGGCCGCTATCGTGCTGACAGACACATATAAATATATATATATATAGATAGATATATAAAAATTCGAACGAATGGTGTTTTTTGCTTCTGGTGGCCTTAAAACGAAAAGTTATCATGGTCTCGGGCTTAGGTCTTACCATGAGACCTACGGTAATAGCTTCTTCCCTATAGGGGAAATTCGCTAAAAAATAACATGGTCCCCAAGTCTCAGCTTGCCACCTACATGCTGGACCCCATCCAGCATTTCTATGTTATGCTTAGTGAATGTGCTTCTTCCCTGAAAAAAATAAATAAATAAAAACACCGGATTAACACTTTGTTGACATAAAATGAAATTCTCTACAGTTCAAGATCTGAAATTTATTATTGTAGTGCATTACAATTAATGTGTTAATTACTAGAGGTGTGCGGATATCCGAAAACTCGGATCGGATTCGGATCGGATTGGATATCCGAATCCGATCCGAAGGTTTTATGACTATCCGGTAAAACTGACTAGATATCCGACTCTATCGGATAGACTGCACATTTTGGGGTAAATTTTAAAAAAGGATCAAATTTTCAAGTTTGGAGAGTCTTCCGAAAAAATAAGTCATTGCCGACGAAAGTACGTTGGTGACAGAAAACATCGCGGAGCAAAACCTACGCTTTGAAACGCGACGGTTGCGATAGCGGTTAGAACAACGCCGCAACACGATGCGATTAGGTAGTGGTATACATCAATCGATGTATTTCGGTTGCTGATATTGCGACTCGTGATTAGATCGAGAATTTGAGATTGTTGTATACGATCAGAGTATTGCACAATACCCGACACCATAACAAACATTTTCCTAAGGCAAATTCTTGTATCGTAGCATTAAACCAGTTAACAAATAGTTCTGTCTCGATCAGTATCCGTTACCGACGAAACATCATCGATTGGTATGAGAGAGAATCGCAACCAAGACGAATCAGGGTTCGCCATTGTCCGACATTCGACAGTGTCGACCAATCGTCTTCAATTGCCAAAATGAAATATCCCCTAAATCCCCCATAAATAAATAGTCGTGTTGATGTTTCGCACGACTATTTCAGGCCGTAAATATCTTAAGCGGCCTGTTGATACGATAAAATAAAAAGCCTACAATAATTTTGGGCTGCCAATGAGTTGGCGAACCTGTACATTTCATTGTTAACTTATCATCTCATTTTGTTTTTGATTTTGAATGTCGCCGTCTGCCGTCTGCTCTAAAACTGACTAGAACGTCTTTTCAATTGCCAGATTACTATATTTTTCAGTTAAGCAATTACCTACCTAGAAATTGAAAGTTGAACAATCAAAAATAAGTTTTTATTTTGCTGAAATATTAATCTTTGTCGAATTAAGTCGAGTCAAAGCCGGCCGGCCGTATTTTCAATACGTGATAAAAATGGAAATTCTTAGATAACAGTACAATGCTGAGTTGACAACCTACACCTATGAAAATAATTAGTGAGTTTGCTTGTTGTTTGTTATATAAAACAAATAGACATATGTTCTAATTAAATTAAATGCCCAAGCTTTAATATTGAAACCTACAACATTTGAAACTTATCTTGAAATTTAGGTTAAGTTTACTACTCAGACTTATTATTTTGTTTTTAAAGTAGCCTATTTATTGTAGTGGATCAAAATCTTGGTTGTCAGGCATTAATGCATAAATAAAAATGTAAAGCTTTCTTAAAATATGGAGTGATTGGTGAATCAAGTTTTAAAGGCTATTTAATTCTTTTGTCTAATCACATAGGCCTAGTCACTGATCAAATAAGGAAAAGAACAAAAAATACAGAGGCCAAATAGTGAACAAATTTAGGTTGAAAAAGGAATTTTTAAGTTGCAAGTCCTGAAATTGATTTAGGCCTAATAAGCTTATTCAGTTAAATAGTCAATAGTCAATAGTCAAAATATCTTTGTTCATCAAAAATTGTACAATCAAAGTACATGAATGGCGTCATCCTTGTCCCATACATACTAAACAAAATTAAAAACTAAAAACAATGCATATAAGTAATTTTAATATGAAAAAATATTTATTCAAAATAAATACCATTTACTGAACATTTATCATTTTTGTAAAAAATTCCCTCACAGAATAACACGGATTCTTTATCAACAATTCTTTAAACTTTAACTTAAATTTTGCTATGCTTTTTTCATTTTTTAAACACTTTGGCAAAGAGTTAAAACATTTAGCCCCCATATAAGTAGTTTTTTTCTTAAAATATTCTAATTTATGTTTAGCCAATATAATGTCATTTCTGAATCTAGTGTCATACTCATGACTGTGGCCCAACCACATCTCATTGGACATGTTCTCCTTTATGAAAATGACACAATCATAAATATATAAACTAAAAACAGTTAAAATTTCTAATTTGCAAAATTTATCTTTTACATGTTCATTAAAATTTAAATTTAGCATTACCCTGATACATTTTTTTTGAAGTTTTAATATCCTTTCTAAATTTTTGTGTGAGGTGGCTCCATACACACATATGTTATACGATATTTGAGACTGAATTAAACCAAAATAAATTGTTTTTAAAGTAGCCAAATCAGATAATTTAGATAACCTCCTAAGCACAAAAATTCCTGAATTAACTTTACTTAAAACTTTTTTTATATGCTGATCCCAATTGAAATTACTATCTACTATTAACCCTAAAAATTTTGTCTCCTCTACCTCATCTATAATTTGATTACTAGCAACTATATTTAGCGGACTTAGGTTTTTATCTCTGTGTGCACTGAAAGTAATGTAATTGGTTTTATTAAAATTAAGATCTAGGTTGAGCAAATTAAAAAAACTGAATATATTATTTAGCTCTAGCTCAGCTGTTTGCACAATGCCTTGATAATTAGTTCCTGATATTTTTAAATTGGAATCGTCAGCATACAATACCAATTTAGAATAAATCTTATTTGCCAATACATTTTGTAATCCGTTCATATAAAAGATAAATAAGATTGGCCCCAGTATTGACCCTTGAGGAACGCCAAATTTTATGATTTCTGTTTTTGAATTTATTTTGGTTAGATGTTTATTATTGATATCAGTAATTTGAACAAATTGCACTCTGTTACTTAAGTATGACTTTAGCCAATCAAAAGCTTTTCCTCTGATGCAATTTTTATGAAACAATTGAAACAAAGTATCATGGCATACACTATCAAAAGCTTTATGCAAGTCCATAAAAATCCTTATGCATTTATCACCCCTATCTATGGCATCAATGACTGCTTCCATGAAATCCACTGTTGCTGATTTTGTCGACTTACCTACTCTATCAATCAATCAATCAATAATATCTTTATTCATCAAGTACACAAAGTACAAAGAATGGCGTCACTGGTTAAATTATTTACTAATCCAAAAATAGTAATAATTAATAATTGTTGATAAATAACATATAATAAATGAACATAATTCTTTTCTACTTTTTTTTTTAATATACATACATAACGCCCAAAACCCTCCAGTCATTGTGTTTGATCAACAAATTCCTCAAAAGAATATAACACTTTAGATGTCAACAGTTTTTTCACTTTGTTTCTGAAAATTTCAAATTTGTGAATATTTTTAATTTCCTGGGGCAGTGTATTATAAAACTTAATTCCTCTATTAGTCGGAGTTTTTTTACAAAGTTCAGTTCTGTTTTTACTAATTACCAAATCCTCCTTATTCCTTGTGTTATAACTGTGAATTTTGCTATGGATTAAAAATTTATCTAAGTTTTTCTTTACATGAGAAATGGTCTCCAGTATATATAAACCATACACCGTGATTATTCCTAGTTCAGCAAAATAATTTCGGCATGAAGTCTGAGGATTTAAATTTAAAATTATACGAATTGCTAGTTTTTGAATTTTTAATATTCTATCTAGATTGGATTTAGATGTTGCTCCATAAAGTGCAATACCATAAGCAATGTGGGAATGAATGTTGGCATAATATATCATTTTCATTGTGTCAATACTTACTAAATTTCTCATTTTTCGTAAAGAAAAAATTCCCGAAGCTATTTTTTGACAAACTTGATCAGTATGTATATCCCAATTCAAATGTTTATCTAAATGCACTCCCAAAAATTTTGTGTCATTTAATACTTTAAGAGGTTTTTCCATTACAATCAGACTATCAAATTTAGGTTGACTCTGTGGGCAGAAAATTCCATCAAGACAGTTTTTGAACCATTTAATAAAAGATTGTTTTTAGCTAAATAATTGTTGATGTTTGTTATAATTGAGTTTGTTGAACGTTCTATTGTATTTAGACTTTTGCTGGATATGGAGAAACTTATATCATCAGCATACATACAAAATTTAGATTTTATGTCATTGTTACTATGAGATTCTGGAAGACCAACCAGGTAACACAGGAAAAGAAAAGGACCCAATACTGAGCCTTGCGGAACAGAGTACTTAACGGTTCTAAGCGATGATTTAGCAATTTCTATGCTGTTAGTCCTATCATTTGTGTACGTTAGAGAGACATACTGCTGGCGCCCCACTAGGTAAGAGCTCAGCCAGTCCAGTGCTCTGCCCTTAACTCCATGTTGTGAAAGGGATTGAATGAGGGTGTTGTGACAGACACTGTCAAAAGCCTTACTCAAATCCAGAAAGGCACCAACAGCAGTCTCCCCCCTATCTAAGGCTTCAATCAATGATTCTACAAAAGTTATGGATGCTGTTAATGTGGATCTACCAGCTCTGAATCCATGCTGTTGATTACTAAGGAATTCATTGTCTTCAAAATATTTAAAAGTTGTTGCAAAAAACATTTTTCAAATATTTTTGAGATTGATGGTTGTATAGAAACTGGACGATAATTTGATGTTTTTGAACGATTTCCAGTTTTAAAAATTGGAATAATTTTTGATATTTTTAATTGTGTAGGGAAAATTCCAGTAATAAAAGAAGCATTAATAACATGAGTTAATGGTTTGGCAAGTGTGTCTTTAACATCCTTGATTAATTTAATTGGTATTTCGTCATAACCGGAAGATAGTTTGGATTTACATGAAGATATATGTTTTTTGACATCATTTTCTGTTACCTGATTCAGTCTGAAAAGTGAATGAGGCTGCCATTGCGGCTGACTAGAAGGTTTTGAAGGTGTTACAAGATCACATTGTACAATATTTGGCAATATTGCTTGCTCCACTACATCAGAAAAATAACTATTAAGAATGTTACTTACATTAACTTGGTCTGTATACATCTTGTCATCTACTTTTAATTTAATTACACTATCTTTGTTGTTGCATTTTGTTTCTGAGTTAACAATATCCCAAACTGTTTTTATTACATTTGTCGAATTTTTGACCTTATTGTCTAAGTAATTTTTTCTTTTTATTGAAAATCAAGTTTTTATATTGCTTTTTCTGTTTCTTAATTTCTTCTCCCCCTAATCTACTTTTCCTGAGCTGTTTGGTTAAATATATTAAGTTATCTCTCTCAGATTTTATTTCATCATCAACCCAGTTTGTTTTCCCAACTTTAACTCGTGACCTAACTTTTGGAAAATTTTTTTCAAAATAATGCATTAATGTTATGTAAAATTCGTGAAATTTATTCTCACATGATGAATAGTACACGTTTTCCCATGTTTCTTTTTCCAATTCTTTGATGAAATTCTCTGTATTGCTTTTGTTAATTTTGCGACTCATTTTATTTAGGTGTCCATTTTTTGAGGGGCCCTTTTGTTTTTGTTTATTTTTAGGCACTATCTCAAACAGCTGACCATCATGGTCTGAGAGTGCAGTTACTATACATGATGCAGAAAATTGGTTATTTTCAAAATTAGTTAAGAAATTATCGATTGCCGTTTCTGAATGAGCGGTAACTCTAGTTGGCATTTTAATAGTATAAATCATACCATGCATTTTTAACATATTTTTTAGTTCACACTCATTATTAATACCCTCAGCTAATACATTGATGTTTATGTCCCCCCCTACAACCGTATATGTACATAATTTTACAATACCTTCCATAAAAATAGATAATTTATCAATAAAGGCTTTAGCATTTGATGATGGTTTTCTGTATACTCCGGCTAAAATAAATTTTAAGTTATCTATTTTGACTTTAATAACACAAGTTTCAAATATTTTTTCCTCATTTAAGCTTTTACCAAATTCAATACACTTTGCATTGCTACTTATATGATCAGAAGCCATAATTAACACTCCTCCACCCCTAAAACGACTGCCTCTACAATAATGAGCCACAATTCTATACCCCGTAACATTAATCCTTGCGATCTCGTAACCAAACAGTTTATGTTCGCTAATAATTACAAAGTCAGGTTTTAATTCTTCTAGCGTAATAATCAAGGGGTCTAAATTTTCCTTCAAATTATTAATATTTTGATGAAAAATACTATAATTTTTTACAATATCATTCTTTTGGTCCCTAATACTAACTAATTTGTAATGTTTAGGACTATTATTATTTGTTAAAATATTAGTTAAATTTCCTTCATTACAGGGGGGTGTTAGTGAGCTTGCACTACAAGAAGTGGGCCTATTGTTACTCCTAAAAAACTCTCATTATTATTGCTTAAAAAAGGTAAATTGGGTTCTGTAAGTTGGAATTGGCTTTTGTTAGCTTGCAACTGTGACACTTCCACTTTGCTCTGCTTTAGCACTGAACACTTGACCACTTCACTGTACTCCTTCGGGCCAGGAACAAGCAGAGTTGGAGAGGTAGCATCAGTGAGGTTGTGCGTCAGGTCCAGGGTACTGGTGTTAGTCGTGGAGTTGGAGTGCAGGTCGGTTTCCAAAGAATGCAGCTGTGTCTCTAGAGGTGGCATAGTTGCTGTAGTTATGTTGTTGCCATCAGCCAGTGCAGTGATGTCTTCATCTTTGTGGCTATTTGTGGTTTCCCGCAGCCTTCGTATAAACTCATTGTGAGAGAGCCCATTCCAGAGAGGTCTTCTTGCAGTTGGTTGATCATAGGATACTACACATATGGTGGCATTTGTCATTTGATGGAGCCTCTTGATGTTTCTGGAGAAGTGTTCTAGCTTTATTCTGTCACGTACACATCCCATAGCAGAGCATATTAAGGTCTTAAATTGCCTTTTTTTTAAATCCTCAATGAACTGATTAAAAGCTTCGTCATAGTCATTTTCTGTTGGTTTTCCCCTGTATTCTTCTTTTGTTACTAGACTATACACTGCTGCACCATTTGGTTGGACTTGACATGTCAACTTTGAGTTTACAAAATCTGTTAGCTGAGGCCTACCAAATTTTTTCCTGAACACAACTGCTACACCAGCAGACATATTTTTTTCATGATCGAGGTCATTGGAAATGGTGTGTGCAAAAGCTGTAGAAGGATTACTTTTATTTAAATCAATAGCTTCCCACATGTTCATTTCAATCACATTAATACAGTTTTCTTTAACACTTAACTTTTTGTTGTCAATATGCCTCAAAGTATCCATAATCATGTAAGATACCTTTTTTTTCCCACGGTAATTTAGGTGCAATCCATGTGATGTAAAGTGATATCTTTGTAGTGAGTCCAAATCAACCAGATAAACATTGTTCAACCTTATTGTGAGTTCCCTTAAATAGTTATTTATCATAGCTACCTCGTCATGCACTGGATCGTTACTATTTGCATCATAGCGTTGTGGAATTGTCGAGATGCATACTGGTCTGTGTTTACTAATAGTGTTCAGTTGTAACTCCAATTTTTTATAGAATACAGTGGTAGATCTTTGTATAGTGTCGTTGGTGCCAGCTATAACTACTAGTGGAACAGTGTGTGATTTTGCAGCATTTTTAAGAGCTGTCTGAATGTTTGCACCTGGTTTGACTGTCCCGCTTAGTTTTACTTTACCTCTACTTATAGTTTCGACTATTTCAGGTATCCCTCTTCCTTGGCTGTCAGTGGAGATCTCAGCTTTTATCGCCATGGTATTATCATAATGACTTTCATTGTTGGATACTTGCTGATGGGATGTGTTCACCCTTAGTGTATTGCTTAGTGTTCCTCTACCAAAACTTTTGACAGGTTTCTTACCTACAGGATTCTTAGGATACACTTGTTTTTCACTAATCTGGTTTAGAACCTCATATTTGTTAACATCACAGATGTTTACGTAGTTTTTGTCATTTACAAACTTACTGTTAGCCTTATGTTTACTGTATTTATCTTTTACCAATGTCCACTCTGGCTTCGACGTGGTTTTTGAAATGTCTTGGTGTTCTGTTTGTATTCCTTTCTCCTCACAAATATTGATAGTGTCTTTTTTACTTTCCTCTAAAGCTTTTGACTTTGTCTCAGTTTCATTGTGTTCTTTTAACATGGATTTTAGAACATTAGGTTTAATTTTGTGGTTCTGACCATTGTAGCTGAGGTAAGCCAATAATGCACGTTTTATTATTATGTCCTTCTCACTAATCTGTAATTGACAAAAACAGTTCTCAATGGGTTGAGATACTTCTCCATTTACAATAGCGCGGGTCAACAAGTCAACCATTATAAGAACATAAACCCCACAGTCGCTCCCATTTGATTGTTGAGGTATGTCTATAGTTTTGAAGCTAGGTAATTGTTCAGAGGTAGTGCACTTAGATAGGTTGACAGATAATACCTTTGCATGCTGCAGATTTCTTTGCCGGAGAGAGTCAAAATGATAAAAGGTGTTGTTATTTTTTTCAAAAAATAACAGGCTCCAGTGCTGTCCAGCAACATCCAAAACTGCCCCCGCATCATTTATTGGAGCTATTATGAATGACTTATTTTCCAGTTGAAGCGGTTTGGTGTGAAGATAGAAGTCTTTTGAACACTTTATGGCCTGGGAAACAGCAGGACTCATAAGGCAAATGCTGGTATCAATTAAGCCCTTGTTCTCAAGAGTTTCAAAGTAAAGCTCTATTATGTCATCTGATAACCAGTTATGACCCAAAGTGGAATGAATTATAACA
This sequence comes from Flexamia atlantica, assembly GCA_035578135.1. Classification (NCBI taxonomy): domain Eukaryota; kingdom Metazoa; phylum Arthropoda; class Insecta; order Hemiptera; family Cicadellidae; genus Flexamia; species Flexamia atlantica. Next base: position 41,291,780 of record JAQJVK010000005.1, on the reverse strand, counting down.
TTGTTATTGTTTGTTTGTGTGTAATTGTTACATTGTGATTTTTGTTTGAATTCATGTTGATTATTCTTAGTAAAAGTGATTTTGTTTACATAGTATTCCTTATCCTGGTCAGCTTGGAGAGAAATAGCCTCGTTCACTTTTGCTTTAGAATTTAATTTCCCCTCCAATGACCTTATTCTTGAATTTAATTCTTCTTCTTTTTCTTCAAAGTTTAGTCTCGCCTCCTTAAGTTGATTTTCTGCTATCCAGAGTTTATCCTCAAGTTCATGTTCCAAGATGGACTTATTGAGTTTTGAATTGTGCAATTCTTGTTTCAGCTCTTCATTTTCTAATAAGAGAGATTTACTTAGTTCGACTTCCAACGAAAAGATTGTTTCAGAATCAGGGTCAGATAATAAATTGTTTTCAGAGAAGTCCGACAAAACAGACGTGGAATTATGAAGGGTGCAACTAGGGCATTCCCATAGGTTCAATTCAGCTTTTGTGAGTTTATTAACTGAAGAATAAGGTATATTAATGCATTTTAAATGAAGCCAACTCTTGCAAACTCCATTACAATAAATTGCTCCAGTTCTTACACCTTTACCACATTTATTACATGTGTGTTTGATTTTTTTATTCTCTCTTATATTGTTCATTATTTTAGTTGAGGATAAGACATAGACACAAATATACTGAGACCCACTAAAACTTTGACAGTTTTATGTTTGATGGAATAATGATTTTAAAGATTTTATATTATATTGTTTTGAAACAAATAACTTTTTTTTGGCAAGAATAAAAATCTATTTTTGTTTTAATGAATAAAATAAACTATTATTTAATACAGATACCATTAATGAATAAATCAATGAATGAGTATGTATTTTATTTTATCAGTGGAAATAAAAAGTAATCCTTTCTTGATTTTATTCCCAAATGTAAACAAATAAGTCCAGGTGTCTTCTGAATGAACTGTCAATCTCAATGAAGACAGAGACAGAGATAAGGTCAGCTGTTATCAGTTGGGCCACTTAGACCTTGGTCCTGATATCCTTGACATTGTTATCCAGTTTAATCTTGTGTACTTCCCAGAATAAGGATCGTATTTATCAATGATTATACTACCTGGGAGTTTTGTTTACACTATAAGTCACTTTTTTTTAAAAAACAGGTATGTGGGGTCACTTGTTTATAACCTTTAAAAGTAAACACTATGTAAATTAACCACTTAAAAAGTAAATTATTACAGAGTTAGATCACAGAGTTTTTTAGCTGTCAGCCATCTTGAATCTTCCCCGTGCTGACTCTGTACCCGTGCTGATTATTCTCCAGCAAATTATTCCTCTCAAAAAAGGACATTAGTCTTGTGCAAACTGCTTTCTCGTAAATTTTAGAGATTACAGGCAAAATTGACAACGGTCTGTAATTTGATGGGTCTTTAGGGCAATTTTTTTTATAAATGGGGCTTATTTTTGCTATTTTTAATTTTTGAGGAAAAATGCCTGATATAAAAGATGAGTTAATTAGATGTACCAGCACTTTACTAATACTTTTATCAGCAATTTTAATTACCTTAATAGGTACCTCATCAAAACCACTAGAATTTTTATTTTTCAATCTCTGAATTATCCTCAAAATTTTCTTTTCATCAACTGGTAAAAAATATAGCTTTTGTCCAATGAGATTTACAGCCACATTGCTTTGAATGTCAGGTTGAGTTTGACCCCCACATTTGTTTTCAGCTACCCTTATAAAATACCTATTAAATAAATCAGCTATCTGCAACGGATTTGATACAACAGCACCATTATTCTCTAAAGTAATGCTTTTTGGTCTTTGTTTTTTGAAACCTGTTTCCTGGTGAATTATTTGCCAAATGTCTTTACTAACATTAGTTGACTCACAAATTTTATCACTATAATATTTCTTTTTTATTTTAATAACTTTTTTGACATATTGCTTATTTTTTTGCTGTGCGATTTTACCCAGCATTTTATTTTTTGTTAATCTAAAAGACGAGTACAAATTTGAGATTTCTTTTTTTTCTTCCCTAAGTGAATCACAAATACAAGGACTTTTATTCTTAAAAATTCTACACTTAACCTTCAGAAATGCTAAGTTGAAATAATACATAAATGTACTAAAAAATACATCATATTTACATTCCACAGAAGCACAGTAAACCTCATTCCAATTTTCTAGATCCAACAAATTTTTGAACTTATTCATATTTTCATCAGTAAACTTTCTGTTATAAGTTGTAAAATTATTTACATTATTTACTCTATCCAGTCCTGTCAATGTTAATACCTGTGCATCATGATCCGACAAACAAGTGATAATGCCTTCAGCTTCAATTTTTTGAGTTTCAATGTTAGAAACAAAATTGTCAATTGCTGTAGATGTTGTTTCAGTTATTCTAGTAGGAAAGTCCACATGGTACCGAAAACCGAACCTTTTCAAGACATTATTAAACTCATTTTTAATAAACTGGTTTTTTGCATCTTGTAAAATATTTATATTAAAATCTCCAGCTAAGGGGAGTAGTACTAAAATACAACCTATGCTTAAGGGGAATCAATAAATTTCTAAATTCTTAACAGATAGTTAGTTGTTGTGGTACCTTTGCATACTTTAATAATTGACATTTGTCCTATATTGGAAACAATAATCAACAATATATATCACAATAATCAACAACTCAAGCATATCAAGGCAAACCTTACCTTACACATAAGGATAATATGGTAGTTCCTTGCAATTACCTTAGGCTTATGAGAAAACTTAAATCTGCTCATTATGCCGCGCTGTAAATATCCGAATCCGGTATTATCCGATCCGAACCTGTTGTTATCCGATCCGAACATAAGCTATCCGATCCGAATCCGATCCGATCCAAAAATTCACTATCCGCACACCTCTATTAGTTACACAAATTCAAAATACAATTACATTATTGACTTACGTAAGGAGTGAAAATTTTGACCCATCTCGGATTGGGGTTGTTGTTTCTCTGGTACTGGAAACAGAAGACCATCCCCTCCTTGTCCACCTGCCACTGTTTGATGTGTGACCACGAGAACTCCACCACTTGGCTCTGCAACACAACACAGCTTAGTAACAACAATACCTAACAATAATTAACTTCACTTAAAATACAACAGACTATGATAAAGGTGTTTATTTTTAATCAGGACAGAATAAGTTTTCTTAGCCAAAAGTGAAATTATGGGTAGTGAGGGACATGATGAAGATTGGGTGTTTACAAACAAAACCAGACAAATTTGGATTTTTAGTGTAAGTGAAAGCAGCAATAATTACGGAATCATGTTACATGCTTAACCAAAAACATTTCACCTGTTTATTGATTGTTATTCAAAGAGCAAAGCATTGTTTATAATGTTAACCCACAATTTGTTTTGGTTCAGAATTTTTTAGCTACCAGAGTAGTAGCGTTATCACATGGCTCTCTTTACTTCCATGTCTTTGATGATTTCCTCCCCTCCTCGGCTGAAACTTCAAGACTCAACATGTTGCTCACACCTATACACACAACTATTACATTCTGGGGCGCTTTGATCATTCATTTCAGATTTATTTATTTTGTCAGTCTGAAATAAGTCACTATAATATACCTGGCAGTGGGTAAATTACTGACTTTATGGTTGTCAGGAGTTCTAATATGGTACAGGAATATTATGAGAGTCGTCCAGAAAGTAAAGAACATTTTGTCCCTACATACAACCCATTAGTCTTATCTCCGTTACTGATAGTGTGGCCTAAAACCTCCACTCCTGGTCCAAATCTGAACCACGTCTCATTGCCGACTGACGCATTTCATTCTCACAGCGTTTCAAAATGGCGACGTCCTTTGAATATCCCACCAAATGCATTTTACATAATAATGTAGTTTCTTTCAGTACCTTACCGTTTTCAAACACTTTCCAGCCTAAAAATTCTCTTTTAACCTTGAAAAAAATTCCCAATAAGGCCAGGTAGAGGCAAGATTATACTGGAATTGTCCGAAAATTTCTCACTTGAGGCAGCAAAGTGAAGTTGCTGCTGCAAGGGGCGGCGCCATGTCGGCATGGATCAGCAACACCCGAGCCTGCGAATGGATTTATCCATGTCACATGTTTAGTATGACATGTGAAGTTATCGTAGGGTCTCGCAATGGACTCAGGATCACTTTTTTCTCCTCTAGGTTCATTTTGAAAAGCTCTGGGCTGTACAGATCAGGTAAATAGGAGGGGGATAGACAGCTAGCTTGCCTGGTAAAGATGAAAACAGGTGATATACTTTATCGCCAAGATTATCCATTATTGGTGTTCTCTGACCCTTATAATATTAAACACAATAGGATTATCCTGACAGTTATATTGGGAAATACATGGCCATTTTACGGTTTTTAAGCCATTTTGGTCGCCATCTTGGATATTTGAATTTGCTCAAGGGTGACAAAGTAGCACCTGGCAGATTTTTTCTCCTCTAGGAATAAATTCAACACTGAATAAACATTTTAGGCTGCAAACTCTATTGAAATCACCTCACTCGCATTCAACGGGATTTTCAGTAGACATTGCCATTATGAAAAGCTGTAAAAATGAAATGCGTGATCGGTCGGCAACGAAACTTGGCTCAAATTGAGTCCGGGTGTGGACCTTTAGATCGCATTTTAGAAAGAGGGTTGGATTTTCCATTTCTAATTCTAAATTGAAAAAAAATCTTGAACAGTTGGTTAATGCTAGATAACTTTCTTGGGTAACAACAGATCCACATTGAGAAGTGTTTTCTGAAATGGTTATACTAACAACACTATTTTGAAAATAAAATTACACTTTTTAATTTCTAGAAAGCTAAGCTCTAATTCTAAAAAACAAATTAGGAATTGTATGTAGTTTTGGTATAAAATACCAGACCATTTTATGAAAACTATGCATTCCCCTTAGGCTACAATACTGTTATGAAACGCTCACCTCAAGTGTCCCACACTAACAACACTATTTTGAAAATAAAATTACGCTTTTTAATTTCTAGAAAGCTAAGCTCTAATTAAAAAAAAAACAATTAGAAATTGTATGTAGTTTTGGTATGAAATGCCAGACCATTTTATGAAAACTATGCATTCCCCTTAAGCTAAAATACTGTTATGAAACGCTCACCTCAAGTGTCCCATCGTTGCGACAAGCGATTAACCTAAAGCTGCTGAAGCCGACGCACGCGATGACGTGCCCTTCCTTGCGCGAGTCACAGCCGCAGTGCGGGAACACCACCTCCCCGTAGCCCGGCAGCTCCCGCGCGAGCGCCAGGTACTGTCAACGCCACACAACTCTCAACTCTGATGTTTCATGGTTATTTGATCTTAGTTCAGGGAATTAGCCAGGAATTGGTTAGCAAATTTATGGGAAAGCAGGTTTACCTTGAAAAAAACCATGGAACAAATGCAGTTTTGCAAAAACATGGGCATTTTTTTGGCCACTGATCACTTTGTCAACTACAAGGCCATTTGTCTTGTGGTTGAAAAAGTGACCCTTTTTAATACAAATTTCTAACTATTTTCAGTAAATTTAGCTACATATCTTAAATAAATGCTGACTCATACCACTACGTTGACATAATTATTTGACTGATGCCTAGCAACAAAGATTAAGAAATTGATCAAATAACTGAATTTTTGTAAAAGAATAAATTCATATTAATGGTAACCAAGGCATGATTTTCGAAAGATAAATATTTTTTCATAGTACTTTTGATGGACAGAAAATCCAGACTGTAAAATAGAGCACCAGAGATCACTAGCTTTTGTTATGGAGATATCCATAATTTTTGTCCATCCATTTTTGCTTATTACATCCACTTTGCTTATTACTGCTTACATCCACTCTGGAGGTCGCACCAAATGAAGTTACATGATTGGTCGGGAGGGGTACAGTCGTACCTTACATAAGCTTTTATTACTTTAAGATTTGTATAATACGTTTATAGTTTTAATCAGGGTTGATTAAGAAATAAAAACAATTATTATTAATAAACTCAGTGTCATTTGTGCTCCAAATCAATCTTAGTATAGTATTTTTCAGTATTTTCATTGTTCTCTGCCATACTTTACCATAAACGTAATTACGTAATGTTCTCTACCACAATCACCATCATAAATTTTAAATGGAAAATAAATTACTTTTAAACCATTATATACTGTATTTACATCAAAATACCTAACAGTTAAAATAAAGATTGGGACACGACTGGTCGTGCGGGGTACACTTGTACACCAAAAATGTGTCTATCACTATAATAAACAGGAACTACAAGCACTGTACACTCATGATTAGGGCCAAGCCAATATTATACTCTGTATACTGTAGGGTGACGCACGGCCCGCCAGCTACCTGAGCCGGTCCCGGGTCGGTCCTAATCCCCCCCCCCCCGGCGCTTGCAGCTGTTTCCTTAATGAGTCACCAGCTACCACCTCTAATACATTTTTAACTTTTTTTACTTTCTCATTATACATAAATCTAAATAGAAAATTTGTAAAGTGCTAAAAAAATAAGAAGAATGATATAAAACACAATGTTCTTCGATTATAAAAAACAAAATGGTGGTGGAGAGTTAATTTTCAGCCGTGATATAATTCATTAACTGTTTTATACTAATTATATCCTAATATTCAGACCAATTTGAAGAGTACTTTAATAAAGAAAGAATGACATAAAACGATGTTTTTGCATAATACTATTTAGTAAATACGTGTCAGTAAATTATAAGATAGTCATTTATTTGTACTGTACCATTATCATATTTATATTCCTTCGCAACAACATGTTTTGTAAAATGGTTCATTGAAATTATACTCTGGTTTATTGGTTTACCTGATTACTCCAGCGGTGACACTCCCAGATCATTGTCGCCATCGCTGATGTCCCAGTCACTGTCGTCCGATTCACCAGGGGCCAGATTACAACACCTTCCACACCTTCACCTTCACCTTCTAGTTCTTGAACACTGATGTAATCAAGTCCTTCACTTGTCCAGTCTGCATAAACTTCATTCTTGACATGTTCAACGCATTTTCGCCAATCGACTGAGGTAAAGGAGTTTACAGCTTCCATAAACAAATTCTGTATATCGGTCAGTCTGAAAGTAGTGTTCCTTGCTGCTACATATCTCTTCATATTTGACCAAACAAGCTCAATCGGATTATAATGGCAGTGGTACGGCGGCAGTCTGATTATCTTAAACCCACGTTTAGAGGCTTCTTTATCTATTGCATAAGATTTTGTTTGTTCCTTATGCAGCTTCACAAGATTTTACAGTTCCGGTTTTCGCATGTCTGGTGAATAAGTAATACCTCGGGTTTTCAGCCATTCCTCCATTTCACTCTTTCTTGAGGCAGATGTTAAAGCTTTGTTGGTTACTCGAGAATGGTAAGGAGCGTTGTCCATCACTAGTGTCGAACCAGCTGGAATTGACTTTAAGAGAACCTCAAAAAACCAACCCTCAAAAACCTCGGAATTCATCTCTTCGTGGTAGTTGACAGTTTTTTTTTATTCGAATACCAATGGAGGCAAATTTATCCAGCCATTATAGCCTCCAGCATGGCAAATTATGAGGTGTTTTCCTTTTCCTAAAGGGGCATTCACAGAACACTTTACACTCTTATCTGTCCATCCTTTTTCTTTCGATGTGTTTGCGTTGATCCACGTTTCATCCAGAAAAATAACTTTTTTATAGTCGACTTCCCAAATTTTTCATAAATATCGACACCTAGCTAGAGCTACAGAGGGTTTCTCCATGAGTACTTTCCTATTATCTAATTTCTTCCATTTAAATCCGACAATTTTCAAAACTTTTGTCAGGGTTCTTATACAACCCTTAAACAAATCCGCTGATTGTAAACTTACTTGTAGCTTTCGGAGAGTGGGGACGTCTCGATGTCTGTAATAGCTAAAAATGTGGTTTCTAATGGCAGTTTTCTCAAAATCGTCAAGCTCTGTTACTATTGATTTGTATGGTTTTCTTCTTCTCGGAGTGGTAAGCTTGGGGATGTTGGATTTATGAGTAATTTCCATCGGTTCATTACCTATATCTGGTCCGCGGACTGGCGAATGGTCCGTTTCCTCAAAACTTTGATGGCTGACACAAGAATTTTCTTCATTTTCCACTGCTGCTTGTTTCAGTTGCGACTTGATACGCACCAATGTTCTGCGTGAAATGTTGCATGCTGCAACCACTCTTTCAGACACTTTCTTAACATCTAATAATGGACCTTTGTTGTCACGTTCTTGCTCAAAGTAATTAAAAACCGATACAATTATAGTTCTGGCTTGGGAGTTGTAAGTAAAACCACGTTTTTCACTTGATGGAGGCATAACTGAACTCACAATATAAAATCATTCACAAAATGAAATAAAAAACACTCGAAAAACGAATTTTCAAAATAATAAGCACTTTAAAATAACACTTTTTTATTTTTTATTTTATTTATATTTATTTATTACATGAACATTAAGAACAGTAATTTGTCAAATCACAATAATTAAACTCAAGGAGTGATATTGTTCAAAGCTTCCAGGAATTCTTTTATGGTGTATACAGGATTCTTCAGCAGGAATTCTTGAAGTGAGCTCTTCAGTTTGTTGCCAGTCAGGTTCCGTAGGTGGTCAGGAAGGAGGTTTTTCAGCTTTTGGCCTATGTATGATGGTTTTTTCTCGTAGAGGGCTGTTCTATGTTGAGGTAGGATGAATCTGGAGGCATGGCGTGTGGGGTAGTTATGAAGGTCCATGTGAGTTTGCAGGTTTAGTTTGTCAACATATAAAATTGCTTCGTAGATGTACAGTGCAGGTACTGTGAGTATGCCCAAGGTCTGATAGGCTTGTCGACAACTTTCCCGTGGCTTCAGGTTTGCAATGGTCCTTATAGCCTTCTTTTGCAGTACAAGTATTCTCTTGAGATTTCCCGCGGAGCTTCCCCAGATTGTAAGGCCGTATCTAATATGAGATTCTATTAGCGCATAGTAGGCCATTTTTGCTGCTTCCAGCGTGCCAACCCATGTGATGCGTCTAACAACATAGACACCAGTGCTAATTTTACTGCAGATGTTATTTACATGATCTGTCCATGTAAGATCTTTGTCTAGAGTTAATCCTAGAAATTTAATCTGGTTGGCTACTGTTATGTTGGGGATACTAATGGGCAGATCTCTTTTCCTGCTAAAATGTACTTGTGTTGTCTTGTCAGGGTTTATTGCCAAGTCATTTTGTTTACTGTAGTCTATGGCTTTTTGTAGAGATGCAGCAGAGTTGTCATACAATTCTTGAGTTGAGTCATTTGTTAGAAGGAGAGTTGTATCATCTGCATACATTATGCAGCTGGTATTGTAATTTTGAATTAGAGCTGGGAAGTCGTTAGTAAACAAAATGAACAGAACAGGTCCCAGCACGGATCCCTGAGGGACTCCCCTTGTGATTGGTTTAGGATCTGATCTGAACGTAGTAGTGAGGCCTAATGTAGTATGTTGGATATCCACAACTTGGGATCTCCCTTTTAGGTAGCTGACAAACCATTTGTTTTCTAAGCCTCTTACTCCCAAGGTTGTTAGTTTTCTAGAGATCAGGTCATGTCCTACACAATCGAAAGCCTTGCTGTAGTCTAAGAATAAGGCTGTCACAAATTGTCCTTTATCAATGCTGTCAATGACAGACTCATCAAGGCTTATGATTGCAGAAGTAGTTGATTTCCCTTTTGGAATCCGTGTTGACAGTCAGTAATTAAAGCTTGTTGTTTGAGGTGGGTCATTAACCTTTTTAGGACTATTTTTTCTATAATTTTAGAAAATGTTGAGATCAATGATATGGGTCTGTAATTTTTTAGATCAGTTTTTGGCCCTTTCTTGTGTTTGGGATATACCTTGGAGACCTTCAGCTTGGTTGGGAACTGCCCTAAGGAGAAAAATTTATTTATGATGGATGCTAGAGGGTTAGATAGTTCTTCTGCACAATACTTTACGGTTTTTGATGAGAATTCGTCTATGCCACTGGAGGATTTGTTCTTTAGGCTATGTATTATTTGATTTACTTCTTTCGATGTTGTGGGAGTCAGATGAAATGCTTGAGTTAAGGGTATGTTTAAAGGGCTTTGTTCTTCTTCCAGCCCGTAGCCTTCCAATTGTTTATTATTTTGTTGCACCGTCTCTTCTGCTATCTGAGTAAAATAGGTGTTGAATTGGTCAGCTACCTGAGGAGGATCATCAATAATTGTGTTGTTGATGTTGAGCTTAAGGCAGTTTTGGCTAGGTTGTTTGGCTTGTATTTCCGTGTTTATTAGATCCCATAAAGCTTTTGATTTATTGTTTGATGTAATAATTTTCTGTGCATTAGCATTTTGTTGCAGTGTCCTTAGTTTGTTGTCATATGTCTTTTTTGTGTTTATCATTGTTGCTTTGTCTTCTGGCCTTCCATTCAATTCATAGGTTTTCAGGGCCCGTAAGTAGGCAGCTTTGAGCTCAGCTGATTCTTGGTCATAATAGTTAATAGGTTTACCCTTTATTTTATTTTTGTTCTTTCTTAGTGGGCAAGTTATATCTAAGGCAGTTTGCAGCACTCCTTCAAATATATTAAAGGCTGATTCTGCATCTTCAGCATTGTAGACAGTATCCCAGTTTTTTATAGAAAGCAGGGCTTCCAGTTGGTCAAGGTTTTTCCTTCCCATTTGTCGTCTTAGAGTTTGTGTAGTGGTATTATTTTTACTAAACGTCAGGCTGCACATTTGAGCTGTATGATCTGATAGTCCTGTTTGTAAGATTTTTGTACTTAGGTCATGGTCTGAAATATTGGTACATATGCAGTCAATTGATGTGCTTGAGTCAGGTGTAATGCGAGTTGGTGGGAGAGGAAGCCTTCTCAAGTTATGTGTTGCCATTTCATTTTCAAGGATTAGACAGTCATGGTGCTCGGGTTTTAATCCGTCAATATTTATGTCTCCTATCAGAATTAATGTCTTATTATGAGCTTGACAATGGTCCAGGATGTTTGATAGGATGTCCAAGCTAGCCTGAGTGTTAACACCAGGGGGTCGGTAGACACCAAGGAGATGAAAATGTTTCCCTTTGATTGTAATGTGTACCATTGCAGCCTCAAATAGTAGTTCGTCAAACAGTGGTTAGTTATGTCAATTTTCTTTGTGTTGTTTATCAGGGAGTCGTTACAGTAAATAGCTACTCCCCCTAATTTATATTCTTTTCTGCAGTACTCAGACACAAGTGTAAAGCCCTCAAGTTTTGTGTTTTCAATATTACTTTGTTTAAGGCCATGTTCTGTTAAAACTACAAAGTCGGGGCATATTTCACTTAATAGGTGATTTAGCCGATTTATTTTTTTAGATAGGCCTCTTATGTTTTGATGACATATTTTTAAAGGGCTTGCGTTTGATGACTTTCTGGTGTTTTCTGTGTATCCTTTATTTTTATATTGGTTTTTGTCATCTTGGCACTGTCTAAAAAAACTGTGTTTTGAGTTTGCTGGCAAGATTGGTTAAGTGTGGTTGTCGGGGACAGAGTTTCCTGTGATTGATTCGATGACTCTGACATGGATCCACCAACGTCAGAAAGCTTGCTGTTCTCTTTGAAGTTGTAATGTTGCTTCATGTGTTCTTTGTAGAAGCTGATATTTTTCAAAAAGAAGTCACTAAAGGTTTCATCCATATCCTTTATTTTAGCGTTCAATGGTGGGGATTTGTTCTGCTTGATTTTATTACTTTTGTTTGTCCAGAGTGTTTTGTTCCCATTTTCTCCTGTTTTGTGTTCTGTTGGGTTTGTTATTACATTTATATTTTGGATTTGTGGGATAGCAAGTTCTTTACTTTTTACTACCTGCAATGCAAAACTGGGGATGGTTCTCTTGTTTTGTCTCATTTTTGGTGGTGATGAGTGAGTTGATTGTGGTAGTTCTTGAGAATGTCCGTGCCTGTACTGTAAATTCCAGTTTGTGTATTCACTTATTTCCTCTAAACGGTTACTTGATGTTGGTTTTTTTGCTTGATGTAGTTTTGAGGGAAATTGAGAAGTATTGGTTATGAAATTTTAAAAAAATGATGTAACTGCAGTTTCTTGTTCTTTCAGTTTTGCACAGGCTTTTTCATTTTCCCACTTTGCTTTGGTAGCTACCTCATTTATTCTTTCCAGCTCATTTTTCAGTTTAGCATGAGAAAGAATGATTTTCTCATTTTCGCTTTTAAGTGATTCATTTTCCATACACTTATTTTTTAGGGAATCTTCAATTAGTTCTATCAGTTGAGAGTTGAGTGATATAAAATTATTTAACTGGTCTTTGAGGTAAGTTTTCTCGTCTTCTGCTTGTCGAATGAAATCATCTCTTAACTTTTTCTCATTTTCAAGCTTTTCGCCCAAGAATGCAATTTCATTTTTTAGCTGATTATTTTCTTCAAGGTGGTCGTTAATTATACTTTTTGTGTTCTCCAGGGTATCTTCTAGTTCTAATTCATGTATTGATTTTCTTGACTGTATTTCATGTAATTTTTGTTTAAGTGTGTTGTTTTCACACAGAAGGGCGTTTCCTAGTTCAGCAGCTAATGTGAGAGAAGTTTCGTGATTAAGGTTTTCTTCCATGGACAAGTTGTGTATTTTTGTTTGTATCTCTTTGATGTTTGACGAAGTATCATCAAGTTTACAGTTGCTACATTTCCATATTTTAATGTGTTCTTTTGTCAAACTGTTAAAATACTTGTCAGTCCAGTTTAGGCATTTCGAGAGGTACCAGTTTTTACAATCTCCAGTACATAGTATTCCCTTACACCTCACACCAATACTACATTCACCACATGGGTATTTGGACATGGTTAGAGGTGGTACAAAGAGATCGTGGGCTACTTTGGTTGTAGCTGTTAGTCTGAAGAATACTGTTCTACAGTTTTTAAAAGTTTGGCTGGTTCTTTATTGTAATCTTAGCAGTTTATAAAAGTAGTTACGGTGAAATGAAATCAGTTTTTATGACTTTGGCTGGTTGTCGGTCGAAATCTTGAAGTCTGATGATTAAAATAAATAGAAACAGTTTTTATGACTTTGGCTGGTTGTCAGTCATGATCTTGAAATCTGATAGTTAGTCTAAAATTTTGAGTGTCAAGGCTTTCACTGTTTTTTATAATGAGGTTTGTCAGACTCCTCTTGTGATTGGAATTTTATGTACTGTTTTTTATGACGAGGTTTGTCAGACTCCTCTCTGTTAATGTAATTATATGTACTGTTTTTTATAATGAGGTTTGTCAGGCTCCTCTGGGTTATTGGAATTTTGTGGACTGTTTTTTATATCGAGGTTTGTCAGGCTCCTCTGTGTTATTGGATTTTGAGTGTCAAATCTGGGTTATATACAGTGCAGTATATAAGGTGTCCAGTATTGAGTGAGATTTATAGTGATAGGTTCTATTGAATCTAGTTTGATGGTGCAAGCAGTTGAGCCAGGTCAGTTATTGCTGACTGCTGGCCAGGGCGTCGAGTTGTGAAAAGTAGGTCGCATATGTTAGTGAAACTATTCTAACAGTTGTTCATTACTTTGTTTGTTGTGTGTTGTTTACAGGTTATCCATCTGTTCAATGAGCTCTTGAGGTAAAAGTTATTTTTTGTATTAAATTTGCATCAATAACTTACAGTCATGTTCAGTTTGTCACAATACTGGGATTTCTTGAGATTTTTCTTGAGAGTTAGTCTTGATTCTAATTAGAGGTGTGCGGATATCCGAAAACTCGGATCGGATTCGGATCGGATCGGATATCCGAATCCGATCCGAGGGTTTAATAACTATCCGGTAAGACTGACTAGATATCCGACTCTATCGGATAGACTGCATTTTTTGGGGTAAATTGTAAAGAAAGATCAAATTTTCAAGTAAGGAAAGTCTTCCAAACAAAAGAAGTCACTGCCGACGAAAGTACATTAGTGACAGAAAACATCGCGGAGCAAAGACGACGCTTTGAAATGCGACAGTTGCGATAGCGGCTAGAACAACGCCTCAACACGATGCGATTATGTAGTGGTATGCATCAAGCGATGTATTTCGGTTGCCGATATTGCGACTGTGAATACTCGTGATCAGATCGAGATCGTTGTATACGATCAGACTACTGCGCAATACCCGACACGATAACAAACATTTTCTTAAGATAAATTATTGTATCTTAGCATTAAATCAGTTAACAAGTAGTAGTACATCCTGTAATAGTTCTGTCTCGATTAGTATTCGTTACCGAAAGAAACATCGATTGGTATGAGGGAGAATCGCAATCAAGACAAATCAGTGTTCGCCATTGACCGGCAGTGTCGACAGTGTCCAACAGTCGTCTTGAATTTCGAAAACGAAATATCCCGTAAATACCCCATAAATAAATAGTCGTGTTGATGTTTCGTACGACTATTTCAGGCCGTAAATATCTTAAGTGGCCTGTTGATACGGTAAAATAAAAAACCTACAATAATTTTGGGCTGTCAAAGATTTGGCGAACCTGTTCATTCATTGTTTTGTCGTTCCATCTCACCATCTCACCTCATTTTTGAATGTCGTCTGCTTAAAATCTGAATTAACTCAAGAACGTCTTTTATTCAATCGCCAGATTACTTTATTTATCAATTAAACAATTACCTACCTGGAAATAGAGAGTTGAACGATCACAAATAAGTTTTTATTTTGCTGTAATATTAATCTTTGTCGATTTAAGCCTCGTCAAAGCCGGCCGGCCGTATTTTCAATATGTGATTAAAATGGACATTCTTAGATAATAGTTCAATGCGACTTGACAACTTACGTCTATGAAAACAATTAGTGAGTTTGCTTGTTGTTTGTGATATAAAACAAATAGACCTTTGTTCTAATTAAATGACCAAGCTTTAGTACTGAAACTTACAACATCTGAAACTTATCTTGAAATTTTGGTTAAGTTTACTGCTCAGACTTATTTTGTTTTTTTTAGTATTATTGGGTAGTGAATCAAAATCTAGGTTGTCAGGCATCAATGCATAAATAAAAATTAAAGCTTTCTTCAAATATGAGGTGATTGGTTTATCAAGTTTTATATTTAATTCTTTTGCCTAGTCACTTAGGCCTAGTCCCTGATCAAATAAGGAAAAGAACAAAAAAGACAGAGGCCTAATACTGGACAAATTTAGGTTGCATTGAAAAAGGATTTTTTAAGTTGCAAATCCTGAAATTGATTTAGGCCTAATAAGCTTATTCAGTTATATACTACCTATGCTTAAGGGGAATCAATGAATTTCTAAATTCTTAACAGATATTTAGATGAACCTTTGCATACTTTAATAATTGACATTTGGCCTATATTGGAAACAATATATCACAACAATCAATAACACAACCCTATCAAGGCAAATCTTACCTTACACATTAGGATAATATGGTAGTTCCTTGCAATTACCTTAGGCTTATGAGAAAACTTAAATCTGCTCATTACGCCGCGCCGTAAATATCCGAATCCGGTATTATCCGATCCGAACCTGTTGTTATCCGATCCGAAACCGATCGGAAAATAAGCTATCCGATCCGAATCCGATCCGATCCAAAAATTCACTATCCGCACACCTCTAATTCTAATACATTTCATGTGGAGGTGCTGATGTGTCAGACCCACTTGTTGATTTTGGTTGGTTGATGTCTTCAAGTGTCACTTCTTGTAAATGATTTTTGTCTTGAAGTCACTTAATAAAGTTGTTGTTTGGATGTGTGCAGCTTAATTGGCAATTTTGTTGCTTTTTACCACTTAAATTACACTTTAAATATGGGAGCACTTAGCAGGTGATACTAGTTGTCGGCCATATTGGATTTTTTTTTTGAACTTATGAAGAGCCACTGCAAAAACACCACATAAAAAACTATTAGAGTTACTCCGGGAAGCATCGACATCCAACTGACAACTGACTGCCCTTACAGCCTGGACAACTATTACGTCTGCTAAGAATGCCTTGGGAAACCCACCCCTTCTTGGAAAAACATTAGGCCTCATTTATGCGCGGCGATTTCAGCCTGTCGGAATGGGCGCTTTTATGCATACAGAGCTTACTCTACTATCTCCATAGTTTGGTAAGATAATTGAGTGAAACAAAATCAAAACAGGTTTTCCTGGTGAGCCTTTATTATTATCCTGACATATTTTATAATATCGTGGCTAAAATTCTGTCATGATAAACTGTATTTATCTTTTTGTCTATTCCACAATATTTTGACTGAACAGTATGCGATAACATTGTTTTATTTAATTCTACCTTTTCTTACAGCACTCTTAAAATATTGTATCACGATTAGTATACTATAAAAAGTATAAAACAATTAACAAATTATATTAGGGTAACTAGCCTCAGGGCTACTAATACAGAAGGGCTGCGCCGCTCGCGCTCCAAAAGTGATCCCAGCGGCAGGCGCTGTGATGCAGTCCGGCGAGCGCTGTGACGTCACAGTTTCCAGACTGGCTCGCGGCTCGCGGCTCCCGCCCGTGTGATAGGCCTGATTCACTGCTTGAAATGCTTCTATACGACTATATGCTAACGGGTGGTTGAGCTGAGTGATATGATATGCACTCTTAGATCACACTATAACAGTATTAAAGTATTAAAGTATGGTGGATTAAAAGGAAATTAATAAGAGAACAGCACACTGTATATACACCACAGATTACGTATTTATTACATCCAACTATTACTAAGTTACTTACGGATTGGCTGCAAGTGACTTTTTACTAGATTTCACCCACTTCAAAGTTTTTTTGGTATTATTCCTTATGTCCTTTACTGTTGTGCGATTTAGGTGTCTTATCCTGATAAATGTCCTTAATCTAGCATAAAGTCTAACGGCTTGAGGACACACATCTGGAAACTTATTGATAAGTTCATGCTGAAGTTTCTTAATTACGCCTCTCTCCCTGTTAAGGGATTCACCGTGCAGCTTAAAAAATTCTTGTTCGAATCTTCGGATTGAAGTTTTCCACGAGGACGACGGTTCTGTCAATCCTAAAAAGACCAGCTTTTATTAGACAAAATATTAAAAGGTTTATGTATATGTTATAATAGTTAATGCGCGTATTCACTAAAGATATCAGAGTTGTTGTTTACTTATTTAATCTAATATTACTTTTAAAAATCGATCACAAAGAAATTAACTTTAAATTTAGGGAAATAAATTAAGTAAATATAAATTGATTGATATAATTAATTAAAAACATTGTAATTCAAGTAGAACAAGAAAGATTTTACGATTGGTAGGAATAGGCCTAAATTTGTGAAAAACGGGCGTAATAATCTATCACTCGTACCCACGGTAACTAAAAAAAGTTACTCACGGTAAATTTTGTTTAGTTACTGTGGCTCGTTACCCATGTTGTGTTTTACAAGAATTTTGTATAAATTCTCGAGTCGTGTATACTCGGCTTGAAATATTACTTGACACTCGAGTGCTCGCACACCCCCCCCCCCCAGTTATTCAATGTTTTTTACCTCCATATGATATTGTAGATATCCAGCAATTACTTGTTCTCGTTTCGGTTTCATCTAAAGTTGCGCTCTTCCTGGGATCTCTTTGTTCGTGTAGACTTGGTGTTAGTCCCTGGTCTCCTGAAAACGTAACAAAATTAATGACTGAAAGTTCAATTATTTACTCCTATGATTATTTACTTATTTGCTCATATTAGGGGGAAAACAATAAGAAAATAAGGAAATCAACCATGGAATAAGTTATGTTTAATGAAGGATTACCTTATATTTTATTTTTATTTCATCTGAGACTAAATTTTTTCAGGTTATTGGAATGACTAATTGTAACTACTTTTGTATGATTGATCCTGTAGTATTAAGGAAGAATTTATGCATATTTAAAAGCAATGAGTATTGAAGTTACTGTACGTTTTAGTTTAGAAATCTTACCTCCAATTTTTGCAGCGGCAGCGTATTCTGTGGATTTTTTGTCTGGTTTCTTCACGATTTCTCCTAAACTTGGGTCGATAGTCTTAACTTTGAAAGCTATGAACCCAGCAATGTAATCAAGGGATTCTTCTTCGGCCCAGCTCTTTTTCTCGAGGTCCTCGGGAATTTCTTGTAAACAGTCGACATCATCTTTTGAAACATTAATATCGTTATCAGTGTCCACTTCAAGGGGGCTGTCTAATGGAATCGCGCTTTCACTATTTTCAACTGTAAAATTTTCTGCACTGAAAACGGAGTCGAGCAGTTCTGCGGTCAAGTAAGACGGTGATTTTGTTGAGTTTTCACTTTCCTCTTTATCGTCTTTGGTAATATTACATTTGGGAGATGGTTTCGGCAACCTATTGGAAAGGAGCAATCTCCTAAACCTGTAGCACACTTCTGTTGGGGTTGGATGGTCATTGAAGTGCCCTATTCCTCTAAGTTGGCCAAAAAAACTCTCCAACACGTCTTGGGTTAGCCTAGAAGTCATTAAGTACTTGAGATTAATACCCTCAGATTTAAGATCGTTATATAATCCAAGCAAAGAATCAATAGAAATCAGGATACCTTTCTGGAAGGGAAGAATATTGCGTTTTCCTTCAACTCTCATGTTGGCTATTACTTTCTTAACTTTCATGAGAACTTCTTTTTGCTCTTGCAGTATATTTTCATTTATTCCAAACACTGAATTGATAAACCTGATAGGTGACAATGGCCGGTTGCTATTCATTTTATCAAAAAAACTATCGATCATGTCAAAGAAATCAGCAGCCTTTGTATTGCCCACTAATACTTGAATCGCTTTAGCAACTGTGTGGGAGAAGATTGCTTTGGCTGGGCCAACTTTCTGTCTTGCGTTTCCTTTAAGAGTTAAAAACTCGGGTTTAAGTTTGTGGCAAAGTTTGATTTCTCCATTATCTTTACTAAGGACTTCTAACAGAAGATCTGCGTTCAACAGTGTGCCATCGTGTAATCTTAGTCCTTCGTCCAAGAAGTGATTTCGGATTAGTTTTAGGTAGTGAGGCATATCTGCGAACACATAGACTTTTCTTTTAGAGTCATAGGGATTCTGGAAGAAATGTTTTTCAACACTGATTCCGTAGCCCTTCCAGAGAGTGTTGCATCCTCCTAAATCTGATACTACGGCAACAACATTGATTCCAACCTCTTCAAGGTTAAGGATAATTTGAGAGAGTACATCTTTTGTCATCGTTTGGTCGAAGTCAAAATATATAGGCTGCTTCCAAGGTGAAGTTAAGCCCCTAGCCATGACAACCTGGACTTTGGAAAAAGGGCCTAAGGCCTGGTCCAGGCCGGCGTGATATGAAATTCTACTATCCACGCTCATCTCGTCAAAACTTATGACGCATTTCCTTTCAAGTTCATTCAAATTATGCATTTTATTATGAAGAATTTTGAGGACATTGGTTTGAATTCCAGGGTAGCATTGAAACTTAGCGCACCATCTTCGTAGTGTGGTTTCGGCAGGTAGGGGTAGTCCTACTTTTTCTCTCAAAAAATCATACGATTTTTGACTTATGGATCTGAGTATCACTGCTCTGGAAATGTCCTCAGAGTTCCATTTTATTACTTTTTTGTTTTTCATTATCGCTTCGATTTGGGTTTTAGTCAAGATCTTTTGAGCATTCTCATAAAAAAGTTTGAGATTGATATCAGCTTCTTTGCAACTTCTTTTTAACTTCCTGTTACTCGATTTTTTTGAAGCGTTCCTCTTCAAATATCTATTTAACTTGTTAGTTGTAACTTTTAGTTTACATTTTGTTTCCTTAAGTTGCTTACGTACATCTTGCAATCGATTGTTCAAAGTTTGTATTTTTTCTACATTTTCTTGGCCATTTAAACAATGTGAGGTCTCGGATAACATTTCACATGCGACCATATCCAATCTTCGCTTTTTTCTTGGGCTGCATTTTTCGGGACTTTTATCGCGTGGATCATTTGTATTATTTTGGTCATTGCAGGCTAAGGCATTGAGCTCATTGATACGTAAGCTTAACTTCTTTGGGCTACGGTTTGGGGGGTTTGGTTGTTCTGGGCAAGGTTTTCTGGGACTTAACAGATTTATTTTTTCTATTGCTGATTTCCTTACATTTCTTTTATCAAGCCTCTTTCTCCTGTCATTTGAAATACTTGCATTATTACTAACCTTTTCATGGCCCAAATTAACAGATGGCACTGCATCATCCTTAAGACGTTTTCTTTCAGGCAGTCCTAAGAGTCTGTTCCTCAAATCGTCCTTATAGTCACTTTCTAGAAAATGTTCACTACACACTTTGGCACTTTGCGCATTAAAACTATCAGCCCTTTTACACTTGATAATCCACAAATCCCTCAATGACGCATTTTTTGGAAACCCGTGATAAATGACGTTTTTATTTTTTTCGGGATAGTTCTTACAAGTTGCCACACTACAAACCACCATATTAAAAAACACTTTAATATTACATAATAAACACTGGAAAACTTAACTTAACAAGAAAACTATAAAAAAAACTATTTAATACCAAATTGATAGCAAAACAAGCGCGTGACTGCAGCCAAGTAAAGTAGGAAACAGTATGAGAGCACGGTGTGCCAGTGTTTCCACTTCCTTTTGGCGGTTTTCCCATATAAAGGCCCAAAATTTCCCTTTTTTGCCTCGGTAACTGAAAATTGACTAATTCTTATTTTCAGTACGTTTATTGCTGCTAGTTTATAAATTTTAAAGATAAATCCGAATCATGTTACCTTTCAGATCGAGTAAAACGATTGCTCAAGTGGTTTTTAAAAATAAAAGTTTAAACCTCACTTTTAGGGAATAAAAAGCTCAAGAAAACCGGTACTTGCTATGTTTTTTAGCCTATAGCATTTTTTATGCTGGATCGAAATTTTGTTAAATGAGATTTCATTAAATGTATAAAAATAAGCTTCAATTTACTTTTTGTTTTAGTCCAATCGGATGGTTCGTTGCTGAGGTCTACTATGAAGTTTTGTAAGATTTTATTAAGGTTAAGTTAAAATTACTGAGATAAAATATATTACTTATCATGTCAGTAAACATAGGTTTACTAACAATGAGAATAATAATCATAAAAGCGAAAAGCGTCACATTTTGATAGTTAATAATCTTTAATACAGCAGTGGTATAGGCCTGAAGCTGTGCGGGAGCTGCACTCAGTGGGCGGGTGAAAATGGAAAAATCTTAACGCTCACTTTTGAGACCGCCTGTAGGCTAAACCAAACATTTTATGAAGACACTTTAAATGTAAAAAATTTTAATTGTATCCTTGCCAACAACTTTCTTACAGACAAAAATTGCCTGACCAAATAACAAAAAATTTCCTCACAGGTAAACTTTTTCATGTCAATTAGAAAATAAATAATTTAATATGCACAGTTTTTAATTTTTTAAGCTACTTATAACTCACTTTTTCACTCAAGGTTGGAATCGTTGGCAAGACTGTGTTGTTTATTTCATTACTGCAAAGTTTCAGAATTTTATCTTAAATGTAACTATCTATCCAGACGGTGTAATTGAAACGCTGCAAATTAAAATTCGCGCTAGTTACGTGCAGCGGTCTCGCCCGTGGGACAGATGTTAAGAGAAGAAATGGCTTAATTTTGTTAATGATATGTCATAACATATATTTCAATAAGCTTCAGTTTACTTTTTGTTTTAGTCTAATCGGATGATCCATTGCTGAGATATCGGGGTTTAAAGTCAGCCGGTTATACTTTTTACGTGGCAGCCCTAGCGCGGGTCTGTAAAGTGTGACGTCACCGCGGGGGGAGGGGTGGTTGGGGGGCGGCGGGGGTCTGGCTCAGGCGGCGACCGGCAAGATGAAAGGCGCGGCGCAGCCCTTCTGTATTAGTAGCCCTGAACTACTACTGGTGAAAATTAACTTTCTCCCTCAATTGTGTTATTTATAATCAAATGACATTGTGTTTTATATCATTTTTCTTATTTTTTTAGCACTTTACAAATATTCTATTTAGATTGATGTTTAATGAGAAAGTAAAAAAAAGTTAAAAATGTATTAAAGGTGGTAGCTGGTGACTCATTAAGGAAACAGCTGCGAGCGCGGGGGGGGGGGGATTAGGACCGACCCGGGACCGGCTCAGGTAGCTGGCGGACCGTGCGCCACCCTACAGTATACAGAGTATAATGCATTGCCACACTACACTTCACACTTACCTAAGGTAAATGGCCACTCAAGGTCACACCCCACACAACCTCTGGAGTGTTAAGCAATATCCGTAATGTTTAAGTAGATCCCGTCAATAAAGTTTTAAGCGGCATAAGAGTAAATTATATATATACTGTATATATATATATATGTCTGTTAACACCTTAGCGGCCGTAAATATGGTCAAATCTTATTAAGAGGCCATATTTCTGGCTTTTTTGAGATTGATGAAAAAATCTAATTTTCAAATTGTAATAATGTTATAAATGCTGGTCGTTTGCAATGGTTTGCAGACTTTGGTGTATAATGATATTATAATAAAAAACAAGGTTTGAAGTATTTTGTCATGTTCATTTGATTTTAACGTGTCACAATAAGATATTAGCATTTAAAAAGTAAATAGGCTGATACAACCATTAACCCCGGCGGCTACCTCGTGTTTGCGGGAGGCGTCCTGCAGGGCCTTGAGCTGGTAGAGCCGGTCGTCGGCGCGGATGTGCCCGCGGTCCACGGCGTCCACGGCCAACCAGAAGATGTAGGTCATGGCCAGCTCATCGCCGCCAAGAGCCAGCTCCGCGCGCGGCGAGAACAGGTGCTTCCTCACACACAGGCACGTCGCGCTCGCCGTGCTGTAGTTCTGGATGTACAGGTGGTGCGGCAGCTCTATTGGCTGCAGCTTGCGTTCTGAACAATGTCTGCATATCGGTCGACTGACAAGCAATTGTGTAACTATCACTATTAAATCTATTCTACCATTTCTCTGTAATGGGTTTTGTAACAATGCCTGAAAAGATCAAAAATTAAAAGGTGACATCCCCTTAGATATATCCCAAAATATGACATCTGGGATGAATTCCCAAACCCAAATTTTACACTAAATAAGGTAGGCTGAAGATATTTTGCACATATATTCAACCATAAAACATTACTTTTTGCTGAAAATGACATATCTTTGACAAAAACTCAAATATTAAATCCTACTTTTAAATACTATTTATTTTTATTCTTAGAATTTGTATTACATTTTTGTTTGATTAAAAGTTGCAATATTAATGGCTCCCTTAATAATAGGGAATATGTTAAGCAACTCATTCCTTGTTCTTATCCTCTAAAAACAATTTTCCTCCTTAAAGGAGAAAATCAATTATATTTAATAAAAGAGAAGAAAATAAATTTAAAAGTGTTTGAGAATAGAGTACTGAGAAAAATCTTTGGCACACCATTCGAGAATGGAAAATGGAGGCGCAGACATAACCAAGGGCGCAGCAATGATAAGATCAAGAAGATTGAGATGGGCAGGACATGTATGGCTGAACAAGGACAGTACTGAGAGAAGCTGGATTGGGAAGACCAGAAGGAAGAAGACCTCTGGGCAGACCAAAAAGAAGATGGTGGGACGGTCTGAAGAAAAACATCATGAGTGCTCATATTGAGTACAGAGGAGGCAAAGGACAGGGAAAGATGGAGAGAGCTTGTTGGTGAGGCCAAATCCCTTCTTGGACATTGATGGCCATGGAAGTAAATCAAGGAGCGTAAGTAAGGGAGAAAATCATGTGACCAAAGTAAACATGACAAGCCAAAAAGCCAATGACAACAAACTTTATTCTAGATCTCTGGTAGCCATAAACATGTATTGTCCTATTACTTACCTACATGCAATTATTAAGTCTACTCACCAAAATTGTATTCAACAATTTCAAACAGGTAGAAGTAGAGCGCTGTGTTCTTACTCATGTGTATCTTCTCAATAACACTGGCATAAACTTGGTCTGCTGTTGAGTTCTTACGAGCAGTCACTGTTATGATCTCTCGGTCTGGCAGCAAGATTTTAAGATCCACTGGAGTAATATGGCCCTGCAAAACAAGATTCTAATTTAAATTTAATCTTAAAAAAGTACACTTAAGTTCCACAAAATTGACTACCAAGTGTTGCCAGCTTGGTATAAAAAAGTGTGATTTGATTTCATCTTATGCTAACAAATTATAAATGTGTTATATTACAGTGACACTAAAAAAATTTGAATTATATTTGAGATATGTCCTCAGGTTATCTAAAAAATAAAATTAAAAGAATTAAATATATAGAAATACTTGTTTCTAGCCCATGAGCTGTTTTATGACTAAATTATTAATAATATACCTTCGTCAGCTCAATTTTTGTTTTTTTGTTATGGCCATTTCGGCATCAGCGTGCCATCTTCAGACATTCTGCCAATCAGCATTGTCAAAACATTAAAATATAAAACAATACCACATGTGATGTGGAATGTCTTGATAACGCTGTTTGACGGAACTTCTGAGGATGGCACGCTGATGCCGAAACGGCCGTGACAAAAAACAAAAATTGAGCTGATGAAGGTAAATTATTATTAAATTAATAGGTTGAACTTTTACAAAAGAGAATTTTTCCAGTCAGACTTAGCTTAAAAAACATAAAACCTTGATTCTTGAAATTACAGGGTTTCCACAATAGTTTCTCATTTGATTTCCGTGCCTTTCCCTGACCAATTTCTTTGAATTTTCCTGACCACAGCATATTTTTTACCTTGTAATTTTTTACATTATGAGTTTTATTAGGGCATTATTAATACATGCATTCTTATTGGATTTAATGGTTCAATCAGATTGATTAGGGTTAGAATTATAAATAAAGGCTAAATAATGCTGCCTCCACCATCTCCATAGCTGCCCATACACCTCCTTTTGGTAAAAAAAATAACAGGGTTTACTAACAAAAAGGAAACATAATACACTATCATGGGTACTGACTGCATAGGGCTCTAATCAAATTTGAGTTATGATCAACTGATTGAATTTTAACTTTAAAACCCATATTATTGACCTTAATAGAACAACTTTTTAAAGACAATAACTAGTGTGTACTCTCCATTTTTCATTTCCTTCCCTTAATCACTTAATCACTTTATTAAGACAGGTACCTCATAGAGGACGTTACCCTGAATATGAGTGAAGGATGAGTGTTATGATCGTGATGATAGTGGTGCGATCTTGTAGCCTGACTTTCCATAACCCTAAAGCAATTGCCTTGACTTTCCAAGTCCATGGAAACCCTGAATTCAGCATATATAAACCTTTAACATTGTAGATACTCACAACGAAACGGCTATTAAGTATACCAACTGGGATTTGTGGCATTTCACATAAAAACCAAGCTGAGTCTGCTTTCAAATTTGGACACCTTTAGATGTATAAGAAAAAATAAAACTATTTGTGCTCTTAATTTGTTCTTGGAATACTCCCCTAGACCTGTCTTTAATTACATTACCTGCTGGTCATCAGTGTCAGTGAGGAACTCCTGCATGATGTCAGACTCGGCGATGACCCTGACGGCACACACCTTCTCCAGGTACTGCTCCAGCCCCCGCCGGCGTGTGTCCAGCTGCTGCTCGCTCAGCCTACACACAGTCGTCTACTTAGTGCCTACTTCTCGGCGATGACCCTGACGGCACACACCTTCTCCAGGTACTGCTCCAGCCCCCGCCGGCGTGTGTCCAGCTGCTGCTCGCTCAGCCTACACACAGTCGTCTACTTAGTGCCTACTTCTCGGCGATGACCCTGACGGCACACACCTTCTCCAGGTACTGCTCCGGCCCCCGCCGGCGTGTGTCCAGCTGCTGCTCGCTCAGCCTACACACAGGCGTCTACTTAGTGCCTACTTCTCGGCGATGACCCTGACGGCACACACCTTCTCCAGGTACTGCTCCAGCCCCCGCCGGCGTGTGTCCAGCTGCTGCTCGCTCAGCCTACACACAGTCGTCTACTTAGTGCCTACTTCTCGGCGATGACCCTGACGGCACACACCTTCTCCAGGTACTGCTCCGGCCCCCGCCGGCGTGTGTCCAGCTGCTGCTCGCTCAGCCTACACACAGGCGTCTACTTAGTGCCTACTTCTCGGCGATGACCCTGACGGCACACACCTTCTCCAGGTACTGCTCCAGCCCCCGCCGGCGTGTGTCCAGCTGCTGCTCGCTCAGCCTACACACAGGCGTCTACTTAGTGCCTACTACTCGGCGATGACCCTGACGGCTAACACCTTCTCCAGGTACTGCTCCGGCCCCCGGCCGGCGTGTGTCCAGCTGCTGCTCGCTCAGCCTACACACAGGCGTCTACTTAGTGCCTACTACTCGGCGATGACCCTGACGGCACACACCTTCTCCAGGTACTGCTCCGGCCCCCGGCCGGCGTGTGTCCAGCTGCTGCTCGCTCAGCCTACACACAGGCGTCTACTTAGTGCCTACTTCTCGGCGATGACCCTGACGGCACACACCTTCTCCAGGTACTGCTCCGGCCCCCGCCGGCTTGTGTCCAGCTGCTGCTCGCTCAGCCTACACACAGGCGTCTACTTAGTGCCTACTACTCGGCGATGACCCTGACGGCACACACCTTCTCCAGGTACTGCTCCGGCCCCCGCCGGCGTGTGTCCAGCTGCTGCTCGCTCAGCCTACACACAGGCGTCTACTTAGTGCCTACTACTCGGGGATGACCCTGACGGCACATACCTTCTCCAGGTACTGCTCCGGCCCCCGCCGGCGTGTGTCCAGCTGCTGCTCGCTCAGCCTACACACAGGCGTCTACTTAGTGCCTACTACTCGGCGATGACCCTGACGGCACACACCTTCTCCAGGTACTGCTCAGGCCCCCGCCGGCGTGTGTCCAGCTGCTGCTCGCTCAGCCTACACACAGGCGTCTACTTAGTGCCTACTACTCGGCGATGACCCTGACGGCACACACCTTCTCCAGGTACTGCTCCGGCCCCCGACGGCGTGTGTCCAGCTGCTGCTCGCTCAGCCTACACACAGGCGTCTACTTAGTGCCTACTACTCGGCGATGACCCTGACGGCACACACCTTCTCCAGGTACTGCTCCGGCCCCCGGCCGGCGTGTGTCCAGCTGCTGCTCGCTCAGCCTACACACAGGCGTCTACTTAGTGCCTACTACTTGGCGATGACCCTGACGGCACACACCTTCTCCAGGTACTGCTCCGGCCCCCGCCGGCGTGTGTCCAGCTGCTGCTCGCTCAGCCTACACAGTCGTCTACTTAGTGCCTACTTCTCGGCGATGACCCTGACGGCACACACCTTCTCCAGGTACTGCTCCGGCCCCCGCCGGCGTGTGTCCAGCTGCTGCTCGCTCAGCCTACACACAGTCGTCTACTTGGGACGACTGTCCCTAGATTTTTTAATTTTGAGGTCATCGAGATTTTGTAGTGGTTTCAATTTGGCCATCTGCACCTGATGTCTGCAGCAAGGCTCTTTTTGCTTTCCACCTCACATATTATGTAATTTAATCATGACTAATTTTGTCATGATTAAATTTAGTAATTTTATTCAGTTTTAAGCTGAAAAAGTATTAAGACCACTTAGCACATTTGTGACCAGGCAAATTTTTAATAAATTAAATTCAGAGTAGTGGTCTGTGATTTCAAAATCTGCCATGGCGTCAGGGTAGCAGCACAGTTCAGTAAGACCCCAAGATAGGAAGTTGAATGCATATTTGACTAGTGCTATGCAACTCTTTAAGGTCATAACTCCAATCCTAATGTTGGAAAAATATATAAAGCACTTGAATGGCAATAAATATAGCCAACAGGATTAGAATTGAAAAGCTGATGACTTTTAAAAGAGCCTGGACATATTAATTACACAAAAAAATCCATGAACACTTACGTGAATGGCCATTTGCCTGGCAGTTTAGGAAAGCTAAATCCAATAAATTCTTTCTTCAAATTCATATGAAGGTTGGAGAATTCCCTATACCTTCTCGAGCAGAGATGTCTGCCAGCCATGTATATATTAAACACCTGGAAAAAATCAAAAACACTAACACAGACGAGAAACACATACCTATCATTAATAAGGAAGGTCAGGCAGGGACAACATGAACCAATTAGCGAATTTCTCCCTATATGGAAGTAGCTACTAGCCCTAGGCGGCATAGTAAAACCTAAGTCTGATTCACCGTATTTTTTTTAATTTTGAGGTCCCTAGACTCAAAAACACTCCCAAAATAATTACTCCCAGACTCCCAAAAAATATAAACACAGGAGAGCTTAGCTGATTATATTCTACTTTGATTACCATCCATATTCTCCTACATTGTTAACATTGGGAACTAGTAAATACATCGAGATTTTGATAACAGTATAGTGAATATTAAGATTTAAATAAAAAACCTCAGTGATAAAAGCCTTTTTAGAAGTTACACAGCCCATGAAACTTTGGCAAAATTAACTATACATAAAATTACACATGTATCTTACACATCTTTCTTACCACATATCTCTCCCCTGCCTTGTCTATACAGTGATAATCCGGTATAGAAATAGGCAATGAACGCTTATCTGTGTAGTCAATGTAGTTGTAGCTTGACTGATCCTCACTGGGCTCTAATCTTTCAGCTTCCTGCAACCATAAAGAGAAAAAATCAAATTTGGGAGCCAGATATTTAGTACATGTGAAGTGGAAAGCGAAATGGGACCTCTTGTCAGGAATTTTCGATTTTGAGTTATTAATAACTTTTGAATTCCTCATTTAATTCCTAACAATTTGGCGCAAGTCCCTTGAGTCTATGATTTTTTTTGGTAAAGTAACAGGACTTTGAAATTTCGTGAGGGAAACGGGTCATTTTGAGAAAAGTCAATTTAAAAATTTTTAATAAGCATAAAACCTATATTTTTCGTGTTTAAGAAATTATTTTGGTATAAAAAGAAAGCTTATAATCTCTTCTTACAAGGGAATAACAATCTTTGTCTTAACTCACTGTAGTTTTTAGGAAAATAATATTTTTATCGAAGCATGTCGTAAAAAGTCGTATTACAGAAACGGGACCTCTTGCCGGCCCTATGTTATTCTCCATAACGACAAGAGGTCCCTTTTTAAAACTGAATATTTTACTTTTATCTCATTGTTTTATAAAGTTTTTTATCATCAAACAACTGTAGAACCCACACTGAAAAGACATCACCTACCGCGTTAACACTAATTTACCTGACAGGCAGCATCCCTATCAGTGCTGCAGCCACAAAACATAAATTCCCAACACTATCTTTTGTAATCAAATTACCCTGTTTATATTTAATTTTGCTCATCATTGGGGCATTATTGCTCATTTATTACAATAAAACTAACTATTATTACCTTACATATAAATAGTCAGACTGTCTCTTGAAAAGACAAAGTTTAGTAGCCAAAACATTGTTTATAAAAAGGGACCTCTTGTCGTGACCGTATGAAATTGGTGAGAAATTTCGTTCTCTTTACACCAAAATTTATTGTAGTTCTCTAAAATTCCACTAGAATTCAGGAGAGTTCATTTTTTGGACCAAAGCCTGCTTACGAAGTTCATGTTGGAAATGGGACCTCTTGTCGTTAAATAAAATTGGCCAAGCCAAGCAGAGGCCAATTTTACTTCTATTTGATATTTTAACCGATACAGGCCTATTCTATGATAAATGAGGTATAACAATCGATAGAGACACGAATATCGATATTTTTGACCCTAATCAGTTATATCGGCCGTGCTGAAAATTTTTCTTCGCCGACAAGAGGTCCCTTTTTGCTTTCCACCTCACATATTATGTGTATTTACAACAGAGTCTTTTTTTTAATTTTTAGATAACAAATATAGAATATGTTTAAATGGTCAATTTATTATTTAATAATATGAGCTTAACCCTGCAGTGGTGACGCACGGTCTCTCAGACCGATCTGATTTTCAGTCGTAGTTCATGAGTTTACCGATAGGTTGTGTTCGCTGCCGCTTGAGTTATGTAATACGCACCCTTCAGTGTGCCTCCACTTGCCGGGGCGTAATTTTAAGGTTAGGTGGTGGTGCGCAGCAGTGTTCAACGGTCCACTGCACCGGCGTCACCGAAAGTGACGGTCTGGTGCACCGACGTCACCATACTCTGGTTCTAGGTTTTATAGGTTTGATTTATCTTTTAGAGAAATTACACCTAATTTCATTGATATATTATAGATTAAGTTTAAGAAAACATTTTTTAATTGTATGAAATTATTATCTTACTGATTTTACGAGCATTTAATAGTATATAATCCCACAGACCGACGTCACCAAAATTAATATATGGTTCCTCATACCGACGTCACCAAAATAGGAACTTCGAATATTCACAAATAAACCCTTTTTTGTCAATTTTCAAAAAACGTTTTTCAAAAATCAATTGGATAAATTTCGGATTTTCATAATTTAATCACAAGATTAATCCTTTATAATTACAAAAAATGAATAAATATCAGGTTTTTATATTTGATTTAATATTGCTGAATTTTTTTCTGTGTCAAGAATTGAATAAAACATGTAATGCAAAAACTTTTTTTTTCTCCACTTCAAAACGTGATTTCTTTATAATAATCCTGTATATATAAAGAAGACATGGCTGATGCCTTCATTTGTGACTTTGTCACTGCATGTAGTTGCCTCATGACAAATCTATATTATTACTTATTTAATACACGAGCAGTTTTTTTGTTACAAAGACTCCTCATAAACTACTGAACCGATTCTCATGTTTTTGGTGTCGTTGAAAAGAGCTTGGCGTGAAGTTTTGCAGGAAATAAAATTTAAAAAGATTTTACTAAAGGGAAGAGCCCTAGACGCCCTTAAAGTTTCATATTAGTCCATAAGATTTAACATGAGAATAGAAATTTCAAATAAAGCAGCTGATTGGAGCAAATAAAGTTTTCCAGCAAAGCCATATGTTGTTAATGAAATTGAAATCATTCATGGAGGCATTTCAGTAGATGGAAGATGTACATAAACTATCATCCTAATACATACTTAAGGTCAGAATTCAGTTTTAAAAACATTTATTTTGAATCACATTTGTGAATATCTTAATATGTTTATATTCCAAATAAAAATACTAAAAGAAAAATAAATTCTTATGTATAAATTTTATAAATATAGAAAGAAATAAAAGAAAAAGAAGCAGACTTAACATTCATTATGAGTAGATTTATTGATCCATGTTAGTTCGGTTTGAGATTAAGACGGGTCATAGCTCAGGGTCAGTCCATTGCAAAAGTTGGAATTTACCTCCCCTCCCCAGTACGGTACTTTCTCATGGACTCCTGTATATGTGGCGGCAGATCAAGCCAACTCCTTTGAGGAGCTCATAGTATTCGTAGAAAACACTAAAGACACATGGACATCTCCCTAAAAATGATTTGAGTATTCATAAGAAATTTAGTTTGAAAAAGCTTTTGTAAAAAATTTCAGCAGAACAGGAAGTTCAACCATATAATTAATGAAATAGTTCTATAATACTGTACCATAATAATTTTTATTTTGAAATCAATACATTACAATTGCTCGATTTCGAGCAATAGGTTTACTAGTAAAGATGATTTGATTTGATATAAATCTTCCCAATACTATAAAGTTATTACACAATTTTTATCAAAAACAAGTTCCAATATTTAGTAAGTGA
Organism: Flexamia atlantica; assembly: GCA_035578135.1. Taxonomy (NCBI): domain Eukaryota; kingdom Metazoa; phylum Arthropoda; class Insecta; order Hemiptera; family Cicadellidae; genus Flexamia; species Flexamia atlantica. The sequence goes on along the minus strand of JAQJVK010000005.1, from coordinate 41,260,171 downwards.
AAAAAAGAAATATGTAAAAGTTGGTCTCATAGACCTACGTCACCAGTTGAAGCCGCAAAATCACATCACCACTGCAGGGTTAAGGACTATTGCAATTTGGTTGATAAATGGGTGCAGTAGCATGATTTTAATTTTAACCATGAGTTCCTAAAGTCTGGTTAAAGTTTAATTTGAGGGTCGCACAGAAAGTAATGGACGTTTTATCCCTACATCAAGCCCAGTAGTCTCATCTCTGTGACTGATAGTGCAGCCTAAACCACCACTCCTGGTCCCAATCTGAGCCAAGTCTTGTTCCTGACCGACCACTTATTATATTCTTACAGCATTTCAAAATTGCGGAGTCCTTTGAAAATCCTGATTAGACTGACTTCTGACCTTTCCCAATTATTTCAAAACAATTCCCGACCAGTGAAATTGGCCATGTTGCCTCTGAAAACGAATACTTGAGCCCAATCTATTTAAAGAAAACAGTGACGGATCTAGGGGGGCAGCGGGGGCGCCAGCCAGTAGGGGGCGCCACCTGACTGGCTCCGGTTAAATAAAAATCAAAAAAAATTAATTTAAAGTCAAATTTTTCGTTTCGCGGCCGGCAAATCTCTCAGTATTGCTGCCGGAAAATCTCTGTCGCATCGCGGCCGTCAAGCCTGTCTCTGTTTTCGTGACCGTCAGACTATGGCAATAACAACAGCTCTTGGTTAGGCTGTACCATAGCCTATGAACATCGGTTGTAAAAAATCATAAGAACCATATGGTTATCATACGAGATAATTGCTTATCCATCACATCAAAGACACATTAAAAATATATTTCTTGTGTTTTGTGCTGGGGGGGGGGGGGGGGCGCAAAAATCTGATTTTGCCCCGGGCGACAGTAAGAGTAGATCCGTCACTGAAAGTAAAATACAATATTATTTGTCAGCCGCAATGCAATCGTGAGATTTTACGGCCGCGATACGTCCAACATATTTAACACCCGCAAAGAGACCAAGAGATTTGCTGAACACAAAACACTGGGCGATTTTCCGGCCACAATACGACCAAGAGATTTGCCGGCCGTGATATTAACAACCGTGATTTAACAGCCGCTATGCGACTGCAAAAGGTGTAAAGGCCATGAAGGGGCAAGCGGTTTAGTTGCAATGCAAGTGAGATAAATTTGCCCGCCATGGTCTAAACGACAGATTTTTCAGCTGCAATGTGGTCAATAAATATGATGACCTCCAAAGTCATATTTAGCGAAAGACTTGTCGGCAATGAAAGGACAAAATATGCCTGCCAGCAACGACCGATTATCTGGACAAGATGTAGCCAATATATGTGACAGCCGCGAGAAGAGCAAAAGACGTTCACAATGCGACCAAGATATCTGCCGGCCGTAAAACAAGCAGCCGATTTTCCGGCCACGAAATGAGCGAGCGATTTTTTGGCTGCGGCATGAGTGAGCCAAAAAATGAGCGAGCGGGATTTCTTGCCATCAAACAACAAGAATTGCGACGGCCACGAAAACAGTGACAGGCTTGACAGCCACTAATGCGACACCGATTTTCGGGCCATCTCTGATGCTACCGAGAGATTTGACAGACCCGAAATGAAAAATTTAGCTTTAAATTTTTTCACTTTTTACTAAACCGAAGCCAGCCACTTCGGGGCACCGCTGGTGCCCCCTACTGGCTTGCGCCCAGGGCAGGCGCCCCCGCTGCCCCCCCCCCTAGATCCGTCACTGGAGAAAACCGAGTTGGCGAGATTAGGGAAAAAATGTATAACCTCTGGCAATAACAGAGAACTGCTGAAAGACAAAGACTGATTGAACATCAGAGGGAAACTGCACCACCTGTAAACTTGCAGGGGTTTAAAGATGATTTTAGGGCATGAATATGTGAGGAAAAACTTCCAGTATCCTACTCTTGTACAGTACATAGTGCTGGGTTGATGAACTATGTGTGTTTGTTTTGTTCAACTAAGCTTAATTCAAGGTGAGACCTTTCAGGGGCGGCTCCAGGACAGTTTCTCGGGGGGGGGGGGGGGCGAGTATGAGAAAATTAGGTTCATCTTAGACCCCCCCCAGTGGCGTACACAGGATTTATTTTCGGGGGGGGATACACCGGGGGTATGGAATTCCCCCAAAGGGGGATGCCGGAGGGTATGGAATCCCTCCAAAGGGGGGTCCGGGAAATGTTCATAAATAACAACTGTAATTTCACATTTTTAGGCAATCAAGAGGCACAACAACAAACAGAATAACTCACGAAATTTGAGCTAATTTGAGACTGCTCACAGATTAAATTCTGAAAATTGTTGATCACATTGGAATTTTAGCAAAATGTTTTTAAACAATCATAGGAATAGCATATTTATTTAGTAGGCCTTACATTAAAAGACGACAGATGAGAAAGTAATTAAAAAATTACACGTTCTGAACCTTGGGAAAAAATAATGTTTTTCTATTTTATTTCAAAGTAAAAACTATATTTCACATTCTCATATATTGGCGCCTCGGACCTTCTGGATCTAAAGTATCCGGATCCTAGATTATCCGAGCGAGATTGATGAACAGAATTAGAAAATGCAGGTTGTCACACTTCTGTAATGTTTCGCAAGTCCCAGAACGCGACCGCAAAGCGATGTTGTACACGTAGGCCTAAGCATCGGAGGCTAAATAAGAATCGCATAATAGAGGTACGTCAAATAGTGGAGACCACCGGAAGAAGTTTGATCTCCGAAATTTGACAGACTAATTATAAATCTTTCTAGGTTTGACTGCGAGACTTGGTTTTCACGCAACGAAGGCAGATGATTTTCAACTGCCGCGATGCTGCTACGAGATCGTCCGACAAACGAATAGTGTAAAGGACACGGCCCTGAGAAAACGACAATATTCGTATGCCGCATTTTAACATCGTGATTTTTTTACCATGAATATTTCACGTGATATGATGAGACTTTTGCCACATCTGACGACGATGGGTATGGTAGTAATATTGCTGACACCATTAATGGACACTGTTTTCATCAGTAGTTTTTGCTTGCTTATGTTCTTACAGGCCCACTCCCACCAATTACTCACGATAACCTCAATAGGTAAAAATATCCTAATCCAATATATCATCCCCGAACCAATTATCTTTAAAATAATATAATTTAATTATTTAAACCCCTTATAAAAGTTAAGTGAGTGTGTAGTGTTCTCTCTTTCATAGCAAGTTTAGTGATACCACCACCTTAATTGTGAACAAGATATTAATCTTCCCAATAATTTCCCATAACCCAAAAATTTCGGGGGGGGATGTATCCCGATTTCCCCCCTTGGGTACGCCCCTGACCCCCCCCCAATTATGTGTTTATTAACACCTCTGACTATGAGATTATTAACACTTTGTTAAAAATTTTTCTTAAGGGGCCATCCATAAATTACGTAACGCTAAAATCGGCCTTACTAGAAACCCCTCCCCCCTTTTAACGGACTTGTAACGCTGGCAGTAAATCCCCTCAAAAGTTACGTAACAATGTACTATCATCCCCCCCCCACAAAAAGTCAAAACTTTGAACTTTGAAGATAATTTGAATTTGTTGGAATAATTTATGTAATTAATTATTAAGGTTTAATATGTGCTTAACGTTGCGTTGAAGCCCCCCTCTCTCCTTTGTAACGGTACATAATGCTGACGAAACCCCCCCTCCTCCCGTAAGGACGTTAAGTATTTATGGACGGTCCCTAATTTAATGATTAAATAATTTGTTCATTTTTTAAATAGGACTAAGACAGGCTAAATGAACTCCAACTTTGTTATGATTATACATTTAGTTGAGACTACAGTAATATGGTATAGTCCGAATAAGTATTGAATGCCAGATAGTATTCAAACAGATCAATTACTTACTCGATGGTCTTGGTAATAATAAAATTATTTCAATCCATACACACAGGAAATAAGTGCTATTTTCATAATAAACGTATATTGATTCGTTTTCGTCACAAATAATATTTTCCAAACCCAAACCTCATTATGGCGGCAAATCTTGACGCGCTGCCAACCTAACAGCTTAAAATGTCTCCTAATATTAATATTGAACACAAAAATTTTAAGCTTGAATTAAGTGTACATACTTAACAATTATATAGAAATAAAAAAGCTTCGTCTTCGAGAATCTTGTTTGTATACGAAACGGCTTTTCCGATATTGGGTCAAAAATGATTTCATATACACGAGAATGAATTTTAGTAAAACCTAGTTTGAAATTAAAAAAATCGGAGCTCTCGGGGGGGGGGGGGGGCATGGCCCCCCCCTGGAGCCGCCCCTGAGACCTTTAAATTTCACTTGAGAAGATTAATTTCATTAATGACTGTAAGTTTTAAGCCATACAGTTTCTAAAATTATACGTGATTTCTCATAAGGAGAAAAATATTAAATGCCTATGCTGAATTTGTGCATAGGCCCCGTAGTTTTAAGTTAAAACTCTTAAAAACCTTTATTTAAAATATTTCTTCTTTGAATTTTGAGGAGCACAGTTTAAAAACTTAACTTAGGTCTACTTGAAACTCCAGAGTTTGACAAACTTACCTGAGGCGTTACAGAGATGACAGTCAAAGTTAACACATCACCGCCTGACTTGATAAGGTCCACAACCTGTTTGTGAGTGGCCCCTTCAACGCTTACATGGTTCCTGAAACAGAGAAACCTTATGTCAATGGCTTGGAGTCAACAGACTTAACATTTGTTTTTAAAAACCAAAATTTATTTGTATATACTGCCTCCAAAAAGCCTAGAGCTAATATGAACTGACAGGTTTATCTTGAGTTGGACCATACAAGAAATGAGCATAAATCACTAATTTTGTGACCCATTGTCCTAGGTGCTTAAGAAAATAGAGTTCATGAAAATATTCAGAAAAATAAGTTACATTGGGCTATAAGAGAGTACCATTTTAGATTATTCTTCTGTGAATTGAAAACTGAACTCAAAACCTTCCAAGATTGTTCACTAAATCTTTTATACATTATTTTGGATTTTACAACATTCCTTTCTCAGAGGAGGGCTTCAATTTCACTTTACAAAGGATAAAAATAGACTGGATCTATTTGGGTTGTTATCTGGCAAAACCGAGATAAAATATTGTAGAAGACAGTCATCCAGCAAACATTGGTTCCTGTTGGCTGGAAGGCTATGATAACAAGATAATCAGTGTAAATAGAGCAAATGGCAAACAACCATTTTTACTGTAAATAATATTATCAACAGAGATTTGTTTTCATGTTTTAAATGTAAGAATCATATAGGTAGACTGTTTTAGTATTGTTTTATATGTAAGAATCATATAGGTAGACTGTTTTAGTATTATTTCTGTAGGCCTACATATGTTTGTATGACTTTGTCCATGCTTGGAAAAGTTTATGACAATAAAGTATTCAATTGATTACTTAATATTTGTTAACAGGGGGTTTGGATGTGGCAATCTAATTGTTACCTTGTACCATAGAAAACGAAAGGCAGCAGAGAAAGTTGACTGTGATTCTGGTGATGATTGAGGTGCGTTTTCTTAGCTCCGCAACTGATTGTTTTACGATTTGCACTCGGTGGTGCTATGCGGTTGATAATAGCACCAGTTCTTTACAAACCCATGGACGTGTTATCCTAGCAGTGTGGATAAAAACATAATACAAATGCACCGCAATGCGAGGTTTATGGCCAGAGAGCAGTCAGTTACACATCTCGCAGCATAGTTGCAGAAGTCCAGGAAAATACATTGCCTGTTTAGTGTGCTGCATTGTTGCTAACAAAACCAACCTCAGGTACGGAGTTTAAAATTGTGATGGGGAAAGTAAATACCCCCGTTGCAGCAGACCTGCATACTAAGCGAATTTCAAGTGCAAAACAACATATTTCAATCCAACATAGCGAGATTTGACGTATTTTTGTAAGCTCCATAAGAATAACATGGGGAATGAGTATGCAGGTTTGCTGCTACAGGTATGTTTAAACTGGTTGGTTTTAATGCAATATTTAGTAGATTTGAACTAGAAGAAGCCATATACCAAGTTTTATCAAGATATGTTGAGAAATAACCGAGATACAGAATTTTACTTATTTCCCATAAGGTTAACATTGAGACAACGTACTGTGTTTACCATTTTCAATATCTCGGTAACCAGTGGACATAGAGCAGTGATTCAAAATACTAAATTGTTTGTTTTTTCGAGCTGAATTCAATGGTGCTAACAAAAATTGGATCATTTTTATTTTTCTATGTGAAAACCCCAAAAAGCCCATTTTTGGGGGGGTTTATCCCCCTTTACCCCCCCTTCCAATGGTCCGATCGGGCTGGTTTTCGAACTCATCCGAATAATTACTACTTTACACACCTGTGCCAAATTTCATTCCGATCGGAACATTTTTGCGAGCGCTATCGTGCTTACAGACACACAACTTGATACATTAACGATTTCATTGTTAAAGTTAAATAGAAATTGAGAAACTGGAAAAGGGACTGTAATTTAAAATTGTAATTAACCTGTTATTAATTTAATCATCTGTGATAATATTTACTTCTGCCTGACAATGAATTATTTCCAAAACAAGTACAAGTTTTCAGTTGATTAAAGCTATGTTTTTTCTCAATTCACTACTCTGTTTAGTCTTTTATAGTTCAATTTAATCAACTTAATAAAATATATTAGAGATTATTTCAGTACTGAATTTTACAATGGAAAGTCTCCTAAAACCAAATAGGTAAGTCTGATGCTGACCCAAATGAAAATGGATGTTCCCAACTGTGGCTGCACTGGATTACTACCTTTGAGAATTTTGTTGCTGAAATAGAAAATCTTAAATGGACTAACTCAAATGAAGGGAAACTTAAACTCCTAGTAAATTATGTATCTCCAAGAATCTATGAAAGTATATCGCTGTGCAAAACGTATGAAGATGCTTTAAGTGTTTTAACGTCCCTATTCATTAAACCAACAAACGAGGTATTCGCAAGACATAAACTAGCCAAAAGACAACAAAAGTAAAAAAAAAAACTGACGATGCGTACATTCAAGCTCTATTCAAACTAAGCAAAGATTTTAATTACAGACAAGTCAGTGCTGAACAAAACCGAGATGACTATAATCGGGATGCGTTTATTGGCGGAATATTGTCAAGCGAGATTCGCCAGAGACTTCTAGAGAATCCTACACTTTCACTTAAATATGCATTAAACCAAGCACGAAGTCTTGAAATGGCTCAAAAACATGCTGAATCGTTTACTAATCCTACAAATTCAGTAAATCTTGTTGTCGGTACAAATAAAGATATAGGCCTAATAGAAGTTCCTGAAAATGAAGTAGGCTAAATAAAATTGAAGCAACCGATTCTGCTGTCCAAACTCAGAAATGTTATTTTTGTGGGTCTAACAGACATCGCCGAGATCTCTGTCCAGCAAAAATGTTACATGTCACAAGTGTGGGAAGATTGGACATTTTTCTAAGGTTTTCAGAAGCTACGTGCAATCAAAATCAAGAGCAAATAAGTCTGCTTCTCTGTCAAACAGTCTTTTTCTCAATAATCTAAACGCTGCTATTCCGTCCTCTCTTGTAAAATCTATCATCAAAGTACAGTTGAATGGAGTAAAAATGAACGCTTTGGTGGATACTGGGAGTTCAGAGAGTTTTAATAGCAAAAATATCATACAGGTACGTAGTTTAAAAGAATTTCCCATTGATGTAAATGTTTCAATGGCTTCTGCCTCCTTTCAGTCTCAGATTAAATCCTACTGCAGCAGAGTTAATTTAAAGATCTTGGGAAATTTTCATAGTAATGTTAAACTCCTTGTTCTTGATCAATTATGCACAGATATCTTTATAGGTCATGATATTTTGAAAAACTACGAAAGTTTGGAAGTATTGTTTGGTGGTAACAGGGTCATTCCATATCAAATCATCCAGGCCATGTAACCCACCATCTCAGAATTTGATGAAACTTGGTGATTTTGATCCTTTCACATGCCTATGGAAGAATACCAAATTTTAGCTTCTTATTTTAAACGGTTTTTTTCTTACAGACATTTGAAATTTGTAAAAATCTGTCGTTTCTGTTGTTCCCGAGCTCCAAGATATACTTGCATAGGCTAGCTTGAGAAAACAATTTGTATCTTTGCCATTATTAATCCAATTGTTATGAAAATTTGCAGTAATATTAAGTAAAGTGTGCTATATCCAGGAAAAAAAATTATAAATATCTTTCCATATTTAAGTCCTTGAAAAAAATTTTTACAATTTTTTTTGATATTTTTAGTCCGATGACAGTGTTTTACAAAAAAATTCATATCTCCTAAAGGCACAATGACAATCAAGTAAACTTTTTTTTAAACTTATCTACATTAAATTTCCTAACAGATGCAGCAACAAAACACTGCTTTTGTTGCATGCTTTGTAAATTAAAAAATCTTTTTAAAAATTTCCAAATAAAACATGTTTTTTAATTTTTTAAATGGAAATTTTTTTTAAATCTAATTTTGATTTACCATTAAATTCAGCTTGAAAAAACAAATATTTTTGTACTTTGAATCTTTGTTCTCTGTCTACTGGTTGCTGAGATATTGAATGTTGTTAATACGGTACATTGTCCAATGTTAACCTTATGGAAGATAAATAAAACTGAATATTTCGCTTATTTTTCAACATATCACAATAAAATTTGGTGTTTGGGTTCTTCTGGTTGATATTTGTTGAATATTCATTGAAAATCAACTATTTTTTGCTTTCCCAAGGCAGCAAAATTGCTTACTTTTGGCTACGATAAGCTAACACTCCACTTCTATGAGTATGCAGGATTGCTGACATGGGAACGTAAAATATTTATGTTTTTAGCCATCATCAAAGAAAAGTCAAATAGAAGATGCTATATACCAAATTTTATTATGATAAGTTCAAAAATAAGCGAGATATTGAGTTTTATTCATTTTCCATAAGGTTAACATTGGACAACGTACCGTATTAACAACATTCAATATCTCAGCAACCAATAGACATAGAACAAAGATTCAAAGTACTAAATTTTTTTTTCAAGCTGAATTTAATGGTGCAAATCAAAATTAGTTTTTTAAAATTTGTCCATTTAAAAAATTCAAAAAACCTGTTTTTATTTGGAAATTTTTAAAAAGATTTTTTAACTTACAAACAGTGGCGGTTCGTGCATAGGAGCACATGAGCACGTGCACCTCCTATGAAAAACCACAAATAATGTTATTTATTAAAATAATTCTAAATAAACGCAGAATATCCCAAAAAATTAAAAATAACAGTAATACGCAACAGCGAAGAGCGCGCGTCGCACCCAACATTGTCACTAGAGCCAGTGAGGCGAGACTGAGTTTGGAGCACAGCTCCGCGGCTACTATAGGCGTAGGGTGAGTCCATTTGTGGCAGCGGCGGGGGAGGAACCATGATTGCATGGTGCCTTATGTAGCTTCCCTTGGAGCTGCTTCCTATTGTGCCCATGTGCGTTTTAACGAGGCTTGACACTTGTTGTTTTTTGGTTCGGATGATGTTAAAGTTTATTAATATAATATTGTGTGTTTTAATGTGGTTTGTAGCGATAAATATGTTTATTTTAGTGATTTAGTTTGGTGTTTTTTATGATATACTCTGATTATAAAAAGAAAACAATTGGCGTAGTGGCCGCGCGATAGTTGACCCTCTGCAAAAATATTTATTACGCTCCTGACTAATGGTAATGGCATTTTAAATTTATTGCAAATGTATTGTTATTCGTGTCAAAACATAACTGGCTATGTAAAATTATATTATTTGAGGCAATTTATGAGGAATTAATTACAAATTGTTTAAAGGCTTACGTTACTATTTACACAAATAAAATTTACTAAAAGCGTGTATAATTATTTTAAACTTCCTGTAAAACTTGTATTGTACTTTTTAAACGAATAAAATTTACTAAAACTTGTAACGAAATATTTTAGTTCAACAGTATGAAATAGAAGGAGTTAGTTCTGCGTAGTCGCGGCCATGTTTTCTTTCAGTAATCAAGACATAGTCGTAATTCATCGTAGGTTAATGATTTTTATTTTCAAGGATTAATCAAGAAGAACATTAATCAATGATGGAGGATAATAATTGTAGGCCTCAGTTCACAGTTAGTTATTTAAATAACATTCGGTTTTACGATTTATGGTTATAATATTAATTATCTCAGCATATTTCAGGATTACAGATTAATAATTTAATTGGTTTTAGTCATTTATTAATGTTCAACATTAACTGTGTAAGTCTTATATGTTTACTCTGAATAATTCTCTTTTAAATTAAAAAATTATGGTTATTTTTATGTGCAAGATTAAAAATAAAAATTACAGTCAATAAAAATAGTGAAGAATTATCTAATGTTTAATTTTGGATTAGTAATCATATTCATGTGTAATAGTAGCAAAATACAATTCATAATCGTCAAAGGAAGGGTGGTGTCTTATTAAATTTAATACTTTAAGCATTACACTCATGTATAACAACAGGTATCTCAAGAAATGCAGGCACTGCGGTCTGTTAAGCGTGTAAGGTACTCAAATACCAATTATTTTCAGACAATAATTCCAGTATAATACATTGATATCATATGTATATTTTTAACTGTGAACCCCCAGTACATAAACTCATGAGCCGCCACTGCTTACAAAGCATGCAAAAAACCATATGTTTTGTTGCTGAATCTGTTAGGAAATTTAATGTAGGCCTAGATAAGTTTAAAAAAAGTTTACTTGTTGTCACTGCCCCTTTAGGAGATATTAATTTTTTTGTAAACACTGTCATCGGACTAAAAATATCAAAAAAATTATAAAAAATGTTTTTTTTTCAATGCTTTAATATAGAAAGATATTTATGATTTATTTTTTCCTGGATTTAGCACACTTTACTTAATATTACTGCAAATTTTCATAACAATTGGATTAAAAATGGCAAAGATACAAATTTTTTTCTTAAGCTATGCAAGTTTATCTTGGAGCTCGGGAACAACAAAAACGACAGATTTTTACAAATTTCAAATGTCTGTAACAAAAAAACCGTTTAAGATAAGAAGCTAAAATTTGGTATTCTTCCATAGGCATGTAAAAAGGATCAAAATCACCAAGTTTCATCAAATTCTGATATGGTGGGTTACAAATCCTTTTTTTTCTGGATGATTTGACTTGGAATGACCCAAAAATAAATCACTTAAGATTTGTAGCTTAGCTTCTGCAAGTATCCAACCAGTTCGATTATTCAGTAACTTGTCACCAAACAGTATACCCATATCGATAAAATTTCGTCGGCATAGTCTCGATGAAGAAAAATTCATTGAAGCAGAAATTCGGAAACTGCTATCTGAGGGAGTTATAGAAACTAGAGTCTCTCCTTGGAGAGCACAGGTGTTAGTAACGAAGAATGAAAATCATAAGAAGCGAACTGTAGTTGATTATTCACAAACTATCAACCGATTCACAATGCTGGATGCGTACCCGCTACCTAGAATCAATAAAATAGTAAATGATGTTTCCAAATTCCAAGTTTTTCAGCACGATAGATCTTCAAAGCGCCTACTATCAACTCCCGACTGCTAAAGAAGACAAACAATTTACTGCTTTCGAAGCCTGTGGAGGACTTTATCAGTTTAATCGAGTGCCTTTTGGAGTAACTAACTGTGTTGCTGTATTTCAGCGTGTAATGGACTACTTATTAAACAGGAGAAACTTGAGAACACTTTTGCATATCTGGAAGAAATAACTGTTTGCGGCGAAACACAAGAAGCTCATGACAAGCATTTAGAAAACTTCATGAAAGCTGCTAAGAAATACAACTTAACGTTAAATAAACAAAAATGTGTGTTTTCTACTCAATCTATTCGTCTCCTAGGTTATGTCATATCTGACCATACGATTCAGCCGGATCCTGAACGTCTAAAACCATTGATGGATCTTCCAACCCCTGACAATTCTGCAGCTCTTCGTCGAGCCATGGGTATGTTTTCGCGCTAGCCTATTCCAACTTCACTCCTCAATTCTCCGAGAAAATATGCCCGTTAGTAACCGGGTCACCGAATACACTCACCGGGTCAAGACGAATGCTTATATGAACACCCTGATAAAAAACTGTATTCATAAACCTCGTAAAATGTGATTAAATACAAGAATCCACAAATTTTAATTTACATGAAGTTAAAACACGAAATTTGATGTTATGCGGAGCATAGGAAAAAGTCAAAACACCTCGTTCGACGTAATACAAACTGTACACACAGCAGACGACTAAACGTCCGAACACCTTGGAAATAAATCAAATACTTCAAAAACGGTTAATATTTAAATCTTAAAACAAACTTTATCAAATAAATTTTCTATCGAAATCATTCATCACAATGAAGTACTTATCAAACTAATAATATAACTTAGTGAACTTGACCAGTTCCTTAGTCAAAACGCTAACGAAATCGGCAACTCCGGCCGAACTGCCAATTTGCTGATTGTTCACGGCCACCTAGATTACGATGACTTTAAATGACATCTGACACTGAGTACGTTTTCAAAAACCAAAGAACACGGAAAACGTTAGGCTAGTGTATTCTCTTTGACGATCCCCTGAAGGAGACGCTTATAATTTCTGTTCACAGTCACCGCATTCGATATATAGCAGTGTTCAACGATTGGTTGGTTTACCTTATTTGCTATTTCGGGCGCAGAGATTATTTCCATTGTTTCAAACGTTATCGATCGTGGAATTACGGCGGAGGAAACAAAGCACTAAGGTTTACGCATTACAAAGCCAGTGCAGTGTCACCCGATAACTGTTCGAGTCAATATATCGGTATGTACATTCGATACAACTAGATATCAATATATTGAACCAATTCGATTGCGGGCTTTCAATAGTTAAGTTTCCCACCCGACAATCTCGGTTCCCACCGTGGCCCCAAGAAACTGTGTGCCCATTATACATTTTCTGCTAAACTCACACCGTCCTTTTGTAGGCCTGCGTCTTAGTGGTTTTCAGCTGATTAATTTTTTATAATTATTATTAACTTTCTAACCATCACTTCACCTTAGCATAGAGTACAGTAGTACCCCTAGAGTTTTGTTTGTCATAATACAGTGATTGTGTTAACCACTGAGCTTAGTCACCCAGCTTGAGCTGGGCAGCTGGAGTGACCACAGTGGTTGCTTAGTTAACACCTTAGTACTATACAAGTTAACTACGGTAGGCCTGGGTCCGTACTGTATTATAGGACCAGGCTTTTTTTAAATGTAAACATTTGTGCCCATTGAATAATTTGTTGCCCTTAGTTTAAAGCAGAGACAGCTTGATGCCCTTCTCTCAAACTTACCCAAATAAGTTTTAAAATAATTTTCATTAAAGTCAGGCCCTTTCACCAAATTAGGCTGTTTCACACAGGTCTGTTTTAAGCAGAAATCACTCAGATTGAAATAGGGCCTATAGGGTGTTTTGAACTAGCTATAGTTGTGGAGTCACACACCCTTAGAGATGAATAAAACAAAATAATTACTGGGTAAATACATACACTTCAAGAATCCTGTCTCCCTTTCTAATTCCAGCTTTTTCTGCAGCTCCTCCTTCAAGCACTGCACTAACATGCTGAAGGGGCGCATATAATTCACCATTTATGCTTCTGAGTTGTCCACCTTCACTAACTTGACCACGCACATTGAATCCGAAACCAGTTTCAGTTTTATAAATTGTCACAACTCGAGGACCTGGCGTAATAGGTTTAAATATTTGTTCATTAGGCGGAGTAGAATCAGATTCCGTTTCTGCCATGTTTGCTCCACTACTGGCTTCCCTGACAGTCCTGACACACTGCTGACTGAGACTGACAGACTCTCAGTATGGCCAACATGTTTATTAAGTTTTAATGCTCGTCCATAGAAATTCCCCAAATAATTTTTTTTCTGCCGTACCTTAGATTTATGAATTCAAGAGTGCATGGTTTCCATTTTATGGACCCAATATACATTATGTCCATAAAGTACGTATAAAGTCGGGAATTTTCGTCTTTGGCCGTAGGGATCCACCCAAAATTTTGTATATTAAAAACCTGGTAAAACTTGTAATTTTTATCAAGTTATGACAAGAAAATTGCCGGACAAATATCTGTATTATTTAATATTTTAATTAATTTGCAGACTCATTGTCATAAGCAATCCTGTTGTTAAAACGGCGACTCTACAAATTTGATTCAGCAATTAATTCATGGTAATTCCTTGATAGCTATTTTACCATTTGTATTATTATGTTTATCATGTATAAGAAAGGCAGAACACTTAATGTATAAGCCTGCCTTATGACGTGTCAATACGTTTAGCAAGGAAAATATGATCAATAAATGTCTTAAATATCATATCTTTTGTCCGATTTTATATGTGCGGGAATTATTTTTCCGTCCTTGGGTAAAAGCAAGGGATTTTCAGGATTGCGAGTAAAATTCCAGATCCAGACTGGTTTTGTTGTTCTGGCAACACTGTCATCGTCTGCTCTGTACTCTGTACTGGGCACTGGGACAGTTGGCTTATCATATTCTATAGGGCGCCGAATTAAATAAATTTAATTTTACTATAATAACACATTATATTAGTTGCTGATGACACGGTTATGAACATTTTTAATGTTTTGTTATAAGTTTAGTGATCAGTCAAATTTTACAATACTTTGGTTTACATTTTGTTTTTATCATTAGGCCTAATCAAAAAATGGAGAGGTTAAGATATGAGAAAATTTCTTTCCTAGGAGAAGGACAGGTATGCCTTTACTTAAATACATTATTTCAATATCATTGACAAAGTGATAAACATAACATCTGTGATGTGTACTATTTTTGGTGAAATAGTCTGCCCTTAAATACTCTGCCTCTATTGCAACTTTTAACACGTTCGCTGCGTGCCACCCAATGGCGGGTGTTTGCAAAGTGCGGGCGTCGCGGGGGCAGCGGATTAGCGAACCCGATTTATTTCCACTCAACTAAACGAAAAACACTGCACGGTAATGGTACTGCATAACCACGACTTTCGACGTAGTTCCTTGGAACACTCTCAGATAGCAGCACTGCCTGGATTGCACAAGTCTGCTTGTATTGCCAAAATGAGGGGAAAAATCCCAGAAAACCTGACAAAATGGTGGATTTGTCAACATTGCCAGAGGAAAATTTTTCGGGGGAATTTAGTACCAACCTACACCAAAATAAAGCCCACATTCGTAGCTACAAGCTGGCAACAAATCATTGTTCCCGAGCGCCACGCTGGTGCACATTTAAGCGGTAAAGTTTGTGTGTTGTGCCTACGGGTAGACCGGTAGTACGCGTCACGAGAACAACCGCAACCACGGGTATGCCCGTGCCACACACCGAACGTGTTAAACCCATGGTTTTGGCAAGTGGTTAACCACTGAGATGTTTTCAGGGATGGCATTAGTGATGGGGTAGACGACTGACTAGTTAGCTAGTGGTTTTATCAGCTAGTTGGTCACTATTCGACTAGTCGATATTTTTAGCTAGTCTATAATCATATTGACTAGGTAGATGACTAGCTGGCTGCTGCTGATGCTGCAGGCCTTTCTAAAACGCCGACTGACCATCCGACTGACAATGTTATTTTTCACATAGGGATAGAAACTCGCTGGTCACCATGTGCCTCAGACATTTATGCTGATACATCTATGTTATCATGTGAGTTAACATGTATGTTAATATTATTTTATCGAGCTTTCAAAACTAAGCACCAATGGAAAACTTTTAAACAAAATTACCAAGAACTTATGAGAACAACAGTGCCACCAGATGCCACGGAGTAGAAAAACCATTCAAATTAACATCCGTGTAACATAGGTTTACATCAATTTTCATAACTCGATCTACTCGGTGACTCTGATTTTCTATTTCTTTGAGAAAATAACACTGTTGGTCGGTCAGTCAGTCAGTGTTTGAGATAGACCCTGCGGCTGCATTTCAGCTGATAGATTAGTTCAAATTGTTGCCTCTTGTTGCACCGCCGTTGTGACACAAATGTCACATGTTAGAAGATAGTTTATGCTAAAAGCTGATTGAAAGTCTTTAGGTAGTAGTTTATTTTCATTTTAGTAAAAAAAGGCAAATGGATATTTTAAAATATCTTTACTCTCCACACAATTACCTCTTCCCTCATATAAAATAGGCCCTAATGTTTGTGGCGTTTTATTATGAAAATATGGTAACTTACTTATTACTAATAAAACTTAAATTCAAAATGCAGCACACTTAAGAAAAATTATATAAACATAAATCAATCCGCGACTTAATATTTTCTTAAGTAACTTAATGTTCCGCTAAAATCGCATCCGCTCTTCTTAAATCCTGCACAGACAAAAATATAGGCTAATACAGTCAATACAGTATTATTATTCCAGGTAACAGGATGGAGGATGGTGGGTAAACTATTAAAACATTATAACTAGAAATTAGTTGACTAGTTTTTTAATGATAAGAATAGTTGATGTTTTTAGAGGTTTTTAGTTTTGTTTCGCGTTTTTTATTCAAGGACAAACTTAATCAGCTTTTTGGAACATTAGACTAGGCGATGCGATGACTTATCAACTAGCTAACTGAAGTAGTATTTAGTATAACAGCTCTGCTCCCTCCCATTAAGTGATAGGTATGAAAATCAAAAACGTGATACTGGCTTATCAAGATTTGCCAGGTGTAACCCATTTTCTTCCCTCCTTTGCATGCTTGGAAAATTTAATATTGCTTGGAAAATCTATCTTTTCTTTATAATCAATGGTTAAACCTTTGAATTAAACAGCCGATCAAGCGGCAACATCGCCGCTCAAGGAGGGTAGAGGGAGTTGTGAACATGTTTAATCCGGAATCTTTAAATCATATGATACAGGATGTGGTTTCCTAGGTGCAATATTTTAGAAACTCATTGTTTATTTTGTTCAAAATTTTATTCTTATGAAAATACTTTATTCATAGGCAATACTTTGGTTTACATTTTGTTTTTATCATTAGGCCTAATCAAAAAATGGAGAGGTTAAGATATGAGAAAATTTCTTTCCTAGGAGAAGGACAGGTATGCCTTGACTTATATACATTATTTCAATATCATTGACAAAGTGATAAACATAACATCTGTAGGTGATGTGTACTATTTTTGGTGAAATAGTCTGCCCTTAAATACTCAAAAATAGTACACATCACAGATGTAATGTTTATCACTTTGTCAATGATATTGAAATAATGTATATAAGTCAAGGCATACCTGTCCTTCTCCTAGGAAAGAAATTTTCTCATATCTTAACCTCTCCATTTTTTGATTAGGCCTAATGATAAAAACAAAATGTAAACCAAAGTATTGCCTATGCAATAGACTGTCCTTAAATGTCTTCTTGGACATTGGGAGTGGTGACAATAACGATTAAAAATATTGTCACAATGGTTGATGAACTTAACCCTTGAGGTCTTCAAATTTTGACATTAGTGAAATTTGCAAAGCAAGTTTATTGGTAGTCAGTATAATATTAGGTCGTTATAATTTTGGTATTCTTGCAGTTCGCTACAGTATACAAGGCTCGAGATATGAAAACTAATGAAGTTGTTGCCGTCAAGAAGGTAGGACAATTGAACTTTTAATAAAATCATTTATTGTAAGTTAGTATGCCTGTAGATATACTTGAATAGTTTGCTAGTTTCAGGTACATTTTATACCATCTATGGAAGTGATATTCTTACGTAGCTTTAAAAACTATGAAATTAGGATATTGAAAAAATATTGCATCTATGTTACCAGCTACACTTTCTTTCTTATAAAAAAGTTTCTTCTAGTTTTTTTTCAAACTTTACATTTTGAAATGTCATTAATTTGTTCAACGTTATCAGGTAGGCCTAATTTTTTGTTAATTTTTATTCTTCTGAACCTTTTTGATGAAATGATGTTTTGCTAGTTTGTATGTTAGTTTGATTTTTATTTCTCTTATTAAAACTTTCAGAACTACCATACCAAGATGAGTAGAAAAATGAGGTGGTACCGTAACTAGTGTTTGTTCTTGTGACGTATTCACGTCTATTTCCAGCTGTAAATTCTGAACTAAAATATAATTGAAGGAAAAGCAATTTGATGACGTAGTACGTCTACATCAGCTGGTCAGTGATGACGGGTTAAAATGGAACCACCTGGTTTTATTCTATTCATCTTGCTATAATACAAGAACTTTGTGGGTAAGACAGGTATTTTTTAGTATAAGGGTCGTCCAGAAAGTAAAGCACGTTTTGTTACTAAATCTAGCCCTGTTGCCCCAACACCGCGACTGAGTGTGCGGTCTAAAGGTCCACTCCCGGTCTCAATTTGAGCCAAGTCTCGTTGCCGACTGATCACGCATTTTATTTTTACAGCTTTTCAAAATGGCATTGTCTACTGAAAATCCCGCCGAATGCGATTGAGGTGATTTAAATAGTGTTTTGCGGCCTAAAATGTTTATTCACTGTTGAATTTATTCGTAGAGGAGAAAAAAGTGATCCTGAGTCCATTATGAGGCCCTACGATAACTTCACAAGCCATACAAAACATGCGATTTGGATAAATCCAATCGCAGGCTAGGGTGTTGCTGATCCATGCCGGCGCCCGCCCCACGCAGCAGCAGCAACTTCACAGAACTTTGCTGCCTCAAGTGAGATATTTTCGGACAATCTCTGTGTAACCCTAACCTGGCCTTACATGGATAATTGTTTTTTCGTAGTTAAGGGAAATTTTAGGCTAGGAAGGGTTTGAAAGTGGTAAGGAACTGAAAGAAGCAACATTATTAGGTCAAATACAGTTGGCAAGATATTCAAAGGACGCCGCCATTTTGAAACACTGTGAGAATGAAATGCGAGGTCGGTTGGCAATGAGACTTGGCTAAAATTGAGACCGGGAGTGAACCTTTAGGCTGCACACTCAGTCGTGGCGTTGGGGCTACAGGGCTAGATTTAGTAACAAAACGAGCTTTACTTTCTGGACGACCCTCGTATTAATAGACAGGCATTTTTTCAATATGATTTTTGTAATCCCTTTTTCTCAGCCTCTGTGCAACGTCGAGAAAATCTAGACATACCGATAGAATTGTATTTTACTGCAGATGTGCACAATCCCATTGAAATTTGTATTAGTCTTTTTAGACATTGAGCAAATTGAATTAAAAATTTCCAAAAAATTAACATCGGCCTTATGTTGATGATCAAATAACAACAAAATATAAACAAATATGTCATCATATGCAGCTAATATCACATGCTACTTTTTGTAGAGCAAAGATTAGATGTAAAAACACATGTGAGTGGAAAAAATGGGTAAAAATATACGTTGTTTTTGTAATCAGATGAAACATAAAACCAAAACAATAACAAACAATAGATCAATTCTTAACTATTTTATAGTTTTCATTTTTAGTGTTTTCAGTGGTATGTTAGATTTTTTAATTTCATGGATGTGAAATGTCTGCCTGATAAATAAAACTAATAGTTTTTACTACCTACGTTATTTTTTGTAGACGCAAGAAGAGAAGTTTACGTTAGCATTATAATTTTCAAACAATTTCAAGCCTCTTTTTATTGGAAATTGAGTGAGAAAATTGTATTTGATTGAAATCAGGCCTATTTGGAGAACACTGAAGATATCATATTCAATTGTGTACCATTGTAGGCCTACATATATAAAAATAAAATAAAGTTTTCTTGCTTGAATAAGATGAAGAGATTAAAATTTGCTGATATAAAGGAAAGAAAAAAGTACATAAAGTTGAGTCTCTACTATCCGAAGTACTAACTGATGTGCAACTGGACATTACATTGAAATTGTGATTTTTATCGGTGGAGAAGGGGGAAAATATAAAATTTTAGTAATGGTGATAGGAAGAGAGGGGAGGAGGGAAAAAAGTCTAAAGGGTAGGAATGGAGGGAGGGGAGGTGGTAAAAAGAGAATGAAGGAGAAAAGGAGGGAAGAGGGAAGTTGAGAAGGTAGAAAGGAAGGGAAGTAGAGAGTAAGGGAAGGAAAGAATGGAGGGAAGAGAACTGTGGTAAGGGTATGGAATAAACTGAATGGATGACTGAATTTTTACTTTTCTCTGAAGCAATACTCGGTTGTCTTAAAAAATTAAATGTGGAATCTTATTAAAGTGCCAATCACTAATCCAGAATGTAAACCATGCCATAAATATATGCCAGAGGTGAGATAAAAAAATGAGTCCAAGAATGACTCTTTCTCTTTTGCTTTCAGTTCCCATCAGGTTATATTGTGTGTTTACACGGAAAATGTATCCTATATAAGAAATGTATTTATAAACTATGCATTGGTGTCTGCAAAGATCATTTTCAAAATTGGCTATCCCTGTTCCTTGATTTAAAAATTGGTTGAATTTTTGACTACTGGCAATCTTTAGTGTATACAGAAGTTAAGATTTAAAATGTTATTTTTTTTCAAGAGGAGACGACATTAGGGCCTAATTTGTTTTTGGAATTAACCCTGTAAAATATTTGCAAGGTATTTTTTAAGGATGAATATTTTTTTATTTCTGAGGTACTAATTCACCAGAACATGTCCATAGCTATGGAATTTAGAATCAGTATAGACTGAGAAGAGAATGAATGGCATAAGGTACTAATTCACCAGAACATGTCCATAGCTATGGAATTTAGACTCAGTATAGACTGGAAGCTGAAACTAATTTAGTAACATTGATAGTGTAACATTTTGATAAAATTTCATCAAGTTGTTAATATATGAAGGTTTGAGGATAAATGGAGATACTGTAGTAAGTCCAAGAAATTTGATATAACACTTTCATCCAACATCAAGTGGATGTCCTCTGATGATCCCTTACTAAGTATCTTAATTTTTTGGTGCTGTTTACTTTTAGCGAATTTCCCACATAGGGAAGTAGTACCTGGTGGACCGAGCCTTGCTCGGTATTATTTCATATTTGCCAGTTCATCCAATCACTACAAAACATTTCAGAGTTATTTCAGAGTTATAATTTTTTTTAATACATTTTTTTAATCGATCCATGCAGTCTTTATCCCAGTCTCTGTATTTTTCCTTTAACTTTTTCCTATACTGTATTGTACCTTACTACTTTTGTTACAGATAAAAGTTGGTAGCAGAGCAGAAGCAAAAGATGGTATAAACCGTACAGCTTTGAGAGAAATCAAATTGTTGCAAGAGTTAAATCACAAGAATTTAATCACACTCCGAGGTAGTTATACAGCATTTTCTTATGATAAACGTATTAAACACCTTTGTTTATTCATCCTGATTCGTTTTTGTAATATAAATCTTAGGGATAGGTTAAAATGCAGTATTTGATTTTGCTTCTGTTAGTTTGCACCACTTCCAAAATAAAATGTAATTTTGTAATAAAACTTAATCTTGGCCAACAATCTATGTTAGAATTTTGACAATGATGATTTATGCAAAATGGTAGTCTATACAAAAATAATTCAGCCTTCCCGTAGTCAATCATGAATGGAAATTTTATTCTTAATTTAAAGTATTATCTTTAAACAAATCAGGTCTATTTTCCAGCAATAATTCCAAACAACCTGCTTGGTCTTTCTGAAGTAATTGGATCTCAGAAGGAATCGCTTGATAGAAATAGATCACCACTGAGATTTTATTGTGTTTCAGATGTTTTTGGGCACAGGTCCAACATCTCCCTGGTTTTCGACTTCATGGACACAGATTTGGAGGTGATTGTGAAAGATACCTCCATTGTACTCACTCCGGCAAATATCAAGGCCTATATTATTATGACTCTGGAAGGTCTAGAATATCTTCATATGAACTGGATCTTACACAGGGTGAATACATAAAATCTTTATATACAACCTGATTTTATAATTTCAAGTGATAGCAAAATTGTATTTGCTTAGCGAATAGCACAATTGTATTTGCTTAGCACGATGATAGTAGGGAGCTCTAATTAATATCTTGTTTCCAAAACAACATCCTTTATGGGATGGACGCTTAAAGGAAGTTTGTGGTATAGATCAAACTGTTAGTATTTTTCAAATTAAAATACGATACGGTAATAAAGTTTGAAACATCGTCTCAAACTTTATCTTAAAAAGACGGCTCCAGCATACATAATTTTAAAAGTTTACCAATAAAAAAAAGTTATAATAATATAATAATAAAAGTTAACCAAGTCATATTTTTTGGAACAATTTCCAATCTCTGATTTTTTACCATATTAACCATTAACTGTCAATTTTTTTTCATGAGCAAATCCACAAGTAACTGCTAGTACAAAAATAATTTAATTTTATAGTTTGATTACTGAAGCGGTGGTGGGGGGGGGGGGGGGGAAATCTGATGCAGACGACCGAACTGATGATGCAGACCTGGCTGTCACCACTGTTGCCAACATTTTGGATGCCACCCTGAAATGCTGATTTGACCGTGGCAAAACTTAAATTCGTTGTAAACATTTGAGAACGAAAAAATTTGGAAGTTTCAGTGATGACAATTTTACTTTTTTTATCCTAAGCATATTATGATGTTTGACTTCTTTTAGTTAAAGTGTATAAGGTGTTGGCTTAAAGGCTTAAAATAATTTAATTTTCACATACCACTAGCAGCTAACCTGCATAGACGTTCCCCGTATTTTTGTGGAAAATACAAAAATTGTTTCTTATCGCTTATGATGGGTTAAAATTTGTTTTTTGGCATTTAATCCTCTCAGCATGCAGCTCTGATGCAATGGAAGTATCACTTAATTGATCCTTATAATGAAACTCAGTTTATTCTCACTCAAGTCTATAAATTGTTTTCTTTGATGTTGTAGGATTTGAAACCAAACAACCTTCTAGTCAATGCAAAAGGTATACTTAAGATAGGTGATTTTGGATTAGCAAAGTTTTTTGGATCACCTACTAGGATATACACTCATCAAGTGGTCACTCGATGGTACAGGTAATACTTTTCATTGAACATGTTTTATATGGCAAAACAGCTTTGTGTTGGTAACCAGTAGTTCTTCAACTCTCAGGAAGTGGAACCTGAATAAATCAAACCTCAAAAGACCATTACAAAAATTGGAATTAGTCAAAAATTTTAAACATAGTTTTAAAAAATTCGTAGGTCTGCCATTATTTAATCGTAATTTTCCATTAAAAACAATGGTAATTGTTTGAATATTGACTATTTCACATTTAAGCATTTAAGACCATTAAATGATTTCAAATTTCAGTCAAAGAACAAAAACCTAAATAATTGTTTGCAACTAATATAATAGGGACTGTAGAAGTTTTGGTGATTACATTGCTACTCAAGACTGAGACATACAAAATAAAATAGTGTGACTACCAGGAACGATTCTATAACCAGGCAAGATGGCACTTTCTCAGGGGTGCAGGAGAAGATTGGTCTTAAACAAGTTATTTTTATTTTAACATATAGGTAAAATATTAAATAGAATGAGATATTTTAGTAAAAGTTAATTATAAATTAAATATTTTGAATGATAGAAGTTGGAAAAGTACTTTTCAAATGTTTGTTTGGCTCACTGACTTAGCCATAGTTGGAAAGAAAGTTTTGCCCGTTTTAGTCGATCAATTTACAATTGTTTTACATGATGATTTAAAATTAGCATGCTACACAGATTGTAAGGACTCGTAGGTGAGGCAAAACCAAAATAATATAACAAGATATGTTGATTTTATAAGGAATGATACCTTTGTGGAATACCCCTAGAAAGTGTCCTTGGGGTATTTAATATTTTGTATTTGATACTCCAAAGAATCAGAATTAATATTTTCAAACTCCCTGTCCCAGAGGATGTTAAAAATATAATTTACTTAAAAATGTTATATATTTCTGAAAGTAGGCAAATTACTCAAACTAGTCAGTCTTTTATCACACCAACTTACAACTACGGTAACAAAATTTTTACAGCATTTAAGGTGCTAATCAGATTGAAATTGATTGTTCTGAAACATATCCTTGGATATTTTGAAATAGTTTAACCATCTCATACTTAGTGAAGAAGAGAAAAGTAATAACCGGCTGCACTCTAGATTTGTGAAAATATAATGATCAGTAACATGAGGAGAATGTTTAGAGCCCCGGAGTTGCTGTTCGGAGCGAGGATGTACGCGGTGGGCGTGGACATGTGGGCGGTCGGCTGCATACTCACCGAGCTGCTGCTGCGAGTCCCCTTCCTCCCCGACGAGTCGGAGATCAGTAACATGAGGAGAATGTTTAGAGCCCCGGAGTTGCTGTTCGGAGCGAGGATGTATGCAGTGGGCGTGGACATGTGGGCGATCGACTGCATACTTGCCGAGCTGCTGCTGCGGGTCCCCTTCCTCCCTGGCGAGTTAATGATCAGTAACATGAGGAGAATGTTTAGAGCCCCGGAGTTGCTGTTTGGAGCGAGGATGTACGCGGTGGGCGTGGACATGTGGGCGGTCGGCTGCATACTCGCCGAGCTGCTGTTGCGAGTCCCCTTTCTCCCCGACGAGTCGGAGATCAGTAACATGAGGAGAATGTTTAGAGCCCCAGAGTTGCTGTTCGGAGCGAGGATGTACGCGGTGGGCGTGGACATGTGGGCGGTCGGCTGCATACTCGCTGAGCTGCTGCTGCGAGTCCCCTCCCTCCCCGGCGAGTTAATGATCAGTAACATGAGGAGAATGTTTAGAGCCCCGGAGTTGCTGTTCGGAGCGAGGATGTATGCGGTGGGCGTGGACATGTGGGCGGTCGGCTGCATACTCGCCGAGCTGCTGCTGCGAGTCCCCTTCCTCCCGGGCGAGTCGGACCTCGACCAGCTCACCAAGATTTTCCAGGCACTCGGCACTCCCAGCGAGGAAACTTGGCCGGTAATAGAGTTTTTTTTCATGAGCCCTGAATGAAACATGGGTGTGGCTGGGAGAGGTAGAAAGAGTCAGCCTTTAAGCTGACGAAGACAAAGCTTATTTCATACCACCTTAGGTGTCCATGCCTAGAGTGGAAAATTTAATGGGACAATAATAGTTATTTACCTTTAATAAGTCATATTTTTTGCCCATTTCGTTTTTTCAAGTTTTAGTGCAACTTAAAATTAATATAAAATTCTCTATCCAAACTTCATTGGATTCATCAGTTGTTAAACTAAAAAATTATTAAGTTTCATTTAGCCTATGTATATTTTACGTACATAAGATTTATCTTAAAAGTTGAAAGGTGTTGTATCAATGTTTCAGGGTGTCACCAGCCTAACAGATTACATTCAGTTCAAAGCGTTCCCCGGCACTCCTCTCAATCACATATTCACTGCAGCCGGGGATGATCTGCTAGACCTCATCGCCGGACTGTTATCACTCAACCCTCTCAACAGGCTCACGTGCTCAGAGGCTCTGCAGATGCCGTATTTCAGGTACATAGGAGAACACTGTCTACGGGACAATTTTTTAAACTAACACATCACACTCCATATTCTATCGTAAGGCTGTAGCCACAGGGGGTCAAAACCCCACCCCACCCCCCAAAAAAAAATGTTGGAATTAGTGTTTTAAAAGAAAGGTTGAAAATGAAAAGCTATATTTTAATTTCCTGTAACCGAGTAGCCCTAACCCCCCAACAATTTTTCCTGGCTAAGGCTTTGTTCTAATTAGAGGTCTCCATCCCAGACCTAAATTCCGTTCCCGGGATTGACTATCCCGGGAATAAGCCGATCCCAGGATCAGTCCCGGGATCCCCATTTTCTATGTGTAGATTATAATGCTATGTGAAGACAACACCTATAGAATTTTATCTTACAAACTCGTCAGCTCTGGGGTTATTAATGGCTGACTACCTGTTGTTCTAAATTTTTTAATGTCTTGTATTTAGCTTGACAAATGAGTGTGCAGTTCCTTCGTAGAGCCATCACGAATGGCTCTACAATCTAAAGCCATATCCAGTAGGTATCAACTGCAAGTACATACTTAGTTTTTATTAACATTTTTTGAGAAATAAGAAAAAATGGATTTTCATTAATTTTTCATAAGTCTGAGACAACTTATTATACTGTGTTTAGTACTTCCAATATAAGAAAATGGTCATACAGCAATGATTCAACATACTAAATTGTGTGTGTTTCTTCAGTAAAAAAATATTCTCATGCAGTAGTTTAGCCCATGGAAGAAAGCTGAATTTTTAGTTTAGGTTTCAGCACCTTGTTTTTTAGTGAATTTCCCCTATAGGGAAGAAGCTATTACCGTAGGTCTCATGGTAAGACCTAAGCCCGAGACCATGATAACTTTTCGTTTTAGGGCCACCAGAAGCAAAAAACACCATTCGTTCGAATTTTAGCGAATTTCCCCTATAGGGAAGAAGCTATTACCGTAGGTCTCATGGTAAGACCTAAGCCCGAGACCATGATAACTTTTTGTTTTAGGGCCACCAGAAGCAAAAAACACCATTCGTTCGAATTTTTATATATCTATCTATCTATCTATCTATAAATATATATATATTATATATGTGTCCGTCAGCACGATAGCGGCCGTAAATATGATCCGATCTTAATGAAATTTGGAACAGACATGTAAAGTGGTAATCGAATGGACGAGTTCATGAACCAGCCCGATCGGACCACCGGAAGGGGGGGTAAGGGGGGATAAACACCCCCAAAAATGGGTTTTTTGTGTTTTTTACATATAAAAATAAAATTTATCGAATCTTTGTTGGCACCATTGAATTCAGCTCAAAAAAACAAACAATTTAGTGTTTTGAATCATTGCTCTATGTCCATTGGTTACCGAGATATTGAAAGTGGTAAACACAGTATGTTGTCCCAATGTTAACCTTATGGGGAATAAGTAAAATTCTATATCTCGCTTATTTCTCAACATATCTGGATAAAACTTGGTTTGTGGCTTCATCTAGATGAGATCTAATGTATTTTAGTCTAAAATCCCCGAAATTTCAATTTTTAGTGGCAGCAAACCTGCATAATCATTCCCCATGTTATCCTTATGGGAAATAAAAAATTCTATATCTTACTTATTTTTTAACATTTCTTGACAAAACTTGGTATATGGCTTCTTCTAGTTAAGATCTACTAAATAATAAATTTAAACCAAACAGTTTTAACATACCTGTTGCAGCAAACCTGCATAATCATTCCCCATGTTATTCTAATGGAGATTACAAAACGTGTAAAATCTCGCTAAGTTGGATTGAAATACCATTTGTTGTGTTGCATCTGAAATTCGCTGAGTTTGCAGGTCTGCTGCAACGGGGGTATTTTTTAATTCAATAACAACAATTTTTTTTGTTTTGTGAAATTCTTAATGGAAAAATTATTTCATCAGGAGTGACTTCTAAATTAATTTGGTGTTATGAATCGGCTGTTGGGTGATTGCAGCAACAAGCCGGCACCATCCATGGGTCACCAGCTGCCACTGCCGTCGAACGTCGTAAATCAGGAGTCCCAGCGACCCAGCCTCAAGCGGAAACTGGCTGACAAGACTGACGGTGGTAAGTCACTCACCAATTTGTCTCACATCAAAAGCTAGTTCCTCTCCTCTGTAATGTATTGTGATGTTCAATGTTTCTTTCATCAGTTATTTTCATTTACAACGATTAAATTAACCGTTGAATACAGGATCTAAGAGGTGATTTAAATACAGCCAGCGTTATGCTAAATAATGATATGAGGGGCAAGCTTGCAAGAGGTACTAGACAAAAATTTTAATAACAGGCGATTACGTTTGAAATTCATTGTTGGTGATGGTGATTTTATATTTTGATTTGGATTTTTGCGGACATTTGCCATCACTGATTAGTAAAAACAAGTTTCACGATGTTTCGGGATCTGGAATCTGATCCCGTCTTCAGGTGGAAGAAAACCTAGAACATAACAAGATTAGTAACACATAGCCAGGAAAACCTGGACAAAAACACAGCTAAAACAGAGAACTGTAAAAGCAGTCACAAAACACTATACTGAAAAGAAAAACAATAACACAAAATAAACAAGTACACAGAAAATAAAAGTAAATAAGTAAACACAGAAATCACAAGTATCAAGAATCACCAGACAGGAGAGAGCACGTCCACACGCAAACAGAGCTGAGGTGAGACTGGTGGGAGGAAGGAAATGGCGGCGGCTACAGCCAACCAAATCATGGCGCGCTACCGGTGGCAAAAACCTGAAACAGAGACATGTGATATGCAAATTCCGTGTGTCTGTTTGTGTTTTTTAGTTAATTTTTAACGTGATTTTGCCTCTTGGCCTTGCTACGGGTTAACATGTTGTGAGAATTTTGAGCAGAATTGTTAGTACCCTATTTGCTGACACTTTATTTTCCCTGTCTTTCAGTTCTTTGTTTAATATAGGTAGCCATACTGATAAGTGAGAATTGACTGATTGGTTGGTCTGCTAGTTTTATTTATGAAGCTTCAATTAATTTTCTTTTGAAAAAATGAGGTTCGCAGTGTACTATTTTTGCTTCGTCAAAATTCATCTGGTGATTTTCAGACCAGCAGTGTTGAGCAATTTTTTATTTATCCACTAAGCCCTTCCTCGTGTTATCTTTGTGTTCTTTGATTCCAACATTTAAAGGTCTTTTTGTCTCGCCATAGTAAGGCCTAGAGCAACTATTGCAGTTTATTCTGTAAACACAGTTTTTTTATCCCTGAGTGCCATTTTTTGGTTTGGTTTTTACGAGACATTGCCTAAGAGTGTAAGAGTGTTTTGGAAACTGAGAATCTACAAAACAGTTCTATTCTGATGATATTTATTTTTTACAGGTGTGCAGCCTAAAAAACTCATGTTCGACACCACATTTTGAAGAAAATTGTCATCATAAAATTTATTTATCAGAACAATCTTCTCAGAATTAGTGCTGGTCACACAATGTATTACCCAAGTAAGACTGTTATTTTGTACATTTTGAAATGTTTGATTAATAAATTTTGCTATTTATATTTCTATATGAATTTACAAGTTCATTTCCCAAATGTATTAGTGGATGAAATCAAATTAGGATTATAGGGGACCCCTTTGAGAAAAGTCCAAGTAGATTGACCGAAATATTGGGACTTTTCCTGTAAAGTTTTGTGTTTCATGCGCTGATGGTCTGCTCAACTGAAGGTATGACAGTTGTTTCCTCTAATCCTAATTTAATACCAACCTTAGAGGTTTTTTTTATAAAAAATTAGTAAATAACATGGATTTATTTTTAGCGAATTTCCTTAGAAATAAGCTATTACCGTCCTTTTAGCAAATGGACAAAAATATCCATTCAGTGTAACCTCAGCAATCATATTAATATTTATATTAATTGACAGCTTTTTATGTGTACTTTCTGGATATGAAGTGAGTTCATTGTGAAAACGTATTTTTACCTGCACGAATCACGATTTGTTTCAAAATTTGACATCGGCTTATATGGGAAATAGAATTTTCATTTTTGAGTTTTGTTAGCACGATAACTCTCGTAAATATCGTCCGATCATGACAAAATTTGGTACAGACATGTAAAACTATATTCTTTTGGACTTCGTTAACCAGCCATATTGACATATCCTAAGTGGGGAAAAGACTTCATTCTATCCCCCAAAAATGGGTTTTTTAGTTTTTCATATTGAATAATTAAATTAATCCAATTATTGTTTTCAACATTGGATTCTGCTCGAAAAACAAAGAATTTGGTATTTTGAATCATTTCTCTAAGTCCATTGGTCTCCAAGATATTTCCACTTTTTACCTGATTATTTTAGTATCAGTGCAGCAGAATGTTGTCTTTGCCAATTTCTTATTCACTTCCAACTGAGGTTTTCAACGAGTCCCGAGGAGTATTTCTTGAGTTTATCTAAATATTTAATAGGATTTTGGCTTTTTTGACTTTTTACGAGGATATAATTTTAAAAATAAACAATCTAGCCTACTTATTTAAAAGAAATCTTTGTTTTTTTCTGTAATACTTATTTACTAAAATTTGTTGATAGAGACTTTGTAAAACAAGCAATGAAATATTATTTTAGTATATAAATATATCACTTGTTTACATTTCTTCTTTCCGTAATAATGGATTAATTACTGGATATTTTGTATTAGGAAATTCTCTGAGTATGCAGGTTTGCTGTTACGGGGGTGTTTAAAACCTCAACTGCACGTGGTCTTGGTGTAATAGGCTTCACCTGTGAGCTACAAGCCGCTTTAAATTACCTAAAAAAGAAGACTTAAGAGTTACAGAGAAGCAGGCATGTAAACGTCAAGATAACACAAATTTCAAAAACGCAAGAATCTGCATTGAATACAGAAACCTAAGAGCTTTGCTAATGTCGAACCTGTTAGCAATGCATGGGTTAAAACTGTTTCAAAAAGCCGCTAAAACATTTTTTGCTAATAGTTATAGAAATATAAAAATATAAAAAACATTTAAAAGAAAAATATCAGAGGTAATCTTAGTTTTCAATCCATCATTGGGTTTGGCTATATATATCTGCAAACAAAATTAAATTAAATGAAATGGAACGTTTATTTTCCCATTAGATACAACAATTTTTTTGACAACTATATAATACTAAATTTTTATTAACATTAATTTTAGCTATTAAAACAAGGAAGGGCTTACATGGGCAGATGCCTGTGTGTAAGCCCGAGATGCTATCAGTTAAAGGTGGCTAGATAAATGATAAAGGGTAATTGGAAAAAAAAACTATTGTTGATTGGTATTAAAATGGAAATGAACTTAGAGTTGATGAATAACGGACATTGAATTGAGGTGAAATTTGATCTTGGACATTCAATGAGCACCTGTTGGCTTGAGGACCACAACAGAACAGTAGGCCTTTTGCAAGGGAAATTGGGTTTTCTTAAGTTATGTGATGGGGTTGGGGGGGGGGTTGTCAAAGGTCTCGTCTAGTGTAATTGGGCCTGATAAGAGCCTCGGCCTCGTCGGAACTAATGGAAAGCAAAAAATTATTGGAGAGAAGTTTGAAAATATTCATTGTCCTGGCGATTCAAATAAATTATTTGCACTATTGTTATGGCTTAGGTCCGGAAAAGGTGATGAGCAACAAAAAAGGAATTAGTTATAGATACAGAGTTATTTAGTCGCAAAGCGGATATTCCAACATTCTGAGTGTATCTAGTTAAATACGTATAATATTAGGTAGCAATAGGTGAAAAAATTGAATTAAGATTTTTGAAACTATAAATAAGAAGAAATTTTAATTAAAGATGTCATCAGACTGAAAGAAGACCAGTTTCACAAAAAAGAACATCAGTGGAGTACCTTCGATTTTTTTTTAAAACCTGCTTTTAATAATG
This sequence comes from Flexamia atlantica, assembly GCA_035578135.1. Classification (NCBI taxonomy): domain Eukaryota; kingdom Metazoa; phylum Arthropoda; class Insecta; order Hemiptera; family Cicadellidae; genus Flexamia; species Flexamia atlantica. Next base: position 41,228,896 of record JAQJVK010000005.1, on the reverse strand, counting down.
CTCTCTGAATCACACTTAGAGGATCCAAGGTTGAGTGATAACAAGCTCCCCAACTAAGAATGCCAAAAGAAATTATAGATGAACATGGGCATAATAAGCTAATTTAATTTCCCTCTCCTCCAAAATCTCACTTAATTGTCTGAAAGCATAAATGTACTGTATTTACGTAATTTTGCTTAAGAAATGTTATGTGTTCTACCCATTTCATACGCATATAAAAAAATATCCCTATAGTATATTACGTTACTAGGCCGGGAAGTACTGTTTTGCAGGACGAGCATGATAGTTCCCACGCACGCGAGCACAAGCGAGTGCAGGATTTTCATGCAAGTACGGAAAAACTTCCCACCCGTGTAAGTACGATATTTTTCATCATACTACGCAGAAAAGAAACATACCTTCAATCATAACGTAGTCCTTGCATAAACAAACATTTCTCAAACCTTCAAACCTAACCTATAACAAACACTAAGCAGAAAAACATTTGCTACGGATGCAGTGCTGCCACTACATTCCTCTAAAAAGAAACCAATAAACCACCAATAAACAAGCATTAAACGTCAGTTTGCAACAAATCAGCTGCGTGTTTACTTCCGCTCTTTCCGACCTAGGCCGGATAAGAGTTTATCCGGCCTAGGCCAGCAATGGGTAACTTTCGAGCCAACAAAAAGAAACTGAAAACAGATGTTTCTGTGTTAGTATGATGAAAAGTATTTATAACTATGAATTTGCATTTGCACCTATTGTTAAGTAAGTCTCCACAGCAGTGCAAACGTAGGTTTCCCATATCATAATCTGTACTAATGAAGATGGAAATTGGCAAAAATTTGGTTTTGCCGACATTCAGAGAGAGAATGTTCTGGTCCAACCAAGTCTTAATTAGGGAGTGATCACTCTTAGCCCTTGACCTAACGTCAGACCATGTTTTCCCCTTGATCAAAACAAAACTACTAAAGTGTCGTCGGCAAAAAGAAAACTTTACCACCAAGTCAATTTTTGTAATATTATTTATATACATTAAAAAAAAGAATTGGCCCTGGATAACTCCGTAATTCACGGGATTGACATCACTATTCACTCCACAAATTGAAACAACTTGAGAGCGGTCGGACAGATAATTTTTGAACCAATTGAGAGAAACGTTACAAATTCCAATTAATTCCAGTTCATACCAAAGCAAATTTCTGTCAATTGAGTCAAAAGCTTTTTTTTAAGATCAAGAAGAATTAACAATGTTTGATTATTTTCTGCAATTGATGAATTAATAGACTTACATACTTCAAATAGTGCATCAGAAATGTTTTTGTCTTGTCTAAACCCAAACTGAGCCCCTGATAAAATATAATTAATTTGAATGTACTCCACCAGCAAAGTTTACTCAAGTCACTGAACTAGGAAAACACTTCCCAAATAACAGTTGAGTAAAAGAGGTCATAAGGTCCCGGAGCACCCCGTATTCTACTTCCCTACTTGGGGAATCGGATGGAACTTCCAATAACTTCCACAGGGTGTATACTATTTTTCAAGAATCAAATTCCAGGTTTTTTCCAGGTTATTACCAGGATTTTCAGAAATTTTCCAGGTTTTTGTGTATGCGTATTATTATTCACCATATCAACTGCTAGGCACTTCTGCAGTTTTCATCGAATCATTTATATAATTAATTTTACATTTGTCAAGTTTAGTATGCAAAAAACCAATGACAAGGGTGGTGGAAGCAGTCTGTATTTGCATTTACAACTTAAATTTGAGGTGTGCGGATAGTAAATTTTTGGATCGGATCGGAGAGCTTATGTTTGGACCGGATAATACCGGATTCAGATATTTACGGCGCTTCAAGTTTTCTCAGAAGCCTCAAGTAATTGTAAGGAACTAAAATATTAATCCTAATGTGTAAGGTAAGGTTTGCCTTGATAGGCTTGCGTAGTTGTCGGTTGTTGTGATATAATGATTCTACTATGGGTCAAATGTCAATTATTAAAGTATACAAAGGTACAACTAATTAACTGTTAAGAATTTAGAAATTTATTGATTCCCTCAATTAGGTAGGCCTAATATTTAATTGAATAATCTTATTAGGCCTATTGCAATTTCAAGATCAGGCTGCTTGAAAATCCCTTTTTTCACTGCAACCTAAATTTGTTCACTTTTAGGCCTCTGTATCCCTTTGTTATTTTCCTTTTCATGAATAAATAAAGTATTTGATCAGCGACTAGGCTCAGGTGGTTAGGCAAAAGAATTAAATATAAAACTTGATTCGCCAATTACTTCATATTTGAGGGAAGCCTTACATATTTATTTATGCATTAATGCCTGACAGGTTCACCTAAAATAAAATAATACTATGAAATAATAATAATAATGTCAGAGCAGTAAACTTAACCTAAATTTCAAAATAAGCTTCAAATGTAGGTTTCAGTATCAAAGCTTTGCCATTTAATGACAACAAAGGTCTGCAAACTCACTAATTATTATTTTCGGCGTAAGTTGTCAATACAGCTTTGTACTGTTATCTAAGAAGGTCCATTTAAATCGCGTATTTAAAATTAACACTCGGCTTAATTCGTCAAAGATTGAGATTTAAACTAAATAAAAACCTATTTGTGATCGTTCAACGTTTCTATTTTTAGGTAATTGCTTAGTTGAAAAATAAAGAAATCTGAAAGAAAGACGAAATACGTCAACGAGTTATCAATTAAGTTTTGAAAGCAGACAATGACATTTGAAAACGAAATGAGACTAAAGACAAACACAGGCTCGCCAACTCTTTGCCAGCTCAAAATTATTGTAGGCTTTTTATTTCATCGTATCTACGTTGGAAGCGATGGTGATCCCGGAGTCCTCATATGATTTTTACGGGCTGAAATAGTCCAACGAAATAACAACACGACTGTTTATGAGGTATTTACGGGATATTTCGTTTTGGCAGTTGAAGACGACTCTGGACACTGTCGGTCATTTGGTGAACTCTGATTGGTCTCGATTGCAATTCTCTCTTTTACCAATCGATGTTTTGTCGGTAACGGATACTGATCAAGACAGATCTAATGAGGGATGTACTATTGTTTGTTAATTATTTAATGCTACGATACAAGAATTTATCCTTAGAAAGGTGCGTTATCGCGTCGGGTATTGCGCAGTACTCTGATCGTATACAACGATCTCGATCTAATCGTGATTCAAAACCAGCAAGTACAAGCACATAACTCATTCATTCATTCATACTAACACTTTAATCGTTCTTTGCTAAACAAATAACGATTTAACTGTGGACAAACATTGTTTCTTTGTACAATTTCTTCCCAACGCAAAATTAATTTTTCTATAATTTAAGAAAAGTCAGTTTAAGTTAAACACGATATTATTGTTTTCAAACACGATAATTTGATCGCCATATCATGATGACAACAGGTAGATCCACTGAGCTCTCAGTGGGTAGATCTAGCAAAGCTTTTATTTTGTAATTATTCTCTTTCATTTTCTTTGTTCTTCGTATCAGAAAACTGTTCATGTTAACAAAAACATTAAGAGTGCTAACTTAATTATAGCTTTAAATCATTGAGCTTTAAACGAATAGGAGGCAAAAGGTATAAATAAAACACAACAATAAACTTTCATGAGATAAAATATTTTCTTCTTCCTTACTACGTAGTTGACTTCAGACTGCAGACGACACTCAATAGTCATTCTGCTCCTTTAGACGCACAAACTCTGACGAAAAACGTTATCATTTATGGCAATCAAAATCACTGTAAGAGTTTAACAAATTTATAGACTTACATATTCTAAAGATATGTATGATAATACTTTGCTTCATTACGAAAAATAAACATTAACTATATTTTAAAAAATTACTAAATTACGTAATAAAATTCCCGGAATGAACACGAAAATCCTGGTTTTTTCCCGGTTTATTCCTGGTCTGTTCCGATTCCTGGTTTTTTCCAGGTTTTCCTGGTTTTCCCGGTTGGTATACACCCTGCTTCCACCATTGTGAAGTTACAAGGTGGAACGTCACGCCTTGGAATGGAACTTCAATTCCTAAATCATTCACAAATTTCCCACCAGGCAGCAGCATTGATTTGCTTCCTGGGTGAGGTAAATGTGCAGTAGGTGACCATTATGAACTCTTACAATATCACACCTATTTTACCTTCCACTGTGGTTTAGGTGGGTTGCAGAAAAAGCTATGGTTTAACAATGACATTTTATTAATAATATCAATAAAAAACATTATTTACAAAACTTCCAACATGACATGATTTTTATGTAAGGCACTGAACATCACCAAGTATTACAAGTAGTGAAAACTGATCTTAGTAAAAGTTAATATCTAATTATGTTAGCAGTAAAGTACTTACAATATATAATGTGCTAAATTGGAAAAGTAACAACTTCATTATATATCATAATGATAATCAAAGCCCTTGAGTGTGAGCAGGCTTAAACAATTACATAACAGATTAACTGTATAAACCTCAAATAACTTTTAATTTTAAAAATTTTTCTAGAAATTCAATCCTAGAATAAATTATCTCCTCAACATAAAATATTTGGAGGATGGGGTTAGCTTGTCCACAAAATTTTCAAACAGTTTAAACTTGATGACAGTTTCCTTGAACACATATTCCATAGAGCTTTAAAAAATCAAAGAAAAGCTGTTTAATTGGTTTAACATAAGACATGTGGAAATTAAACGCGACAATTCTTAATAGCTAAAATGATAATCGTAATAACGTTTTTAATGATTTATATGTTGGTTACAGTTTAGAAGACATGGAACAACAGACATAACAATTTTTATTTTGAGTTAAATCCAAAATCTTAAATATGTTAACTGACACAAATAAGGATAGATTGTGATCCGTTTCATAAATTTCATTCAAATTCTAGTTTATTTAAAATCACCGGTCTTTTTTCAAGTACTTCATAACTAAACCAATATGTAAATGTAAATACAATGTAAATAAACTTACAATACCCTAATTAGGAACAAAGTTGCAAAATGTGATGACCTGTATTTAAATTATAATTTACTTACAAAATAATCACAGACATTTGCTTTCCAAAGTACTTAAAACTAACTTAGTGTACTACTTAAATAGTATGGAAACAAACAACTCTGAACAATAAATAATTGCTAAATTTGTAAAAGTGGAAGGTGTTTTAAAACATTATCTTTACAATAAAGTACTCAGCAGTAAAACATCATTTATAACAAAACAAATTCTCTCGATAAACCATCACCTTTTTTAAAAAGAAACTTCACCAATAACTACTGAATTCCAAATCAGTCTTTACATTCACAAAGTTTTTTTTCAATACTTCATCACTTACATTTTATGGGTAAAGACAAAAAAAGACATATAGTATTGTGAATAATATTAGGTAAATTAACCTTCTTGAGCTTTTGAATGTTACCTATACATTTGATTACTTAACAAAAATATTTTTGCCTTGGCAACAAAAATCAGAGCTATCAGTAGTTTCAGAGATCAACTTCCATCCATGAACACAACTCCAACTGTGGAGGAGAATCCAATTAACAGCAACAACAACTTCAACAGTCTGTCCCGACCTGAAAATATAAAAGTAGGCTATTGACTTGGACTTTGACTTTGACAAATTGTCTCAATAAATTTTATAAGGTAAAACGTTAAGACTAGTAATACCTTTTAAATTGCCTTTGATCGCAAACCCCAAACATACAAGTTGAGAACTGTGTCATATATTTTTGACAATTCAGAACTACAGTCCACATAATTAGGGCACTATTGACGGTTTTTCTACTTTGATAACAGACACCAAAAATAGGAGTTGTATTTATAATTGTAGTTGTGTGACATTTGTAAATTATTTGTCACATATTTTAGACATTTCAGAACCACAATCCCTATAATTAGGGCACAGATGGCAAGTTTTTCCTCTGAAATCTCTAACCTTTAACCTGAAATCTGAAACTTCTCATCTCAAAGTTCATTCAAACTCATCTGGAGCCATGCAATTATATGAGTATCGAAATTACACTATCAAAGGGGGGCACATCATTTGTCCCAGGTTTCAAATGTCCCAGGTTTTAAAAATCAAAAATATTGAGAAAATAAAATTTCCCAGATTCAAATGTCCCTGGTTGGCTTAAATAATTATTTAAAATTTGTCAAATCACCTGTCCCATATTTCAAATTTCCCAGGTTATTAAAATATTATATAAATAAATATAAAATCAAATGTCCCGGATTCAAATGTCCCTGGTTTGTTAATTTAAATAATTTTTTAATTTAAAAATTTAATTTAAAGTTAGGTCTGTGGGTAAAAACCAGTTAAAAGTGACATGCAGTGACTGTAAACTAGTATTTCATGCGGGATGTGTAGGCATGAGTAAAGCAAATATTGAATGTCTAGCTGCGGAAAATCTGCCGTGGAGATGCTCTAAGTGCTCCAAGGAGAGGCGTCAAAGTATGAGGATGGATTCACAGGCAGATGCGGGTGAGCTTACTCTAAAGGATATTATGGATAGCATAAATGAAGTAAAAGATAACCAACGTAAAATGGAGAGGGAGTTCAACTCATCTTATATTGCATTAGAGGAACAGCTGAAAGAGAATAACGAAGCGCTTAAGGCAGCTAATATAAAGAATGAACAGTACTTTATGCTGATAAATGAGCTTAAGGCTGATAACGATAAATTAAAAAAGAAGGTGCATGAGTTAGAGGCTCAAAACGATGATCAAGAGCAGTATTCTAGGGCAAATTCGCTAGAGATACATGGTGTTCCGCACAATACAAATGAAGATGTGTTATCCGTCGTGAAAGAAGTCGGTAAGGCCCTTGATTTCAATATCACAGACGCAATGGTGGACGCGTGTCACCGCCTCGGCCGAAGCTCCAACACATCTGCGCCCGCCGGTATAATAGTTAAATTCGTAAGGAGAGTGGACAAGGAGGAGATGCTGAAAAAGCGGCGTGTGAAGAGTTCCTTGTCGACCCGGCATCTTGGACTGACGATGGATCAACCCATATACTTGAATGACTCGCTCACCAAGAGGAGGAGGCAGCTCTTCAACGCGGTCAGGAATGTAAGACGTGAGAAACAATATAAATATTTGTGGGTGAGAAATGGTAAGATTTTTTGCGCAAAAACGATGGGGACAAAGTAATTCAAGTGAACTATGACACGGATCTCACAAAGTTATAATTTGGTTAAAATAGAGTCGAATGTAAGCTTTGGCTGTTGTATTTCTTATCGCCTTTCCTTTTATTTGCCAGCATGATAGATATCTCTGAAATTTCGAATAAGTTTTTTGTGATTCACCAAAACATCCGCAGTTTACGCAAAAATTTTGATGTTTTTTTATTAGAAATAACAGCAAATAGTCTGAAACCCGAAATAATAATTTTAAGTGAAATTTGGATTATGTCAAATGAAGTTAGTTTATATGAGATACCCCAATATAAAATGTATGCTAATTGTAATGATGGGTACAGAGCAGGTGGTATAGCAATTTATGTAAGTCAGAATATTAAAGTGCGTGATTGTTGTATTTTAAAAATTAATACTGCGGATGCTCTGAAATTAGAGTTTGAATTTGACATGCATGCTTTCTCTGTCCTTGCATTTTATAGATTGCATTTATTCTCCAAGGAATTATTTGTGAGTGATTTAAGTGAATATTTGAATAATGAAAATAATTTAAAAAAAGTTAAGAATGTAATTTTTATTGGCGATTTAAATATTAATATTTTAGAAAATAAAGCTGTCGTTGATGATTATTGTAATTTATTGGCGTTAAGTGGTTTAGAATGTTTAAGCAGAGATGCAACAAGAATAACAGTTGATTCTGAGTCATGTCTAGACCATGTGTTTGCTAAAGTTTCCAGCAAAAACCAGATTGAGATCTATGTCGAAGTAGTCCACGCGAATATTACTGACCACGCGATGTCAAGAGTCTGTGTGGGAGTGAGAGGGAACGAGAGTGATAAGGCGAGCGGCAGCGGCTCACCAGATCGCGGCGTTACCCGTATCGACTATGATAAACTAAACGCAAACTTGGACACAGCTGACTGGGGGGAAGTGTATCAGCAAACTAATGCTTCTCTTGCTTTTGATGTATTTTTTCATAGTTTTAATCAGCTAGTGATTAATGCAAAAGTAGATATTAAGAAAGAAACAAACAACATGAAAAAAATTAAACCGTGGATGAATGACTTTTTATTAATGCGAGTTAGGATAAAAAATAGATTATTTAAAAACGTAAAAAATCATCCAGATAATAAGAAACTTGACAGTTATTATAAGTTGTACAGAAACAAATTAAATAATATGATTAAGTTAGCTAAACAGTCCTATTACTCTAAACTTTTTGTTAATTTTAAGGATAATACGAAAGCACTTTGGAATGAAGTTAAGAATGTTACAGGTCAAAATGTAAAAAAGAATGATGATATAAGTCTTGAGATTGAAGGTGTAAATATAACAGATCAGCAAAGTGTATGTACTGAGTTTAACAATTACTTTTTAAATGTAGTAAGCAAATTGGAGATCAAGGAAAACAATGAAAGCATCTCTGAATTACACTTTAAGAATCATTTTAAAACAGTGCCAGCAAATAATTCTATGTTTTTAGGTCCTGTGGTTGCCAATGAATTAATCAGGGTAATTAATTCTTTAAAAAATAAATCTGCACCAGGCATTGATGGTTTTAGTTCATTACTGATTAAAAAAGTGCATTTAAAAATTTTGGATGTTTTACTGTATATAGTTAATTTAAGTTTTCAAACTGGGGTCTTCCCAGACAAGCTCAAGGAAGCTGTGGTAATTCCTATATATAAGACTGGTAAAAAGAACTTGTTAATGAACTATAGGCCTATATCGCTACTTCCTGTGTTCGCTAAGGTAATTGAGAAATTAATAAAAAATAGATTGATTAGGTTTCTTGACAAGACACATTTTTTCAGCCAGAATCAGTTTGGGTTTCGAGAGGGAAAAAGCACTGAGGACGCACTTCATAGTTTTTTGGGCAAAATAAGTAATGGGCTAAATTCGGGGAAAAAAGTAAGTGGTATATTTCTAGACATTAAAAAAGCTTTTGACACAGTGAATCATGATATTCTTTTATCCAAATTAAATGACTGTGGAGTAAGGGGTCTGTCGTTGAAATGGTTTACAAATTATTTAAAGGGGAGAAAACAATGTGTCAAAATTAATAAAATCTGTAGCGAAGCTAAGGAGATCAAATACGGCGTGCCTCAAGGCTCGGTTTTAGGAGCAGTGTTATTTTTAATTTACATTAACGACTTATGTAATGCAGAGCTGTTTGGTAGTGTAACCTCATTTGCCGATGACACGGCATTGAGTTACTGTGGGGATTCGTGGGATCAAATTGAGAGTGAGATGAATTATGATCTGTTGGCTCTCCAGTGGTGGTTCACTACAAATAATATGCTCCTTAGTCCTGAAAAGACCAAATATATAAATTTTAGCTTGAGACATGACATCAGTTTTCAAAATTCTATAGTTTACAAATGTATAGATTGTATCGGGAGGAATTCTTTTTGTGCGGAAAAATGTGCAGTCGTCAGTAAAGTAAATAATGTGAAATATTTAGGTCTAACTTTAGACCGTGAATTAAATTGGAAGCAACACATCCTTTCTTTGAAGCAAAAATTAAATAGCACATTGAGAGTCTTTTATTTTTTAAATGATTTATGTATTCCTGTATTCCTGAATCTATTCTACGCCTGATATATTTCTCAATAGTCCATAGCAGAATTGATTATGGGTTAACTTTCTGGGGCAGTGCTTACAATGTAAATACTAGACCTATCTTTATTTTACAAAAACGATTCATCAAATTAATTTCAAAGAAGTCCAGAACAGAAGCATCTTTTCCATTATTTATTCGTTTAAATGTTCTTCCTTTGAAGTATATGTTTGTGTACAAGGTACTTAAACTTTTTTACAAAAGAAGTGGAAATTATTTTCAAAACAGAAATTATTACAGAAACCGATTAAGAAATGCTGAGCACCATCCTATTCCGCGTCCTAATAATACTTTTTTCACCATGAACTTCCAATTTTTAGCACCGAGAATTTACAATAAATTACCTGTAGAAATAAAAAATTCACGCACTTCTCTAGTTTTTAATCGAAAACTGCGAACCTGGATGTTAAGTTTTGAAAACATTGATTTCTTGCTTAAAACTGAAGCTTAATATATTTAAAAAATGTTGGTACCTCAAATTTTTTTATAGCACCTTATATATATATTTTTTAGTAACTAAATGTCTTAAAGTGCAAAAGTACAATGGAAGAATTAAAGTCTTTTTATTTTTCATTTGAACACTCCGCAAAGATAGTAAGGGAATATTATCAATATGTAAGTAGCCTAGCTGTCCTGAGAGCTGATAACTTATCTGAAGAGCGTAAACGGAACCTCTAAACAGGTGATTTGCCTCAGAGGTCCTAAATTTTTTCAAAGCATTGATTTGTTTATTTAACTTTAGTTTTCTGTTTGCCTGTTTCGTAAAAGATTGCTTGGTTTTAAAGAGGATCTTTTATTTATTTTATAAGTTTAAAAATAGATTTTGTTTTGGAAATATGCAATGTTAGTAGTTAAGTTTAGCAAATTGTTGTCTATGTAATGGCATGTAATGTTTTGAAAAAATAAATATATTCTTATTCTTATAATAAATTTCAGTTTCATCATTTGTCCCAGGTGTCTTTATTAAATTAACAAAGACACTGGATTATTCTAATATTTTAATAACCTGGGACATCTGAAACCTGGGACGAATCATTTGACAAACTTATAATAATTATTTAAACCAACCCGGGACATTTCAATTTGAAACATTTGATTTACCTAATATTTAAAATTTTTTAACAACCTGGGACATTTGAAATGCACCCTGTCAAAGTCTAAAGTCATAAGTTTCCTATGACCTTAAACTCGCTTATCTCTCAGACCATCTATAGACAGTAATTCAAATACCTTCACCCCAACATGAAGAGATTCTTAGATAAAATGAATTTAAACATTAAAAGTATACATGTACATACTTTAACCAAGCCCTACCTTGAGAGAGTTCGCGTGGCAGCACCTCAAAGCACGTGATGTAGAGGAAGGTGCCGCAAGCGATGCCCTGCAGCATCCCAGAGAACAGCAGCTGGCGGGAGCTGTTGTGGAGCGTGTCCACGTACAGTCCCAGCACCATGCCGAGCGGAGACATGAGGGCGAACAACACGTCCAGCGCCACGACTGCCACCAGCCGCAACTGTGACTGCAGCAGACTCAGCCCAACACTGAACGACACTATCACCTGCGCAGCAGACAAACAACGTACAGTCCCAGCACCACGACTGCCACCAGCCGCAACTGTGACTGCAGCAGACTCAGCCCCACACTGAACGACACTATCACCTGCGCAGCAGACAAACAACGTACAGTCCCAGCACCACGACTGCCACCAGCCGCAACTGTGACTGCAGCAGACTCAGCCCCACACTGAACGACACTATCACCTGCGCAGCAGACAAACAACGTACAGTCCCAGCACCATGCCGAGCGGAGACATGAGGGCGAATAACACATCCAGCGCTACGACTGCAACCAGCCGCAACTGTGACTGCAGCAGACTCAGCCCAACACTGAACGACACTATCACCTGCGCAGCAGACAAACAACGTACAGTCCCAGTACCATGCCGAGCGGAGGCATGAGGGCGAACAACACGTCCAGCGCCACGACTGCCACCAGCCGCAACTGTGACTGCAGCAGACTCAGCCCAACACTGAACGACACTATCACCTGCGCAGCAGACAAACAACGTACAGTCCCAGCACCATGCCCAGCGGAGACATGAGCGCGAACAACACATGTGGAAGAACAACACATGTTATGTGGAAGAAATAATTCCAAAATTAAAACAACATACACCACAAAGTGGTAACTGTGACATGAATAATGTGATAAACAGCACTAATAAATTTGTAAAATTTAAACCTTTAGAAGAAATTGAAGTAGGAAAAATAATTGATGGTTTGAAAAATAAATACACATCAGGATATGACGAAATTCCACCAATTCTTATCAAGCAGTCAAAAAATCAACTGTTAAAGCCACTAACACATCTCATTAATTCTTCTTTAATATCCAGTAAATTTCCAGAAAAACTTAAAATCGCAAAAATAAAACCAGTTTACAAAAAAGGTGATAAGACCAATATAAATAATTATAGACCAATAGCAATTTTGCCTGCTATATCCAAAATTTATGAAAAAGCTGTCCATAACCAACTTGTTGACTTTTTAGAAAAAAATAATATCTTGAATGACTACCAACATGGTTTTCGTCAAGGTCGGTCAGTCATTACCGCTGCAACTGATTTTATTGAATCCATATTAGACTCTTTGGATAACCATGAACAAACAGTCGGTCTATTTTTAGATCTCAGCAAGGCTTTTGATTCTTTATCTCATGATTTATTGCTCTTAAGATTGCAAAATTTGGAAATTCAAAAATTATCTCTTAACTGGATAAAATCATATCTAAGTAATAGGAAGCAGTTCGTTGAAATTTCAAATCACAACCAAACAAATTTTAAACATGAATATAGGTCTGAACTATCAGCAATACTTTATGGAGTCCCCCAGGGATCCATCTTAGGCCGTTATTATTTGCATGTTACATCACAAACTTGCCAACCCTTAATGCTTCAAACAAACTTTGCCTTTATGCTGATGATACCAATCTTAAAGTTTCCGCACCAACTGGGGAAGATGTGGAATTACTAGCAAACCAAAGCCTGAATGTTTTACAGGAGTATTTCTCTGAAAGTAAATTGCTTTTAAACATGGAAAAGACTAAAGTTCTAGTGTTTAGTGCTCATAGGACTAATGGTACATTTAAACCAATCTTAAATTGTGAAAACCATCAATTATTAGACGATGATAAGACTAAATTTTTAGGACTAACCATCGATAAAAATTTGAGTTGGAACAGTCATGTTGAAAATGTTATGCAAAAAATACCCTCAGGTTTATATGCTTTAAGAAAAATGCAAAAGTTTTGTGACACTAAAACATTAAAAAGTATTTACTTTGCATACATTCATTCAAATATAGCTTTCGGAATCTCTTTGTATGGCGCCACATCCAACAATAATCTCAATTCTATTTTAAAAACCCAAAAAAAAGCAATAAGGACCATTCTAAATCTTAAAAATTCAAGTTCGGTTAGAGAACATTTTGTTTCATTAAAAATATTAACAGTTTATGGTATGTATATTTATGAGACAGTGTTGGGCGTCAAACGGAATTTTAGTAACCTTCTATTATTAGGAGACTTCCATAATTATAACAAAAGGTACCGTAACGAGTTGGCTGTTCCCTCTCATAATTTGCAGATTTATACAAAAAAACCTCAATATGCTGGATGTAAATTCTTAGTCATCTTCCACAATACATTAAATCAGAACAAAACTTGAGACCCTTTAAAAGAAAACTTAAAGAATACCTTATTAATAAAGCAATTTATTCTTTTGACAGTTATTATAGCAGTTAATCGATTATCTGTGTTATTAAAATAAGTCAACTTTCCTTTTAAGAAATTATTGTATTTCTTAGGCTTTTATATTTTATTTTTCCCTTCTAGGTTAAAGATTATTATATAATTTGATTTTCTGTTCTTTGACACTATTCAATGTGTAATATTTAATTACTTAATGAATAAAGACGTTTGAATTGAATTGAATTGAACATCCAGCGCCACGACTGCCACCAGCCGCAACTGTGACTGCAGCAGACTCAGCCCCACACTGAACGACACTATCACCTGCACAGCAGACAAACAACGTACAGTCCCAGCACCATGCCCAGCGGAGACATGAGCGCGAACAACACATCCAGCGCCACGACTGCCACCAGCCGCAACTGTGACTGCAGCAGACTCAGCCCCACACTGAACGACACTATCACCTGCGCAGCAGACAAACAACGTACAGTCCCAGCACCATGCCCAGCGGAGACATGAGCGCGAACAACACATCCAGCGCCACGACTGCCACCAGCCGCAACTGTGACTGCAGCAAACTCAGCCCCACACTGAACGGCAGATATACTTGCAAAGCTATTTTTACCCGTTCTTCTGAGACTGGCAAATACACGTGATTGTTTTTTAAGCAGATCGCAGGTTGTATAAAGCTATCTTTTCCATTTATTTGCGATTGGCAAATTTGCTCCATAGCTTTTTGCGGCCAATCGCTAGTTTTGCAAAACTATATTTGCCGTTTATTTGAGACAAGCTACACCCGTTGGTTGGTTGTGATTGTCCTAAAATGTCCCTAAATTTCGGGACCCTACCATCTCTGGTTTAATTTAAACTAAGCTTTCTAAAATTTTCTAAATTGGTGCTAAATTTTGATTAAAAATAACTATTTAAATGATATTAACCAGAGTTAAAGCTCGACAGGTTTGGAGTTAGAAACCTTTACTTTGATGGTAAACTAAACTGTTCATTCTTAGAGTTCCCTTCTTTCCAGTGGCCTGTGCAAAATGTAAAAATTATAGAAGCAGCGTGCCAGATTTCCTGGAGCCTCCAACCCCAATCTGACAATACAACAGAAACTATTGGTCAAGTAAATTCAGCCAATAGTTTAGAACTTATATTCACCAAAGCATGCTCACCTTGTGGACCATGACTGCCAAGAATATGTTGAGCACGGAGTCGAAGTCCGTCTGCAGGCCGATGGCCAGACCCTCGAACACCGAGTGTATGGAGAGCGTGGCGAGCAGCAGCACCGAGCGCAGGTGAGACGTTGGCTCCTGCTGCACCGGGGCCGGGAGCTCAGGGCAGGGCTGCACCTCGTCTGCCTAGGGGCAACACACTTGCAAATGGCCTTCAAGGGAAATTAATTGTTTGTTGGGTTGATACAGTTGAGTTGGAACTACATGGTGATTTAATATATACAAATTAAAGACTGGTGTACTTGAGGAACATAACATGATTTGATAGTCTGAATGTTTTTCTGTCAATAAAATGAACACCCAATTGGACATTATTTATTCATTAATGAATTAATTCATGGTTGTCCTATCTAATAATCAGGCAGTGGCCTTCAAAATGGCAACACTGCTTTTCAAAGTTTCTCGTAGGTGTCACATAGTAAAAACCCTTACAGAGCCAGCTAATTTCTAGTAAAAACCAATAAAAGAATTCGGTCATTTACCAGTAAGTAAATGCCCTCGTCATATCATGGCAGACCGATCTCAATCCTTATATTGCAATCAATTTTACCTTACCCTTGAAGGTTGCACTAGTGCTTCTGATATATTAACTGTCAAAGCTGCCAAAAGCAATTTCTCAACAAGCCTTTGGAGGTCCATAAAATGCTGAACAACAAATCAGCTGAAACCTAAGGTGCTGGTGCCTTATACCATTTACTGACGCCACAGCCTTGCTACTTAGTGATGGCTATGATTAATTTGAATAATATATTAGTATCTTCTTATTGTTACCAATCTTAAAATATCAAACAAACCCTTATCAAGGTTGCCAAATTCCACAACATAAAGCAAGCTTTTACACACCTCTGATTGGAATAATGGATACCATCATAACATGAAAAAACAGGAAACTTACTTTCAAATCCTTCACACAAAAATAAAACTTTATCATAAGTTGTGAAATTTATGATTCTTGGTTTTATGAATTAGTTCTGGTATTAAATTTTTAACTTTCTAAACAGGAGAAGGGATAGCAGGCTTACCTTGGAGAAGATTATTCAAGGTGATAGTACACTGATAATTGAAACACAATTGGGATATTTCGGTGTCACTGACACCATTCTCAACCAGGAAGTGAATGAATGAATTTCTGGAAATTGTCCTTTTCAGTGTTGCCACACTGACAAACACATATAACACATCTTGCAAACTATTTACACTATATACACTATACAAAGCACAATAAGTATTGGTAGTTGGAGCCTGCTATTTTGGCTAATGGCATGTTGGACTACCGGCTTGTCTTTGTATTTTGTGCTGACGTCTTGCCTGTGGCCATTCATCCTAGTCCTTAGGCTATTGGTAGATAGGCCTACATATTGTGCTTCACACTTTTTACACTGTAGTTGGTATATGATGTTTTCTGTGGCACATGTGTTATGACCCTGGATTTTGAAATTTTGTTTAGTTTTTGTGCTTGTGAAGGAGGTACTAGGCTGATTGATTTCACAGGTTTTGCATCGTTTGTTTTCACACGGGAAGGAGCCTTGGGGGGGGGTTTGTTTTAGGCCTATGGTTGGGGTCGGGGATTTTTGGCTGAACTAGGATGTTTCTGAGGTTTGGTGGTTGTCTTAAAACTGTTGTTGGGGGCTCTTGGAGGAAGTTCTCGGTGTGTGCTGATGCCTGTAAAATTTTAAAACCGTCCTTGAGGATCGTGTTCAGCGACTGCAGACCTTGATGGTAATTAGTGATGAGAGATATGTTAGGGCGATTGGCTTTCTTCGGATGGTGTTTGTTTTCTGACTGGGCTAAACGGATTTGGTTGTTTACTAGGTTTTTGGGGTATCCTCGCTTCACAAAAGCTTCAGTTATTGTGTTGTTGAATTTCTGAAGTTCTTGGTCTGTGGAGCAAATGCGTTTTCCTCTTATGGCTTGGCTGTACGGGATGGATCTTTTGGTGTTGGTGAGGTGACTGCTCTCGAAGTGGAGTTTCTGCAGGTGGTTAGTAGGTTTGAAGTGGACTCCGGTTTGAATCTGACCATCTTGAATCTGTATTTTGAGGTCTAAGAAGACAATCTCTGTGGTTGAAATGTTGTTAGTGAATCTAAGGGGGCTGAATTTATTGAGATTACTCAAAAACAGGTTGAGGGAGTCTAGGCCAGAGGTCCATAGGACAAAAATGTCGTCTATGAACCGGTACCAGCACAATGGCTGAGTTATTTGGGTTTTTAAAAAGGCCTGTTCTAATTTCCCCATATAGAGGTTGGCGTAAGAGGGGGCCATTCTGGTACCCATTGCTGTACCCTTGACTTGTAAGAAGTTTTTGCCCTCAAATTGAAAGTTATTCTTTTCAAGGATGAATCTAGCAAGGTTAAGAAGGAATGCAGTAGACGGCTGTGAGTGCTTAGGACGTTGATCTAGGAAAAATTCCATTGCTGATATGCCATGTGTGTGCGGTATATTAGTGTACAGGGAAGTTACATCTATTGTCACAAGAAGCGTGTCAGGTGGAAGAGGCTTAGGGAGTTCAGCTAGCCGGTCCAGGAAATGGTTGGTGTCCTTGATGTATGACGGTAAGTTAGATACTATGGGTTGTAGGTGCGAGTCTACGTAGGCTGAAATCCTTTCCGTTGCTGAGTTGCAGCTCGCTACAATAGGTCGCCCTGGAGGAGGAAGCGTATTCTTGTGGATTTTAGGAAGAATGTAGAATTGTGGTGTAGATGGGGTGGTATTAATGAGTAGTTTTAGAGAGTCTGGAGATACATTTTGCAGGGGAGCTTCTTTTTCTAGCCACTGGGTCAGTTCATTATTGAATTTTGTTGTTGGGTTTTCGTCGATCTGTTTGTAGGTGGATGAGTCCGAAAGCTGCTTATAGGCTTCTGCCATGTAATCTTCCTTGTTCATCACAACGGTAGTGGAGCCTTTATCTGCTGGTAGGATCATGATATTTTTGTTGTTTTTTAAGGATTTAATGGCTGCTCTCTCGGTTGTGGTTAGGTTGTCTTCCTTGGGCAATTGTTGTAGGAAGTTAGGGTCTGTAATGGTTTGCATGATGAAATTTATATAAAGTTCCAATGGGTGGTCTGGAGGTAAAGGTGGAGGGTCCCAGTTGGATGGTGGTTTGAATTTCATTAAGCATGTTTCTGGTTGATGTTGGTTTTTGAAAGCATCTGGGAATTGGTACAAGTGATATTGTATTCTTAGGTTTCTGGCGAATGAAAATACATCCTGTCCTAGGCTGAATGGGTCAATTTTGTGGACAGGATCCACAAAATCCTGTCCCATTTTCAATTATCAGTGTACTATCACCTTGAATAATCTTCTCCAAGGTAAGCCTGCTATCCCTTCTAGATAATCCTAATGTGACCTAGAGTCCTATACCATTGATCTAACTTTCTAAACAGTTTTGAATATCAAGGTGTAACTAAAAGCATACAGATAGCATAGAAAACATTTTTTAAATCAGAAATTAGTTATTTCTAGACTTAGAGTTTTTGCGATCAAGCAGGCTGCAAGCAAACAAGGCTCGTATATGAGTATAGGATTGATAAACCAATTACTTTTTCATATTAGAAAGCTTATCCATTACTTTAAGCTAGTAGTTAAAGCTTAACCAGTTTTATAGATTATTCTTTACTATGCTTGTAAAATATCAAATAATCCATTGAACTACAGAAATTTGTTTTACCGAATTACACAGTTAACTGACCCTGAGTGAGCGGATCTCGGGCTGGTTGAGCCGCTCGATGGGGCTGAGCGTGTCGACCTCCTGCTCCTTGCACGCCAGACCCGTCTGCTCCATCACCAGCACCACCAGGAACCCGAGCGCCACCGTGAACTCCGCCACCGGGAACTTGGTGTCCGCTCTCAACTGCCGGACACACACATACACATTCAACCCTTAGGCTGAGAGTGTCGACCTCCTGCTCCTTGCACGCCAGACCCGTCTGCTCCATCACCAGCACCACCAGGAACCCGAGCGCCACCGTGAACTCCGCCACTGGGAACTTGGTGTCCGCTCTCAACTGCCGGACACACACAAACACATTCAACCCTGGGGCAGAGAGTGTCGACCTCCTGCTCCTTGCACGTCAGACCCGTCTACTCCATCACCAGCACCACCAGGATCCCGAGCGCCACCGTGAACTTGGAACTTGGGAACTTGGTGTCCGCTCTCAACTGCCGGACACACACATACACATTCAACCCTTCATCTGTGTAAAAACATCACATGGATTTTCTGATTTTTGTGGCATAAGGCTTTTGCTATTCCCATCACCAAATTATTTGACTGAAATTATTTTATCTTTATACCAGCTGCACACTATTTGAGAAACAACAAAACTCTTTTCATGAAATTTCGTCTCACTTTTTTAGTTCATTAAAGAAATAACAGAATTTATGTCCTATGTGAGCTGTTCGACAACAAAAGACAACAATTTTCATTTCTTGTTTCTTGTATGCGGCCGACCTTAATATATATTTTCAGAAGACTAAATTTTCACCAAGCTGCATCAAAGTGTAAAATCGTATGTGTCAGTTCATAATTTCTTACCATGCAGGACATGTAACATTAATTATTAAGTTCTGATGGTTATCGACTACCTGACTGAGCATATCCATGACTTTAGGCAGAAGATGTAGCAAAGCGGTGCCTAAAAATACACCTCCCGCAAAGCAACTGAGCAGTCCAATAAGTCTTGAGTACCTAAAACAAAAATTTGGGATAATTGAATTTCATGAATAATGGGTAGAATTTTAATAGCAGGCTCAATCACTAAATAAATTTTATACATATCAAAACAATCAATTGTACTTCCCTCAACTTTGATATTTAAGATATGTTACATAATAAAGAGTTATATCAGGAAAAATAAAGTGTAAGGTTGAAAACAATTCAAACCAGGTCTTGTGACTAATAACTTTACTTTGTTGTTGTAGATAATGTTATCACTTTGTACAAGGAGGTTGACACACTTAAAAATTTAGCATGTTAAAAAAGTGACTTCTATTACACTTTCCTCTTCTATTTAACAGGTTCAAAAACACCTACCCTGAAATACAAAATTAGTATTTGGAATCGTACTGTAGTAACAGCTCCCAAGAATTTTGAATGGCCAAAAATGATTGTATCTTACTCATAGTGACTTATTCTTATAAATTCTAATAAAAAAAAGAGTTTTGA
The DNA here is from genome assembly GCA_035578135.1 of Flexamia atlantica. Lineage (NCBI taxonomy): Eukaryota > Metazoa > Arthropoda > Insecta > Hemiptera > Cicadellidae > Flexamia > Flexamia atlantica. Next base: position 41,208,989 of record JAQJVK010000005.1, on the reverse strand, counting down.
ACTTATTTTAATATTATGCTTTGTAAAAAAAACCATAATCTCAGGATGAAGCTAGATTATTATAGTTAACCATTAGCAGTCATTGTTGAGACATTACAACGTGATTCTGACAGACTTAACATTTTCGGGTGCCATCTTGGAACTGCCATTTTGCAAAAGTGAAGTTATTTCAAATATTAAGACAACCCATCAATTTCAACTAGTTTTTCATGCTGAAATGAATGGTTTAATCTATTTTGTAATGTCATTTTCTTTTTTTGTGCTATAAATCAATAAATGTTCTCGAACTGATAAAAGACAAATTTAAATCAACCTGGTCCGCTTATCTGGATCTCTTTCTGTCCGATAACTCTTGACAACAACCATCGGCAACAGGGCAAACATGACCGTGAGCAGAAACAACCATATTACAAAGGCAAATTTTGTGGTCAGGGTCCAAGCTGCACCTGAAAAATTTGTTAAATTAATGCACAGGCCTAATGAACAAAACCTAAAATGAGTTATACTTGAATTAATACAACCATGAAGCGCGAGAGGGAGGGAAATTTATATACTTAACACTCGTCAGCGACAGGCCAACCTTTCGAAGGCAGATGACAACACACGGGGTGTTCCGAAATACCCGAAAATTCCAAAGTCTAAGTGTTTCTATCTATCGGGCAATCAATAAACTTTTGGGACAAGATTTAAACAAAAACAAACCAAATGATTCATCTAATAGGAAACAACGTGACAAAAAACAAAAACCCAAAATGCTCCAGCCAATGATATACTTAGCGAAAACTTACGAATAGTACTCGTTGGTTTTCATTAGTTTTCTAAGGGACATGCTTGGCGCTGGCGAAAGATATGTTAAATTTCCCTCCCTCTCGCGCTTCATATATGTATTAAATCTACTATAATGACCTAAAAACACAAGTTAAATTAATAACCCTGCTCTAACTTATTTAATAAGGTGATAAGCTTAGGCTAATAAAAAGTACCTTGGAAGCAAATATTATTGAAAAGGAGGTTAAGATTATATTTTTTACTTTTTAAATGGCATATAAAAATTTAATCTTGCAACAAAGAAAAGGATGTGCTAAGCAGTATAAATTAGAAGGTAGGCCCTACTGTATTTTTTATTCTAGTTGTTTCAAAACGAATGTTGTAGTGCTTTGTAGTGTCTATTTCGTTTTACCTTTTTGGCAAATAATACATCATTTGATAAAGCAGCAAGCGTTTGTCTTATTATAACAACAGTTGCCTACTGACAGCTAGAGAACTGAATGAACAACTAGCGTAAAGTTTGGTTTAAGTTTTTCCTGCAAGGCCTAATAGGCTATAGAAAATCATTCCCATACTGAAATATTGTTTTTTATACCTATCCTAATTTCAAATTAATAAAATGCATACACAACATGAACACTTAGTCGTGAATTTTGGTTTCAATTAAACAAGTCCCAGCCCACCATTTAATTCAGCTCCCGAAGGATTTTTTTTTAAACATAGGGGAGATTGTTGTACCTTTGGACAGTTGTACCTTTAGAGAGTAGGGAAATTTTATTGAAGGAGAGGGAAATCTAATTTTTTACCACCCTTACCATGAAGTGGCACACCTGAAACACACCTCAGTGGAGGGAAAGGGAGTTACAAAGCTCCCTGTTGTTGCAGTGTCAAGACATGTGATTTTACACTCAAAAAGTAAGTTTCTGATAATATTTTTCCCTATTTTTCATTATTTGTCTAATGCACGCTTTAGAATACAAAGGTGTTAACTAAGGTTAACAAAACCTTTTCTTTGAAATGGTATACTTCTCTTTTTCTTTGCATAACCTCAAAATTAGTTTTAATCAAGATTTACTTTAAAAGTACATTTGTTGTACCTTTGGACAGAGATGGTGTTGTACCTCTAGACACTGTCTAAAGGTACAACACATTTTTTTATATTTTGTCATCTAATGTTAACAAATATTTTAATTCCTACCAAATGTGTTGTCATTACAACTTAAGCTTAATTTTTTAATAAAATTATTATATCAAACAGGTACCAATTAAGTTTTTCTTTTCTAGTGCCACGGAGAAAGTCTGGAGTAACCCGAACGAAAGTTACCAAGGACATAATAGAAGAAGCTGTGAAAACAGTCCTGGATGGAAAATCCCTCCGAAAAGTAGCAAGTGAATTCTCCATTAACAAATCCACTTTGTGGCACTATGTTAAAACCCAAGGAAACTCAGGTAAAGAGTCATTAGATATTAAAGTTGGACGAAACGATACAAAAAAGGTATTCACTGAAAAACAAGAAGCAGAGCTTGTTGATTATTTACAAACAGCAGCTCGTCTCCACTATGGTTTGACTACTATTAATCAAATAAAATGTCCAGAAAAGTGGGTGACAGACAAAATTGCAGGAAAAGAGTGGATGCGGATGTTTTTAAAAAGGTGGCAAAACCTATCTTTGCGAAAACCTGAAGCTACCAGCTTAGCAAGATCCACAAGTTTCAACGCTGCAAATGTCAAAGCATTTTTTGATAACTATAAAAGTGTCATGAATCGCTACAAGTTTAAAGAAAACCAAATCTTCAACCTTGATGAAACAGGTAATTCCACTGTACATAATCCTCCAAAAATCACTGCACCTAAAGGAGTGAAACAAATCGGCAGCATGACTTCAGGGGAAAGGGGGGCTAATGTAACTATGATTGCTTGCATTAATGCGGCTGGAAACCATGTCCCTCCCATGTATATTTTCCCCAGAGTAAACTTTAAACACCATATGAACAATGGTGCTCCGCCTGGTTCAATAGGGGGAGCTAACATAACAGGGTGGTCCACAGAGGATTTGTTTGTTAAATATTTGGACCACTTCATCAAGTTTGTGAAACCAACCAAAGATGACCCCGTACTAATAATTCTTGATAATCATGAATCGCACATCTCTATCGAAGCAATTAATAAGGCTAGAGCTGCTGGGATAGTCATGCTCACTTTTCCACCACACACGTCTCACAAGCTTCAGCCTTTGGACAGAACCATATTTGGCCCATATAAGAAATTTTACAACACAGCTGCCTCAGAGTGGATGCTCTCAAATCCTGGGAAACCCATGTCAATATACGAAGTTGCCAAAATCTCTGGTATTGCTTACCTTCAAGCATTTACAGCAAGGAATATTATCAGTGGATTTTCTGTAACAGGAATACATCCGATAAATGAAAACATATTCAAACCAGAGGAGTTTCTACCTTCAGGTGTTACTGACAGACCACTTGTTGACACAGCAAGTTCTGAGCCTACCTCTTTATCAATGGACCATGATGCAACCCCATCAAGTTTACTTAAAGGCGTTGAGCCTACGACATCAACGTCATTTGCAGGCCTAGGACATGAGCTGACACCATCAAAAACCTTGACTCAAAATGATGCAGACCTAGTTTTGAGCCCGATAGCTCCTGACAGCACTGCAACTATATCCCCGCATCTTATTAGACCTTTTCCTAAGGCCTTGCCCCGTAAGAATAAAGGAGGCAAAAAAAAGGGGAAATCAATTATTATGAGAGATACTCCTCAAAAAAATCGAAGCCGAAAAAGCCTTGAAAAAAATTAATGTTGAAATGAGAGAAAAAAAGAAAACATCAAGTAAAAAGTTGGATTTTAAAATAAAGCGAAAACTGGGTAGTAATGTGACAAACCAGAATGACAAGACGAATTTCTCCACCAAGAAGCCAAAACTTAAGAAGAAAAGAACTTATAAAATGATTATTTCCTCTAGCTCTGAAGAAGAGGATTACAATCACAAGTGCATTTCTTAAAGATTGTTCCTCCGAAGAAGACAATTCAATATCAAAGTTCCGAGAAGAAATAGAAAGGAATGAAAAAGAACTTGAAGAAGAGAAGTAATTTTTAGAAAATGAAGAAGTGAAAGTTGGGGACTTTGTGCTTGTTAGAGTAATGGGAAAGAAAAGTATCTTGTACTATGTGGCTGAGATCATAACAAGACTTTCAAAGATTGAATTTGAAGTGAAATATCTAAAAAGGTTGGGCGAAACGAACTAATTTTCTCGTGAGAAAGAAGACATTTATAACATTTTTGAGAGTGAGATAGAACGTAAACTTCCTCAGCCTCTTTGCATCGGAAGTTCAGAAAGACAAGTGTCGCAGCTAACATTTAGTGTAGATTTTTTTTTCTCTTCCAGTAAAATAAACTCTTAAGTCAGAAGAGCGTAACATTTTTTTAACCAGGCTATAACTAAAACTCTTGTATCAGTTTTGTCTTTAGAATTTCTTGTAGCCTTAAGCTTTCAATTAAGATATTTCAAATATACAACTGTTTTGTTATGTGACTACTTTTTATATCAATAAAATCTTTGAAAAAAACTGTTGCCTATTTTTACATATTCTCAACATTATGCCTAAAGGTACAACAGCACTGTCTAAAGGTGCACATAAGTGTTGTTGTACAGTGGAACCTGGATAATTCGAACTTGTATAATTCAAAATCTTCTTTAATTCGAATATTTTTCTTGGTCCCTAGCATTTTGTATCTAAACAATGCTAAAAAATCGTGGATAATTTGAATTTTATTTTGGATAATTCGAATTTTGAAGTGCCAAATTAAGGTACATTAATTTCATTCCACGACTGGAAATAGTTACAAATTCATTGGAAAACACGTTTTACTACGACGTTCAATACAAAATTAACGCCAGACCTATGGCGTGTCAGGTTATGGTCAAAGGTCAAATGACTCATCCCTTCCACCTCCCACCCTGCCCTAACATCACTTGTAACGCAACACCAATAATGTAAACTAAAACAGTACAGAACGCTGACTGGGTTCGGTAAGGGTTGCGCTCGCCGTGGCAGCGCCACTAGTCTTTTCGCGCTTGATTCTGTGTAGAACGGCTCCCGGCAGACGAGCCATGCGACAGACCTGATGCGCAGTTTTCTATGTCGACACAAAGGCTACTCAACGCTGCGACCCCCTACCTTTCCCCCACCTGCCAAACTAACTTCCGAATTCCAGTGCAGCATACCGTTATTTTCAATCGTCCTTCAATCAAAGTGTTTTTTTTTTAATTTGTGCAGTATCTTGTTTTTAATTGTTTAAAAGTTTTTACGTAACGTTAAATGAGTGTAGTGACCATGTCGACAAAATCTCGGACTTATAAAACACTCACTTTAGCGGAAAGCCAATGAGTGTGCAATTGTCAATGTTATACGAAGTTAAGTTGGTAGATTGTATCAAGTTCAAAAGTAGCAGAACGTACTGTATTTTTTCTAGCAGAAATGTTTCTTTGTGTTTCGTACGTCGCGTCGTACGTAATTTATACTTTAAGATAGTTATTTCTGTTTTATGATTACAGTTTTTGAACCCTTATTTATAATTAGCGTTTGTTGATGAATTTATTCTTTTAGAGTGTCAATTTAATAAAGAGGTTAAATTCACATTGTGGAGCAACGACATATAACTGATATAGACTGCTTATGAGATAGGAAAAAGTGAAGCCTTACTGGAGGATTGTCACCGACCTTCAAACACAAACGTCAAAGACTTGAAAACATGAACATGATTCTAAATATCGTTTGTCGTTGTTTTTGAATCATCAAAATGTTATATGATAAAAACAAAAATTAGTTTTCAATAGCATTACTATCGTTTTATAATTTAATTATATACTTATCTTACATCGTAGACGACATTGATAAATATTTAATATTAGATTAAATAGTTTTAGTACTAATTTAAAAAGTGATGTGCACAAAACGTGACTCCGCAGCCAGACACAAGACGACCTCTAATTTTGCGGCCCTCTAATTTTGTTAGGTTAGCAATAGAAGTGGAATTAATTTCGTACTCTACATTAACAAACGAAAAACGAACGATTCAGCGATGGGAATTGAACCATTTAATTGATCGAATATAAAAACTTATTTTCAAAGAGTCAACGTTATTAAATTAGTTTTGTCGTTATCTTACTTCAGTTAAATAAAATACGCAAAAAGTATTAAGATTATAAATCTGTACAGCATTTCTGACATATTTTAAAAACTTATTCGAATCTGTAGTCGTCTTCAAAAGATTCGTTTTGTTTTACATCACTGTTCAAAGAACGCCAAGTCCTAAATTACTATATTACTCCCCTTCACATTGCCTGTCTTTTCATCAACCGCTTTTTCATCAACAAATGCATTGTGGTAATTAACTCCAGTACAACAGACTCTAACCTCCTTGTTTTGAATAATTTAAAGGTCGATGAAGTGATGAAGTGTTTTGTGACGGCCGTGAGTTTTCCGGTTTGTTCGTTTTTTTTAGATAATAGCCAACATGGCAGCGCCCACAAAGGCTTCACTTTTTTACAACGAGATGAGCAGTCTATATATTTTAAAGGTCGTTGTTGTGGAGCTTTAATGTTTTGGCCCCATTCTTTAGAACTTCTTTAATTCGAATTTATGGATAGTTCGAAGTTTTTAGCTGGTCCCTTGAGGTTCGAATTATCCAGGTTCCACTGTACCTTTGGTCACTTTGCTTCGTTCAGTTTTCAGTGTGATTAAAAAATATTTTTAAAACCTAAAAAATGTAAAAATATGTGTTTTGAAGCTGAATGATTGCTGAATCTCCTGCTTCGATCAGCATTTCAATATGTGAAATGACAGCTATTAAAACAAACTTTACATGAAAATTGTCCAAAGGTACAACTGTCTCCCCTACACATTGAATTCCAAGGTACGAGTTTCATATCTGATCTTCTGCCGTTCGTTCCTATAGAAGACGATTCAACATCTGATTTCTAAGAAAACTATATCGAACGATCTACCGATAGTCGAAGTTTGATGTATTTTGATGTACTGTTTGTTGAATAGAACTTGACATCCGATTCCATTGAATTTCATATCGATTGTTTTGTTACCCTATGAAAATATATATTTAGCGATAAGTTAGTATTTTATTACAAGATGGCGGATGATGAGAAATAAGGTAGTTTGTTTAGTTAAGTCTAGTTAGTTATAGTAACGTTTAAACTTTGATTTTAGCCAGCTTTAATATGTTTAATTTAATTTCAGTTTTATTATACACGTTTGGAATGTTTTAGCCTATTATTCATAAGAGAATTTAATAATATAATTGACAATGGTTTCGGTTATTGTTTGTTATCGATGTTTCTTCATTATTGACGATTGTTGAAACTGTACATCGGTTGAGTTAAACACAATAGGTTTGATAGTTGATATAGGATTACCGAAACCTAAACCGAGTACCGAAAACAAAACAGATCTTCATCCATGTTAAATCATATTGGGAAGGTCAGTTACTAAATAATCCTGGACAAAACGTATAGGTAAACGATAAGTAGCATAGGCTAAACATAACCTGTAAAGGCAGAAGATCAGATATGAAACTCGTACCGAATTCCAAATGGCCTGGTTACACATTCATGCAAATTTAGAATAACCACTAAGAATGCACGAAGTAGAGCAAAATGTAGGAGGTCTACAGTAAAAGGGTGTATCTGGGCATATGCCCTTTTTCTGAAGCTATTATCATCACAGAAAAAGACTAACAAAATTAAAATTCATAGAGTTGGAAAGACTACAATTACAAACTGTTGCCAACGGTGACATGATAAATCAAAATAGACCATCTACAAAAAAAATAGTAGGCCTATATCCAGACCATATTATACCCTTTTACCATATACCTCCCCAATTAACACCAAGTCCCTAAGTTTGTAGACCCGGTTGCTGTGGGTCAGTGAACTACAGCCAAGTAATAAAGTCAAGGCACTTTATCTGTGATACTACTTACTTGATACGAAGTAGAGCAAAATGTAGGAGGTCTACAGTAAAAGGGTGTATCTGGGCATATGCCCTTTTTCTGAAGCTATTATCATCACAGAAAAAGACTAACAAAATTAAAATTCATAGAGTTGGAAAGACTACAATTACAAACTGTTGCCAACGGTGACATGATAAATCAAAATAGACCATCTACAAAAAAAATAGTAGGCCTATATCCAGACCATATTTATACCCTTTTACCATATACCTCCCCAATTAACACCAAGTCCCTAAGTTTGTAGATTACAAACTGTTGCCAACGGTGACATGATAAATCAAAATAGACCATCTACAAAAAAAATAGCAGGCCTATATCCAGACCATATTATACCCTTTTACCATATACCTCCCCAATTAACACCAAGTCCCTAAGTTTGTAGACCCGGTTGCTGTGGGTCAGTGAACTACAGCCAAGTAATAAAGTCAAGGCACTTTATCTGTGATACTACTTACTTGATACGAAGTAGAGCAAAATGTAGGAGGTCTACAGTAAAAGGGTGTATCTGGGCATATGCCCTTTTTCTGAAGCTATTATCATCACAGAAAAAAACTAACAAAATTAAAATTCATAGAGTTGGAAAGACTAGAATTACAAACTGTTGCCAACGGTGACATGATAAATCAAAATAGCCATCTACAAAAAAAATAGTAGGCCTATATCCAGACCATATTTATACCCTTTTACCATATACCTCCCCAATTAACACCAAGTCCCTAAGTTTGTAGATTACAAACTGTTGCCAACGGTGACATGATAAATCAAAATAGACCATCTACAAAAAAAATAGCAGGCCTATATCCAGACCATATTATACCCTTTTACCATATACCTCCCCAATTAACACCAAGTCCCTAAGTTTGTAGACCCGGTTGCTGTGGGTCAGTGAACTACAGCCAAGTAATAAAGTCAAGGCACTTTATCTGTGATACTACTTACTTGATACATTTCCGAGACCTAAGTCGATGAGGGACATTGTGCTATGATTTCCTGGGCTTGTACTTTATTGTTATTGAGACCTAAATGCTTCGTCAATATGTAAATTATTTAAATTCAATCAAAGAAAATTATTATTTTACCAATACTAAACACACGCATTGTGATGTTAGAAGCATTAAGGGTTAGGTTAAAAAAAATTAATTGATTACTCGTATTATAAATTCGAATATGCTACGATTAATTATTAATGAAAGGACAGAACTATAAATTAAAGATTTTCTTTTGCTATGTAAGGCAAAGTTCTGCATTAAGAACTGATCTCAAATCAAAGGCATCAAACGCACATGGACATGTTTAAAACTGTACCAAGAACCAAATAAATATAGAACAAAGAAGAAAACAATAACAATAACAAGCAAGTAAGAGATAACCTCAACTTCCCTACACTCCGCTCAACCCGAGGGTCAGTGCTGCCACCACGACTAGAATTAAAGTCCCTAGAGTTCCTGTCTTCCTGCATAGATAAATAAATATATATTGGTACACATGTATTATTTTTATCTATAGGTCATATGCCGCTAGTGCAACTTCATTTCGCAAAACATTCACGAAACCATATTAAGTATATCTATTTAAAAAATGTCACGAAATGTTGTGGCAAGAAAGGCGAAATTTTAGCCCCATTAAAATACATTGTTTTGCGGTAAGTTGCAGAAATGTTTCAAACGATTTTGTGTTTCGCGAAACAATTTGCACTAGTGGCATACGCCCTTATGGCCCCTGCTTCTCATCATAGAAAAAAACATCCTAAGGATGTTTTATCCATTTTATCATTGAGGGCATTCAACATTTAAGCACACATACGCACGCGCGCGCGCGCACACACACACACACACACACACACACACACACACTCACACACACACACACACAGTGAGTATTCTTCCACCTAGTAATACGAGAATGGTAGTGGTGGATTTCCTCCTACCGACCATTGTGTGCCTTATAGAATTTTACGGTGGATTCGGAAAGTAAACAAACGCGGACGGTTTTGATTGTCAAGATAAGGTGATCGGTTTATTCAGTGGGTAGGGACCGTCCATATATATATTACATAATCTCTTTTTGGCAATTTTTGTACCCTCCCCTCCCTACAATCATCCTACCGTCATAATCCGCCTGACCCTCCACCATTGAAAAATGACGTCAGAGGGGACAAACTCCTGAAGTAATGCCAATCATTGGGAAAGACCTATTGAAAGGTTCTTCCAATTGTGTAATCATTTAATTTAATTTTAAACCCATTTTGGGTTATTTTGATGTTTAACCATTCAAACCAGAACTTTTTGATAGTATTGATGGATGCTAACGCTACCTGCAAATCTAAAGCTTTGTTTTTACCTGAAGCAAAAATGACCATTCAAACGGATAAATCGAGTAAATAGTTCCTATAAGCTTTTTAGCTTTAATTTTACGACTTTACTTAGAATGTTTACATTTTCGCTATCTAGGCCTAATTTAGTTTAAAAAAACACAATTAGGCAAAATGTACTTCAATTTAAAATATATGGAAACTTCAAAGTTCAGTGGGACAAAGCATACTGAACTGGGGGAGGCAAAAATTGTTATTCCCTGACTTCTACAGAAAATTCACTTTATTTTGACACGTTAATCATTAAAATCGGTTCATAAATAAAGGACACACACACACAAGAAGAATTTCTTGCTGTATACAAGAAATTCCTTAGGGAATTAGTATAATAGAAGGTAGATTCGTCAATTCTAAGAAGTAAAATGATACACCTATAGTAATTTAAGCACAGTACAAAAAATTAATCAGGCTGTTATTGTACTACGACTATGATTGAGTTTCCAAATGGTTTTATTTAAAACCCTCACATTACCTCAGAACGAGATATGTAGAAGACCTTTCTCCTATGTCGCTTTCATGTGACAACAATGGAGAATATACCGTAAACTACAACACAATGCTATCACCATAGGAGGCTGATAATGCCAATATTACTATCTATTGATAATGTTCTGTTTGATCGATGCTTGTTGCGGGTTTCTTGGAACAATAAACACAGCAATAAACAAGGCCAAATGTTTTTGGTTTATCCACAGCGGTCTTTTCAGCGCAAGTGTGTTCGGTTGCCTAGCAACGCCTGTTTACTGTAGACATTTTGACATGAGTCGGCCTCAGTGCGGCGACGGAGCGGGTCAACAGAGTTTGTTGAATAGCAGTGTGATACCTCGGGAATTCGTAAAATAAATAACCTCACATCAAAATGCTTTGGGGCTACGGACCTGCGGTGGACATTTTAGCGGAGATAAGCGATGTGAAATCTGTCATGTCGAAAAGCGAAATAAACATTTTGATAATCGGCGCCTCGGACGCTCGTCATATTTTACAAACTATTGCTAAATACTACACACATCCAAAGAAAAAGGTGAATTTTTATGTGGTTGACGTACTGTTGGAAATGGTGGCGAGACAAATGCTTCTGCTTCTCACCGCGTTGGAACCTCCTGAAAAACTGGGAATTTTTGAGAAAACGAGATTTTGGATGGAACTCTATGGGAATACTTTAGTCAGGCCAAACACCAGTAAGTATTTGGTAAAAATGGCACATCAGCTGGTGAACATGATAACGAACGAGACGTACCTCAGCTCCAGACTGCCCATAGTCAACGTGAGCCTGATGAAATACAAGGAAAGAGACAATTTGGAAACGATTTTCCAGTTTTGGGCAAAAAATCGGTTTGAAAACATTCTGAAACTTTGGGATGGGAGAATACGGCAGAGCCTCGGAACAAGATATGACTCCAAAGAAGGGGCGTTCGACTGGGATTACTACATGCGACTCAAGGATATACCAGAGGGCTCGAGGATCAACCCCAGGTAAGAGTAATAATTTGACTTCGTAGTAGAAGTCAAATTATTTCGTAGTATTATTAAATGTTTTAACGACCACCGTTACTACATAGTAACGGTGGTCGTTAAAACATTTTAAATTAAAAAATCGTCAATGTTTCATATTGCAGCTAAAAAAATTGGTAATAATATCTGCCAGACCTCACGTCAATAATACAGAGAATAACTTATTTTTTAATTGGGAGCAAATTTTGCTTTGCTTATCGCACGTAGCTTACAGCTGTAGATATATTGGGTGGCTGCAAGTGTGGTTCAATTATTCTAAAACTTATATAGTGCTCCAAACAAATATCCTCTTATAAACGTGTGATGTCATATGATCGTGTCTACGTCACTGGAACGAGTACAGTAGATTTAACTCGTATTAAAGCTGCAATTTAAATAAAACAATATTTTCAGTTGGGCTAAATCAGGCTCTAGCTTTTTGTAAAAGCACAGCAATTAAATCGCAAAAACTAAACCTTATATAGGGCCTACTACTGTTATCTAGATAAAATGCACAACTTACACAGTGCTCGTTATTTCCAGAGAGTACAAGCACTGGCGGGCGACCGGCGTGGCGTTCACGTGGCTGGAGTGCGAGGAGTCGGAGCCCAACCCCACGATGGCCAGCGGAGTGGTGAAGCTGGGAAACAAGCTACTGAACCACGGCTACCTGGGCGACATCGTGTCCCCACCCTACCTGGCGTTCGGCGTCCACAGCGAGGACCAGGCGCTGCTGGAGGTCCGCAACAACGTGCACCTACACAGGTATGCTGCTGAACCACGGCTACCTGGGCGACATCGTGTCCCCACCCTACCTGGCGTTCGGCGTCCACAGCGAGGACCAGGCGCTGCTGGAGGTCCGCAACAACGTGCACCTACACAGGTATGCTGCTGAACCACGGCTACCTGGGCGACATCGTGTCCCCACCCTACCTGGCGTTCGGCGTCCACAGCGAGGACCAGGCGCTGCTGGAGGTCCGCAACAACGTGCACCTACACAGGTATGCTGCTGAACCACGGCTACCTGGGCGACATCGTATCCCCACCCTACCTGGCGTTCGGCGTCCACAGCGAGGACCAGGCGCTGCTGGAGGTCCGCAACAACGTGCACCTACACAGGTATGCTGCTGAACCACGGCTACCTGGGCGACATCGTGTCCCCACCCTACCGGGCGTTCGGCGTCCACAGCGAGGACCAAACGCTGCTGGAGGTCCGCAACAACGTGCACCTACACAGGTATGCTGTTGAACCACGGCTACCTGGGAGACATCGTGTCCCCACCCTACCTGGCGTTCGGCGTCCACAGCGAGGACCAGGCGCTGCTGGAGGTCCGCAACAACGTGCACCTACACTGGTATGCTGCTGAACCACGGCTACCTGGGAGACATCATGTCCCCACCCTACCTGGCGTTCGGCGTCCACAGCGAGGACCAGGCGCTGCTGGAGGTCCGCAACAACGTGCACCTACACAGGTATGCTGTTGAACCACGGCTACCTGGGCGACATCGTGTCCCCACCCTACCTGGCGTTCGGCGTCCACAGCGAGGACCAGGCGCTGCTGGAGGTCCGCAACAACGTGCACCTACACAGGTATGCTGTTGAACCACGGCTACCTGGGAGACATCGAGTCCCCACCCTACCTGGCGTTCGGCGTCCACAGCGAGGACCAAGCGCTGCTGGAGGTCCGCAACAACGTGCACACACACAGGTATGCTGCTGAACCACAGGTACCTGGGAGACATCGTGTCCCCACCCTACCTGGCGTTCGGCGTCCACAGCGAGGACCAGGCGCTGCTGGAGGTCCGCAACAACGTGCACCTACACAGGTATGCTGTTGAACCACGGCTACCTGGGCGACATCGTGTCCCCACCCTACCTGGCGTTCGGCGTCCACAGCGAGGACCAGGCGCTGCTGGAGGTCCGCAACAACGTGCACCTACACAGGTATGCTGTTGAACCACGGCTACCTGGGAGACATCGAGTCCCCACCCTACCTGGCGTTCGGCGTCCACAGCGAGGACCAAGCGCTGCTGGAGGTCCGCAACAACGTGCACACACACAGGTATGCTGCTGAACCACAGGTACCTGGGAGACATCGTGTCCCCACCCTACCTGGCGTTCGGCGTCCACAGCGAGGACCAGGCGCTGCTGGAGGTCCGCAACAACGTGCACCCACACAGGTATGCTGCTGAACCACAGGTACCTGGGAGACATCGTGTCCCCACCCTACCTGGCGTTCGGCGTCCACAGCGAGGACCAAGCGCTGCTGGAGGTCCGCAACAACGTGCACCCACACAGGTATGCTGCTGAACCACAGGTACCTGGGAGACATCGTGTCCCCACCCTACCTGGCGTTCGGCGTCCACAGCGAGGACCAAGCGCTGCTGGAGGTCCGCAACAACGTGCACCCACACAGGTATGCTGCTGAACCACAGGTACCTGGGAGACATCGTGTCCCCACCCTACCTGGCGTTCGGCGTCCACAGCGAGGACCAGGCGCTGCTGGAGGTCAGCAACAACGTGCACCTACACAGGTATGCTGTTGAACCACGGCTACCTGGGAGACATCGAGTCCCCACCCTACCTGGCGTTCGGCGTCCACAGCGAGGACCAAGCGCTGCTGGAGGTCCGCAACAACGTGCACACACACAGGTATGCTGCTGAACCACAGGTACCTGGGAGACATCGTGTCCCCACCCTACCTGGCGTTCGGCGTCCACAGCGAGGACCAGGCTCTGCTGGAGGTCCGCAACAACGTGCACCCACACAGGTATGCTGCTGAACCACAGGTACCTGGGAGACATCGTGTCCCCACCCTACCTGGCGTTCGGCGTCCACAGCGAGGACCAAGCGCTGCTGGAGGTCCGCAACAACGTGCACCCACACAGGTATGCTGCTGAACCACAGGTACCTGGGAGACATCGTGTCCCCACCCTACCTGGCGTTCGGCGTCCACAGCGAGGACCAAGCGCTGCTGGAGGTCCGCAACAACGTGCACACACACAGGTATGCTGCTGAACCACAGGTACCTGGGAGACATCGAGTCCCCACCCTACCTGGCGTTCGGCGTCCACAGCGAGGACCAAGCGCTGCTGGAGGTCCGCAACAACGTGCACACACACAGGTATGCTGCTGAACCACAGGTACCTGGGAGACATCGTGTCCCCACCCTACCTGGCGTTCGGCGTCCACAGCGAGGACCAAGCGCTGCTGGAGGTCCGCAACAACGTGCACCCACACAGGTATGCTGCTGAACCACAGGTACCTGGGAGACATCGTGTCCCCACCCTACCTGGCGTTCGGCGTCCACAGCGAGGACCAGGCGCTGCTGGAGGTCAGCAACAACGTGCACCTACACAGGTATGCTGCTGAACCACGGCTACCTGGGCGACATCGTGTCCCGACCCTACCTGGCGTTCGGCGTCCACAGCGAGGACAAGGCGCTGCTGGAGGTCCGCAACAACGTGCACCTACACAGGTATGCTGCTGAACCACGGCTACCTGGGAGACATCGTGTCCCCACCCTATCTGGCGTTCGGCGTCCACAGCGAGGACAAGGCGCTGCTGGAGGTCCGCAACAACGTGCACCTACACAGGTATGCTGCTGAACCACGGCTACCTGGGAGACATCATGTCCCCACCCTACCTGGCGTTCGGCGTCCACAGCGAGGACCAGGCGCTGCTGGAGGTCCGCAACAACGTGCACCTACACAGGTATGCTGCTGAACCACGGCTACCTGGGCGACATCGTGTCCCGACCCTACCTAGCGTTCGGCGTCCACAGCGAGGACCAGGCGCTGCTGGAAGTCCGCAACAACGTGCACCTACACAGGTATGCTGCTGAACCACGGCTACCTGGGAGACATCGTGTCCCCACCCTACCTGGCGTTCGGCGTCCACAGCGAGGACCAGGCGCTGCTGGAGGTCAGCAACAACGTGCACCTACACAGGTATGCTGCTGAACCACAGGTACCTGGGCGACGTCGTGTCCCCGCCCTACCTGGCGTTCGGCGTCCACAGCGAGGACCAGGCGCTGCTGGAGGTCCGCAACAACGTGCACCTACACAGGTATGCTGCTGAACCACGGCTACCTGGGAGACATCGTGTCCCCACCCTACCTGGCGTTCGGCGTCCACAGCGAGGACCAGGCGCTGCTGGAGGTCCGCAACAACGTGCACCTACACAGGTATGCTGCTGAACCACGGCTACCTGGGCGACATCGTGTCCCGACCCTACCTGGCGTTCGGCGTCCACAGCGAGGACCAGGCGTTGCTGGAGGTCCGCAACAACGTGCACCCACACAGGTATGCTGCTGAACCACAGGTACCTGGGAGACATCGTGTCCCCGCCCTACCTGGCGTTCGGCGTCCACAGCGAGGACCAGGCGCTGCTGGAGGTCCGCAACAACGTGCATCTACACAGGTATACTGCTGAACCACGGCTACCTGGGCGACATCATGTCCCGACCCTACCTGGCGTTCGGCATCCACAGCGAGGACCAAGCGCTGCTGGAGGTCCGCAACAACGTGCACCTACACAGGTATGCTGCTGAACCACGGCTACCTGGGAGACATCGTGTCCCCACCCTACCTGGCGTTCGGCGTCCACAGCTAGGACCAGGCGCTGCTGGAGGTCCGCAACAACGTGCACCTACACAGGTATGCTGTTGAACCACGGCTACCTGGGAGACATCGTGTCCCCACCCTACCTGGCGTTCGGCGTCCACAGCGAGGACCAGGCGTTGCTGGAGGTCCGCAACAACGTGCACCTACACAGGTATGCTGTTGAACCACGGCTACCTGGGAGACATCATGTCCCCACCCTACCTGGCGTTCGGCGTCCACAGCTAGGACCAGGCGCTGCTGGAGGTCCGCAACAACGTGCACCTACACAGGTATGCTGTTGAACCACGGCTACCTGGGAGACATCGTGTCCCCACCCTACCTGGCGTTCGGCGTCCACAGCGAGGACCAGGCGTTGCTGGAGGTCCGCAACAACGTGCACCTACACAGGTATGCTGTTGAACCACGGCTACCTGGGAGACATCGTGTCCCCACCCTACCTGGCGTTCGGCGTTCACTGCGAGGACCAGGCGCTGCTGGAGGTCCGCAACAACATGCACTTACACAGGTATGCTGTTGAACCACGGCTACCTGGGCGACGTCGTGTCCCCACCCTACCTGGAGTTCGGCGTCCACAGCTAAGACCAGGCGCAGCTGGAGGTCCGCAATAACGTGCATCTACACATGCTGCTGAATCAATGTTAGGCTGGGAGATCGTTCTTAAAAAAAAACACATTAAAACTTGGTGCAATCTAGTTTTGAGCTTTTTGAACATCCACAAAACACATAACACCCACTCTTTTTTCCCCTCGGTATGTCTGGTCTCTAGCCGATAAATATGGCTGAATTCGTCAATGCGGATGAGAACCCATAAAAGGCGGTTTTCACAAGACTCACATTCACAAAGTTATCAGCACTAGTAATTGACTGCTCTTTATTCTATCACAACGTCCTTTAGAAAACCTAAAAGCAGGTTTTGTCGAGAGCGTTAACTTATTAGATTGAAAGGTAGGCCTATCTCTTGATCTCATGATCTGACATATACTTTCTCCCTTAAAGTGATTTAAAACTAGGAAACTTATACAATGAAATAAAACAAATTAACAATTGATTATCTCATAATAGCCCAGGCAATAAAGGATTTGTGTCGGAAGAAATTAGAGACAAGCTGGAATTTCGCCAGTTGTTAGTACATGATTAGAGGTACTTTTTCCCAAAAGTCCCCTAAAATCCCCCCGGTGCTTTCTCCCCCACCCCCCTTTTTCCCCCCCAAGGTCGGAATGTGCAAGCTTTTACTGAAGAGCCTATATCTTCGTTGCTATTCATCGCATACCATTAAATCTGATCTCATTTTAATCCTTAATAAATTTCCTACAAAAGATGTCTTATTCTTTGTGTTGAAAAAATAATGCCTTTTTAGTAATTTTACTTTAAATTGTAATTTTTTTACTTTTTTAGACACACCTTTCAGTTTTTTAACTAAAAGTTTTTCCATGTGAGAGGAGTGAAGAACATTTCTTTTTAATGTTATAGTCCATTTCTTTCCGCATCCGTTGATATGCATAAGTGTAGAGTTATGTTTTTATCTGAAGCATCAGGCTCGTTTTAAATTAAGTAAAGTTTGACGTGCTTGTGACGCGCCGTGCGGCGCCGGCTAACGCAACGCAGCGCCGAGGCAAGGCGCGCGGCGGCGGGCGATTGTTTAGACATTTGATTAATAACCCACAATAATAATAATAATATTTCTTTGTTGCGTGAAACAATTAACACAAATTGTGTTGCAAGCGTCATAACCTAAAAAAATAGGTATCTAAAATTTTGCATTCATACAGCCTCTCAAACATACATCGTGACATTCATTCTGCTTTATTCATTCGCCATTAAAAAGGGTCTCTTCAGCAACCACATTGTCTAAGCCAATTATTGATGCTGGTTGGTTCTAAGAATACGATATCATTAAGATTTTAATAGGAATTTTAAAAATACATATCGTAAGCCAATTTCTGTTACCATTCATGAATGATTATTTTGAAGACCGTATTTGAGAAATACAAATACTGAAACAACATTAGCCTGAAGTGCTGAAACGTTGGTTACTGAGTGAATAAAAGCCAGTTTTGGTTCGGGGGAGCTTTGCTCCTAACCCATTAAAAGGGTTGTTCCATTATCCACCACCTATGGACCCGCCGTGTCCCGGTCTGGCAAAAACCGGCAGCTATGATTTTTTATTATTTTTTAATAAAATTACAATAAGTTGGGATTGATTCATAGCTCCACGGACCTCCCACCCACCCACTTCTTCTAGTGTTCGCCTTGAGTCCTTACCTGATCGTACTTGAACAAACTAGTCTTTGTATCAATCGTTAAATATGAAATCTCCATACTCATCATTTACGCTGGTGTTGTGACATGATAATCCATTGCAGTTCTCGCACATGGATGAACAATGAAACCCTAGTTTGCGGCATCCACAGTAGTTTCCGCAGGCTTGTTTGCAAGCACAAGACACCAATTGCAACAAGTCATTTGGTGCGAACGGCTTAAGACTGGCTACTGGTTTAAGAACTTCTTTATCTCCTCCGTTTTCCTTCACAACTTTCAGTTCCCATCCCCAGTCTGTGGGTTTCATCGTGTTTCCTATCCATTTCTGTACCTGGAGGTATGTTCTTAGGATGTGCTGGTGACACGCCTCTGTTGTAGGGGGAAGTCTAGCGAGATCGAAATTAGATCTGAGGGCTGCTTTTTTTGTCAATGAGGTAAACTTGAAATAACGAGCTTCATTTAGACTGTTATACCTGTTCATCCCATACAGACCAAGCACAAACCGTTCTCCACTGTTGAGTAACTGATCTTTCGTTACATTGATATCCATGAACATTTCTGCTTGTTTTTTCGCCTCCGAGGACGACTTGACCATTTCAACAGCTTTCATCTTACCCAGTCCATATAAACATGATGTCGTGTCGCACCCTGTTATGGCGTGCACAAACAATAAAGATTTTCTTATATCAGCCAAACTTTCCAATAAACTGTTCACATTGTACGTTGATGGAGTCGAGCATCCTGTTGGTATCAGGAAATATAAGTTTGATGAGGGTGGAGCCAGTGACACTAACATCACCAATAAGTCAGTGTCACTGCCCACAACCACAACTTTAGGACATTTTTCAGACATTTTTATGGCTGTATAAACTATGTCGTGGTCTGCGTCATCTTCAGATATAAGAGTTGTTACGCCTCGTATTTCCATCTCTGATGCAACAGCCTGCAACAACCTTCTCTTGTTTCTTGGGTTCCCCAAAAAGTTTTCTTTTGGAACCATGCACCTCGTAGTTTCATTAAACATTATTTCACAAGAGGTTTTTTAGAAGATCTTCTTGATTGTTCTTCTTGCTTCGTTGTGGAATGTTCTGGATAGCCATCAAATATGATAGAAACATGTTGTCCATAGTTGCTAATTGTGTATTCACAATAGTTTGTTACTATGTCTCCAAATGTTGAAATCTCCGGCCACTTTACGTAATGCAATAGAAAACCTCCATCCAAAACAAAAAAAGCTTCATTGGTTAAATCTGCAGTGTCCTCAATGCCACTTTTGAAAACTTTCATCAATGACGATTTTGTCCCTTTTCGAATTGAAATACCATCAAAAATAGATGGTGGTCTTGATGCTAACTCAAAGCAGAGGTACTCCTTAAGTTTCATTGGGCTATCACACACACAAAGTATCCTATTAAAAAGTTGTTGAGAATTAACAGATACCTCTTGTGACCTTACCTTGACTTTCTTTGGTTTTGCCTGCGTTATAACTTTGTCTTTTCTTTTTAACGTAAGGTCTCCAAAATTTTTTCCCTTCATGTTCTGCATTGATTTGATTCCTACTTCGTAGGCTTGATCACAATTGACGGATTCATCCGAAACATATCCAGATGCCAACGAAATCAGCTCTCCTGAACATTTCGTGAAAGGGTTGTGTGTTTTTAGCCACTGCGTAAACTTTTCCAGGTCGTTTTCATCTCTTTTTTTCCTTGAATCTCTGATTTCTACATGTTGTTCTGAAAAGGTCACGGTTGTTCCTAAAAATTCTTCAATTGCCTCGTGAACTTTAAGGAAATATGGGGTTCCATGTATCCACTTTTGTAGAGTACTCTCTGTGATGCCCCGACCATGGGTTAACCCACCAACTGACTTCATGTGACGCATTAAGCTCTGTTCAATGCACATATCCGTCCAAGTGCCAGACCAAAATTTTTCGTGACGCCTTACCGTGAACATTCCTTTCTTTGTAAATAGCTCATACTCTTTTTCTGTTAACTTTGACTTGATATCAATCATTTCTTGTGCATATAAATGGGCTGATTTTGCATATGGTAGATGGCCCGAAGCGTGAAAAAAGGGAGCATTTCCACGGTAGTTTTTAGATGCATTTCCCAGTCGCCGCACCTTTCTGCGTATATGAACCGTAGAATAAGGTCTACACATCTTAACAGATTGATCCACAGTTTTGCTGTACGACCAGATGTTTCAAGGTTTCCGAGTTTACTGTTTAATCTATCACACGCTTCAACAACTTCTCTTTCTATCAATACATCTTGTGGCTTTATCTCACTCTCAAGCAGCATCTTGTTAAATTTCTCCAATACATCAACATCACTTTTCATAGTGCTGTTCTGGCTAACCAATACTTGGAAAATCGCCTTAGCGGTTAACGTGTATGCTCTGATGCACCTAGCATAAGCGTGACCCTTTACCATGTGTTGAATTGTGTTACTTCCGTAGACAGTTGCCTATAAGTCCTCGAGTCCGCTCTTCCATTATAAGTCCTACAGACCCCATAAAGGACATTAATAGGTGGAACCCTCCTAGCCTTAATGTTATCTTGGAAATGTCACTGTCCTTATCGGCTGAGGCTATGATTTCAGATGCTTTTAGGTAAAGCGGCTGATCGAATGTGACTATGCACGATTGATTTTGTTTTCTACTTTGATCTGCAGCGAAGGTTAAGGCAGAGAATATTGTGGACATGTTCGAAGCATCCATGTTAATGAAAGGTAGCGCCTTAATATAGGTTGATTCAACCTCATCCTTCTGGTGAATAACTTGCATGTAACCATTTCAACCAGGTTGTTTACCAGCTCCTGATAGCCAAAGTGTGTTGAGAGGATATAAGGGAGGGTTAAAACTTTCAGTAGGCCTTATGTTTAATTGAGTTCTCAAGTCTGCATAGGTGCAAACAGGTATGGAATTCAATCCTTCGCGAGACCGTTTCTTTCCATAGCATTTTATCTTGATTGTCTCCGCAGAAAAGGTTCCGGAGACAATTCTGTCAACCTTAGTTTGGGTTTTCACACTGGTCTTCGGAGTAATACACTGGATCCCTCCCATAGCGTGGAAAGTATTTAATCCATCAAGTGTCCTAACATTCACATCGGCGTTGTCAAATACGTGTTGTATTAATGCTTCCTCTCGTATTTGCGGTGGCCCTGCAGTTATGAGAGAGTTCAGGTAAATTGATGTTTCATTGTATGACGCACAAATTCCCATTGAACTAAGCATGTTTATTAAATGTCTAGAACCAAATAATCTGTGCAGAGTTAGGCTGACTCCCAGTTGTATAGTAGAGATAAATGATCGGGGTCTAACTGCTGAAATTATAGCATGATTTATGATTACGCGTTTTCTCTTTATGTTATCTTGTTCTAAAGATCCTTTTTTCTTGGTTAACCGGTTTGTGAATGCTGCTAATGACTCGGGGATTACTTTTTCACTTTCTTGTTTAAGATTTTTTATATCAGGTTAAGACTTTGTATCGTAAGTCATCTTTTGAATATCTTCCTTGATAATATCTGCAGCGGCCGTTACAATTCTTAATTTTTCAGACTGGTTGTCTGATTCTCTATCTTTATACCAGCTATCAATGATTTTGTGAGCCGTATCTGACAAACATATGATATTTTTCCTGCCTGAAACATTTGTTATTACAATACGATCTTCATAGTGCTTTAAAAGTCGCATTTTAAGCCATTTGTCTGTGAATAACTCTGTTTGCCCACTTATATCACTCATTATATCTTGGAGCTCCTTCAAAGTGTATTGACATTCATCACTTGCGTCAATACTCACATAGTTTCGAAAAATGTTCTTCATTACTTTTCGGTCTACCTCTAGACCCATCACTCATAGAAACTTTGGCAAATGACGTATGACATGTCCGGTGATAACGGGCCTCGGGTGCAACAAGATCATTTGTAATTAATAAACGGGCTTTGACCTTTTCTCCCCATTCATCATTCCGTTCTTCGCACTTTTTAAGTAGATTTTCTTTTATTTCTAAGGTTGCTACGGTTCGAACATCTCTTCGGTGAACGGGAATCTTAGAAGATATTGTTGCCAATTCTCCACAAATAAAGCAGTTTGTTTTGAAATCGAATTTGTCTTCCGAGCTAAGCCTAGCAGAAGTTGAAGGAAAAGATGGCTCTTGAAACGCTGTTGCATTTGCTGCAATGCTTGATGGTCTAGTATAGTTTTGCCTACATTGTTTATGGACTTTAACATTAATTCTCCCTTCGACTGTCTTGTGAACACCATCATTTCGAAGTAAGCTACTATGTATGATTGTGTTTAGTCCTCTAGTAACCAATACAGTCTCTCCCTCAAGGTTTTGATTACATAAAATACAAATAAGGTCTTGATTTTCCATTTTACACGTAGAATATAATTCTTAATCGGTACATATTAACACTGTTTCAAAACATGGTCTCAAGATCAACACAGGAAATTATCCCTCATCACATAAGTCGATTATAAATAACAAGTATGAATAGGCTCTGAAAGAATATCCTTTGTCCTGAATATGCTGTAGCAATTGGTTGTTGGCTCCTGAATATGATAGGCCTATATCTTTTGTCTGTACCGTACTAACACCACAACTAACAAAAAAGATTATCTTCACTGTAATACGTAATTGAGAAACTATAAGAATGTAACGGTCAGTTTTGTAATTGATCAACATAACTGGAGGAATTCCAAGAAAAAACACCATAATGTCCCTTGGAAATTGAAAAAATATAAATTAAAATGTCACTAGTTCTGATCTGAATTACTTAAAGTTAAACAAGTCCTGAAGTCTATTATGATTACTCTGGACACATTTACTAACTTAAAATGATTAACCATTTCACTGCTGCATTCACACTATATCACAAAAAGTACGTTTATTTTAAAGGTCAAAGAAAACTCACTGTAATTGAATAAATATTCATGGAAGGCGTAAAAATATGAAACTAAGACAAAACAGTCAACAACACTATTTATTTGTTTAATTCGAAGAGATAGATGAATTCACTACGAACATCACTCAACAAACTTAATCCAATCTGAAATGATTGTTGAAAACCGGAAGGATGTTAAATTATTTTAGTGGTCTTTGCAGGTTTCTTTCTCAAGTAAAGAATTAACAATAGATTAAAAATGTTTTGCATTTGATGTATATGTACAATACTGTATGCAGCTTAGTAGTTTTGTTTTAGAAGTTATAGCTTATTTTTAAATTTTACATCGAACGATTATTTACAGTGGAAGTTTTGTGTAATCTTAATTTGGCTAGGTCTAAAAACTCGTTCACTCATTAACTTATATTAACCTAAATAAATGAAAATAAAATCATTTGAACGTGGTTAAATACCTTCCATATACTCTGTCCAGCACTTTTTATGCTTATAATTTCCTAAAAACCTCCCACTTTACCCGAGTTAGCAGTATTTCTTATTTGTTAAACTTGTAGATCGATCCATACGCCGTCGAACGACATTTGAGGTAGCTCAATGACAGCATTGTCCGCTGTCACCCAGAGGACCCGGGTTCGAAACCGGACGAGGGCGAGAATCATATTAACACTTGAACGAGGGCTATAATTGTTTTTCAAAAAATATTTTTTATGTGATTATATATCATTATTCTTTGAAAATTGAAAATTAAGGTTATTATAATACATAATATTTCAAGCCTACCTACGGTGATTACTCATTTAATTTGAGGAATGATTAATACCGTAGTGTTTTAACATTTGAGGAAATAATGCTAATTTGGCATTATCCTCGAATTCAGTTTTGCATTCATTTTTCCATACTTATAATGTATGAATGTCAATTGGAAACTAGAAATTAAGGTATAGGTGATTAAAGTAGAGACTACAAATCATTTTTATTTAATGGTAGGCCTAGGAAGTTCACATAAAACTTTATCATGAAACGGGTCCGACAGGGCCTAAATCTCGTTAACGCCTAGAACGTACTTCAAGATTTTAAATTGCTTGCATAAAAAGAAATAGTTTAAGACGTAGTTAACCATTTACTCACTGCCAGATGCACTTGATTTTTAGAATAGCAATACTTTAGTAGGTTTACCTTAAAATAGGAAAACGTTAAAAACAGAATTAAATACTTGTAGTTGCTTGTTAATTTAAAATCGGGGGAAAATAAGCACAATTATCGATTAAAACGAGATAAAACGGAATGACCAACGACAAGCAACTGCGGAAGTTCACGACTTCAAGCGTCCTCCCGCCGCGATGCGCCCCGCTCCATACCTCGGCGTTGCATCGGGCATCGCCGCGCCGCCGCGCCGCACAGCGCGCCACAAGCACGTCAAACTTTACTTCATTTAAAACGAGCCCGATAGCCCGATGCTTCAGATAAAAACATAACCCTAGACTTATGCATATCAACGGATGCGGAAAGAAATGGACTATAACATTAAGAGGAAATGTTCTTCACTTCTCTCACATAGAAAAATATATAGTTAAAAAACTGAAAGGTGTATCTAAAAAAGTAATAAAATTACAGTTTAAAGTAAAATTACTAAATAGGCATTAATTTTTTCAATTTAAAGAATAGGACATCTTTTGTAGGGAATTTATTAAGGATTCCAATGAGATCGGGTTTAATAGTATGCGATAAATAGCAACGAAGATAAAAAAAAAGCTCTTCAGTAAAAGCTTGCACATTCCGACCTTGGGGGGGAAAAAGGGGGGTGGGGGAGAAAGCACCGGGGGGATTTTAGGGGACTTTTGGGAAAAGGTACCTCAAATCATGTTCTAACATCTGGCAAAATTTCAGCTTGTCTCTAATTTCTTCCGACATCAGCCTTTTTTGGGCATTCATTGCCTGGGCTATAAACACATACCGTAATTTTATCAAAATCGGTAAATAATTAACGGAGATATCGGGTTTTAAATATATGCCAGGTCAAGTTTGCCATGCGTCAATAACTTCTAAATAGTTATTACCATACTATGCCAAATCTTGAGGCCCAGTCCGCGCATGGGGCGGGGAGTGGGTAGGCTGGGAGGAGGGGGGAGTAGAAGCGAGAGCGGCAGCCGACGATGTACTAGCCTGGCTGCATACATTCGGCAGCTTGCACGTATTTACTGCTTAAAGTCCCCTTTTACACTAGGACACTGTGTCCCGTAACTGTGTCCGGCAACTGTTACTCGGCAACTCACGAGGCATTGCCACTTATGGAGCCTTTTAGACTAGGCGGACACAGTTGCCCGCAGGAACACTGTGCTTGAACGGTGTCTCCTCGCGCAACCGATGTCGGCCACCGACGAGCAACCGAGAGCAACTGACGGTGGCCGACACTCGGGTGGGCGAAATTTCATACCGAGCAGAGCAGGTCATGACGTCATCGTTGATCCGATGGTTAATCTATCGATGTGAGTCTCGATAGTTTATAGTCGATATTGCAACTTCAACTTCGCATCTCTTTAATCGTTTTAGTTGCCTGTCGCCTGTCTCTCCTCTTTCTACCTCATGGAGTGATTCCCTACTTATTCCAGTTGAAAGTCAGAATATAGTACGGTAATGGAATATGGAGGTAGCTGAAGTGAACTTAGTTTAGGCTACTTTATTTTTGTAACTAAGAGAACATGTTAACCATTTTTGGCAGAATATAAACAAAATTTATAGTCATCGATCCCTTTTTATAGCTCTCAGGGGATAAACCAGATGACCTATAAAATCATAGAATAATTAATTCCTTTCAACATGTTATACGCTTATCATCTACTAAGTCTTGAGCAGTTGTGAATTTCATAGATTTATTTTGATCATAATAAATTGTTATGTCGTGATCTTTAATTTAATTCTGAGTCAACAACAGCTTGTTCACCGTGTTAAAAGGGTGAACCCTTGTTGATCAGCACGAGTTCGGAATTCTTCTACTCAATATATGCTAATCTCAAGGTATATTTGAATAATGGATATCATCTCCTCAACCAAATAAAATGGTTTTACAGGAATATTTAAGTATACTCCGAGTTAAATAACGTGACTCAGGCCGTCGGTAAAGCTAACGCTGATGGACGGACTCGGACTAAAATAGTCTGCCTATCTGATTATTGTAATGTTACTAATATCCTTAATTGAAATTCTTCAATACATCACTGCACATTGCAAGCAAATTTGTACGATTTAAATTACAACGGCGCTGATTTATTAATGTCAGCAAGTCTTTCAAATTCTGAGTGAAGTCAATACCGTAACCGAAAGTCAAATATCGATCAATGTAGAATCTACGGTTGACGACTTCGACCCCTCGAAGGTGATCGGATCAACGATGACGTCATGACCTGCTCTGCTCGGTATGAAATTTCGCCCACCCGACACTCGAAGCGGGGCATTGAATCAAATGGGGCCGTTTAGACTAGGACACTGTGTCCCGTAACTGTGTCCGTCCACCGAATGCGCGCGCCATTATTAATGTATGCATGTATGAATGTAATACAGGGTGAATCTTCTAAGCCGTCCACAACAGATTATAGACAAACGACTTAACATACAAAGACGAAACAAAACATTTCCCCACTAAATCATACCTAAGAAACAAAGTAAAAATATTTTTAATCTTTTTAAAATACAGGGTGTTCCAAAAACTGGGGGTCATGGGTTCGAATCTCGGAAATTTTAAATATAAACATATGTCATATTAGACATCATTTTAAAGCTCTAAGCGAGATAAACAATTTGGTGAAAACAGAACTCAATTATCTTTATTATTTTCAAAATGGCGGCCATTTTTGTGAAAAATATTGGTATTTACGCAATACCCTGTATCTCGAGAACTACTGAAGGTTTTTTTGTTCTGTTTGAAAATTCTTAATCCTTGTTAACTCAGCTTTAATTTGATATGCAACATGCCAACATTAAAAGAAAATAAATATTTTTTTTATTTCATTTTTTATAAATGTTGGTAGCACTGAAAATCAAAAATTTTAAATTGCATCATATGTTAAATAGTATATCATTTTAAAGGTCTTGCAAAAACCTACAATTTTTCAGTTTATACTCTCCCTCTATCTTTGGTAGTTTTTCAGTAATAAACAAAAAACATTGTTTTACCATATAACGCCCATGTTAAATGTGCAGTACTCAAAGCATTTAAATTTGCATCCTTTAATATTGAGAACAGCAAATTTAACATGGGCGTTATAGGGGAAAATAGAGTTTTTTGTTTATTACTGAAAAACTACTAAAGATATAAGGGAAGTATAAATTGAAAAATTGTAGGTTTTTGCAAGACCTTTAAAATGATATACTATTTAACATATGTTGCCATTTAAAATTTTTGATTTTCAGTGCTACCAACATTTATAAAAAATGAAATAAAAAAAAATATTTATTTTCTTTTAATGTTGGCATGTTGCATATCAAATTAAAGGTGAGTTAACAAGGATTAAGAATTTTCAAACAGAAAGAAAAAACCTTCAGTAGTTTTCGAGATACAGGGTATTTCGTAAATACCAATATTTTTCACAAAAATGGCCGCCATTTTGAAAATAATAAAGATAATTGAGTTCTGTTTTCACCAAATTGTTTATCTCGCTTAGAGCTTTAAAATGATGTATGATATGACATATGTTTATATTTAAAATTTCCGAGATTTGAACCCATGACCCCCGGTTTTTGGAACACCCTGTATTTTAAAATGATTAAAAATATTTTTACGTTGTTCCTGAGGTATGATTTAGTGGGGAAATGTTTTGTTTCGTCTTTGTATGTTAAGTAGTTTGCCTATAATCTGTTGTGGACGGCTTAGAAGGTTCACCCTGTATACTGACAATTAAATGAGTTCTCTAAGGCCAACATATTTAAAATATGTTTGTTTACTTAAGTCTCCAGTTAATGTTTATACTCATGCCTTTAACACAGGGGCGTCATAATTTTTTCCATTTCTAGAAGATAATCGTTTATAAAATAATGTTTGATATCATTAAATAATGGAAAATACTAGAGGTAATGATGAAGTAAAGGTGCTTAATTTTCCTGTTGTACTGCACTTATATTTATGGATTTCAGTTTAGTTATCAACAAGCTTGATCGTTGACGGCTACTACTGATAAAACTAAGAAATGTTTTAATTCGAACGAATAGTGTTTTTTGCTTCTGGGGGCCCCAAAATGAAAAGTTAACATGGACTCGGGCTTAGGTCTTACCATGAGACCTACGGTAATAGCTTATTCCTTTAAGGAAATTCGCTAAAAGTAGGCCTAATGTCCCGCATTGAAATAATAATAAAAAACAATTACAAATTGTTCCAACTTAAGGTGCAATCAGTGATGTTTATAAACTAACACCCTAAATACGACCCATCTGCCACGGAACTGCTCCTTCCTCACTCATGAAGTAATTTGCAAACTTATCTCAGACTCGTGGCTTTTCTTGGGTTTGTAACTGTTGATGGATCCATGTCGAATAGCCCTTCTACTGTTAGTGTCCTCAATTTTTAGGCCATCCCTTTCCCGTACAAAGTTATGTAACACACAACACGCCTTAATTTTGAACAACTCAAATGAACATGAATATTCATCCTTCTTCGCCTCCTTTTCCTAATTAGGAGAGAGAGAAGAAGGCACTCCTCCTCTGTTGACAACATCTTTCTCAACTGGCGCGGGAAGATTTGGCGGGAAACAGTGTCCGCTGCAGTTGCCCGAGCAGACACAGTTGCCGGGAACAGTGTCCGGACACAGTTACGGGCAACTGTGTCCTAGTCTAAAAGGGGCCTATCTCTCAATCGTTGTTCAGAGTAACAAGAAGCTTTAATATACTAATGAAATATTATTTTTAAATGTTATGCAGTATTTTATTTTTAAATAATCTCTTTGTTGATAATGTTTTTAGGACGACATGTAGTGACACGCGATTGTTGACAGCTGAGAGCAGAATGACAGTGCTGTGCTCTGGCGACGCGTTGCCGCGCATGCACACTAGCCGTCTTTGCTGCCGCGCATCCACCGCACTGGGCCTCAAGATTTGGCGTCAGTTATACCATATTAGACGCCGACCACCAGTAGATCTTCTTCAGGCTCAATAGATAAAAACACGAGATTAACTCGGTTACTTCCGCCAGGTCGACGGACATTACCGAAGCCAACCTGCGGCGGATGTTCCACGAGATCGTCACCCAGTCGCCGTACACGCCGCCCCCGGTGCAGGACAAGCACCTCGGGGTCGTCGTCACCGAGCTGCCCGACGGCCTCGAGGTCCCGGACTGCGAGCCGCCCCCGGTGAGTGATGCTCGCTGTCTGTTTAAATTTTCTTTGTAAATTGATATTTCTCTTTTTAAAACGTTTCTGTTAATCAAATTTATAAGCTAAGAGGGATTTCAGGCTGCAATACCGAAAATTGACACCTAACTGCAGTAAGATATCAATGGACTTTATATAAATGTACACTATTGATTATTATTCACGATGAAGTGATTAAAAATATATTAGTGAGAA
Organism: Flexamia atlantica; assembly: GCA_035578135.1. NCBI lineage: Eukaryota > Metazoa > Arthropoda > Insecta > Hemiptera > Cicadellidae > Flexamia > Flexamia atlantica. Next base: position 41,178,967 of record JAQJVK010000005.1, on the reverse strand, counting down.
TCACTGACCGCTAATAATCGCACATCCCCTAAAACTCAACCTTCAACACCAAAATAAATGTTGTGTGTCATTTTGATGAGTTCAAAGATTGGCAAACCTTACCCGCAGGCGGCTGAGGTACCGGAGGAGCTGCGGCGACCCGACGACCACGCGGCCGTCCCCGTGCCCGAAACCAAGGTCTTCTTCCTCTCGCCGGCCGCGCTGCTGGAGCTGCCCCGGCGACCGCGGTTCCGCAACCACTTCGACGTGGTCATGCTCTCACAGAACCTCACCCAGCGGCTCAGCGAGGAGGTCATGTCCATGGTGCGGCCGGGCGGCGTGCTGCTGGCGGAGACGAGGAAGTTCATCACCGTCTCGACCAAGAAGGAGAAGGAGGACTTTGCCGAGCACCTGCTCCAGCTGGGGAAGGAACACTGTTGCAGCCCGCTGAAGCCGATCGACGGAGTCAATGACTATCTGGCGAAGTTCCTGGTCGAGAGGAAGGACAAAGTGATGCTGCGACAGACGTCGTGGCCGGTGACTAATCAGTGAGTAATAGGTGGACGGTTTTCTGTTCTGTTTCTGGCCATCCTCTTTTTGTTATTTACTATATAAGGCTTTGAGGAGAAAAGTTGTAATTTAAAAATATAAAGCACGAATATTTTAAAATCAAATTTACATCTTGTCATTGACTACGAATAAAAAAGTCCTCTATATACAAAGATAATGTGTCCTTCTTAATGTTTAGTAGGCATTGATACTCACTTCCAGTTATATTAAGGTTTTATTGCTTTTATAACGCAAAAAAATGTAAAAATACGCTTATGAATTTAAGTTGTGTGGATGCAAAGATGAATTTAACTATAGGAGATTTGTTTTGTGATAAAACAGAATGAAATACTTTAAACCATAAATGTTTTTGTTTTTTATAAGCTACACCTACCCTTTTTTATGTCATGGGTCTACGAAGACAACTTCCCAGGCTGCCGTTTGTACGATTGAACTTAAGCTTACATCTTCAAAAGAGAGTGAGGCAAATCGCACGATTAAAATCGAAACCCTCCTCTGTAATACGAATTTATACTTTTATATTTCGATTCTCTAAGTATATTTCTATACTCCGTTACTTCTGACCATATTAGCGGCGTGACCCCGCGATGTTCCCGGGTTACCAAGTCAGCTGTTGTTACCGTCGGGCACCTCATCAGCCAGAGAGGGTCCGATTTGCGAAAAATGCGAGAGAAATCTGCATTTGTAGAAATTAATAATTGCATACAAAATGAACAGGTTTCTCAGTTAAAATGCATTTTATTACAAATTGGAGGACCGACATTTTGCTCACTGCCCAAATATTCTGTGTAATTTTATGTGATGTAATGAATGTTCTTTTTCCCACTCTATATTTAATCTGTAGCAAATTTTGTTTAATATTTCCGTCGTTACTGATGTAGTCATAAGATCCTCTGTTAAAATCATTTAACTTTCAAATTTATTTACAAACTATATAACTCTTTGCAGCCTATTTAACCACAGTCTGAGAAAAAATATTTTTTTAAGACTGTGATTTAACAGGTCAATTTAAAAAGCAAAACTTCATCATGCAAAAATGCATTGGAATCATCAGGCAAAAATATACAAACGAACAAATACATAAATAAACAATAACTGCTCATAGGAGAGATTTCAATTATTATTATTAGGTCATGATGATCACTCTTTTTTATAAACCTCGTAAATGTGAGTGGTAAGCATTCAAAAAGTTCATATCAGAGACAAAGTTTGTTGGTTACTAGACCTGGAGTGATAAAACAGCAGCTAGTTTGATTTTTGTTTGATTTCCAAACTATTAGGAAATCAAAGGTTTAGTAAAAAAAAGTTTTTAACAATATATGTTTACTGTGTGTGTGTTTTGTTCTACACTAACAGCAGGATTCCCTGGCCTAGACTGGCGCAGCGGAAGCAGATTGTTCTGTGACGGAAAGTGTCGGTAAACTTTGCATCCTGACGTTCCGTGCACCTTGTTTTGACAGACGTCACGCCTCTGGAAACATCTACTGGCTTTACTGGCTGTAAGGTGTTCGTTAGTGTCTGGCTGGGGAAATGAATCTTTTACACACTTTCAAGCCTTCTCTAGACATGCGATCTTGGCGGTTAGTCGATGAAGTCTAGTTTATGACTATATATAGGTTTTAACTCTTAAGTACTGGCGCGGGGTGTTTTAAGACCCCCATGCTGGTCTAGAAATTTCGCTCTGGAAGCTAAAATAAGTTATCAGCAATGCTGTGCGACCTAGTACCTTCAAGTTATATCCCCCCTCACCTGTTGGTACAGATTTTGTTGGTTCATCACATTCTTTTGTGGGTGAAACACGCCCTGGGGTACACCTAGACCCCCGCGCCAGTGGTTGCGTTCTAGCACGGCGGTGATTTTTACATGTTTTATTTATAATTATTAGAAAATAAAGTTTAGCTTACTTTTCATTTTTCTTCATTCTTAGTAATTTTCAAACATGAATAATCAAAAATCCGATATGTGTGAGCCACATGGAAAACTGTTTGCCAAGAGTATTGGAACTCCAAGATGCTTTAGAGTAGTATGGACTTGAAGATTCTAAAACCTGTCTCTTGTGACCACAAATGTATAGTGTTCCTTGTATTTTCCAAGATTTTATTAAATTTGTTCAAAATTAAAACTTTTTAAAAATTAAAAAAATATATGGCGATTTTTTGTTTTCTCACCAAAGTTGCCATATTTTAGTAAAATTTTAGATGTATCATTTTAGGTCCAAAAAATAAGCAATCTATTATTAATATACTAATAATATAAATTTTTTCCATATTTCCATCACTAATTTACAATAATGTAAGGTTTAAAACATTTTAAATTGCACCTTAAATTTTTCGTGCAAACTGAACAAAACCCTTACATTTTCAACCACAATTTTCGAAATTTTAAATTTTTCTTTTTTATATAATTAAATTTGTGTAAATCTACTTGTAAGTGACGAATAACGGTTTTAAACATTCCAAACTATTGGGAAATCAAAGGCTTTGTAAAAAAATATGTTATATTTTACAAAAATTATTTTTACAAAAATTTGAAATTGGGGGTTCAGCAGACCCCCGCGCCAGTAGTAGTGTCACAAAAAACCGCACCAGTACTTAAGGGTTAATGAACCATTTGATAAAAATGAATGAATGTTGAAAAATTATAATAATATAAATACTTAACAATTCATATTTTTTATTAGGCTGAGGTGAAAAAGGTAAAATAATATATATATTTTTCTAGATGCTTTAGAATACTCTGTTGTTTTAATTAGAATTTACTTTAGCCTTTGCATGAAGTACAGCAATTAATTTGAGATGGATGAGTTGTATTTACATAATCACAATTTAAAATCTTATACAGTATCATGATTTGTGATTTCTTCTGTTCATTTTTTTTTATAAAATGTAGTCAACTATGACTGTTGTATTATTTTAAATAATACTAAATAGTTTTTTTATCATGACTCCTACAGTTATGATCAGATCTAAATATCAAGCCCAAATTACCCAGAATTTTTTAGAAACCCATAACTGAGATCACAGCGGGTTGGATAGCCATCTAACCCTCTGTGATCTCACATATAAATTATTAACTCATACTTAAATGGAAGCTCTCAATGAGATTATTCAAGGAAAAATATAGGTTTTGATAAAACTTCACCTATATGGACACACACAAATATAAAGAAAAGGGCTTGACAGCCGATGGATTAGTTTTTATTTTTATATTTACAATTATTTATTTAGTTAAAAGCTGCTGAGCAGGCATGTTTACTGTATATATAGTTTCTAATACGTTAACTAGTACCTACATTGTTAGTACCGTTGTTTTTAGTTTAATTTAATTCAGTTAAATTGGTTGTTTATTGGTGGAAAAACCCAGGAATCCTCTAGATGTAAAAAATTGCAGAAAGGTATACACCAACATAAACATAAAAAGCCCACACAGTTTTAAGAGACATTTCAACGATTTTTTCATGATGTAGACAGGATGCCTTAAATAACTAAATTTAAATATTTAGAGCTCAGCACATTAATCAAGTGATCAAGTGAATTGCAGTGATTTTGCAAAGAACATAATTTAACCTCATGTAAGAACTCGTAGTAATTTCCCCTAAAATGTCGTGGCGCCTGTGGCGTGCTCATCTCGCATGTTGAAGGTTGCACACTTGTGTCGATTCCCATCACTTCAGAGAAACTCACCTCTTCCACTTACCCCGGCCCTGGCAATGATTTACCTTATCAAGTGTTATTAGAGGTAGTTTGTACTAAAGTAAAAAAAAATAGGTAAGATAACATTTTGACTTGTCTTTACAAGGGAAATTTTTGCATGGGCGTGTTGCATGTCATGTCGCAGGATGACAGGAGAGGGCTGAGGATCATGTTCCCAGGGGCTTGGGGAAAAATACAGAAATTTCTTTAAACTTAACTATCAAATGAGAAATAACCTAAAATATCTGCCATTTTACTATGGTCCAAACCGAATCTCCGCAGGGAAGTGCAGTGGTGGAATCATATTAATGTTAATTGGACTGAGATTCGGACTGGCCACACACGCTTCCCATGTGGTTTGACTATTCCTGACGACCCTCATATGACCATAGCATTTAATGAGCAGCTTGTGTGGTCGAGTAGAAGTCAACTAAGTTGGCCAAAGCAAGTACTAATTATCTCATAACATTTTTATAATGTACAAGTCACTTTGAAAACATTGTTGGTTACACATAGTGTTTGTTGACATTTTCTTTGAACTGTCCCCGTGTTGCGTTTACAATTCTGTTTTGTTGTCATTCGTGGGATTACCACCAAAAGCAAGGTTATAGAATGTTTTCCTCCACCTACTATCTATAGTCGTCTTTTAGTCCCTGGAATAGAATACTAAAGTACTAGTTTATACTCCATGGGATTTACTTACTTACTTTTAGTAAGCATTGAGATCTAAAAACGTCAGCTTTGTTTATTTTAAACGTGTGATGTTGCTGCCTAATTCAAAACAGTGTACCAGATATCAAATTAATGGTGGAGCTTAAAAGCCAATTTACTATGAAGGTATTTTGTACTATAATAAAGAAGGATTGTTTTGAACTTTCCCTTATTATGATTAGGGCCTTTTAGCCCCTTCAAGCCACTAGTAGTTATATAAAAACTATCTAGTTGAAGCTGCATTCGCAACAAGTCCAGTAACAATAATAGATGGCTCTGGAATCTGGAACCCTCGGGACTAAGGCCTGACTGGATAACAGGTTTCCCGGTCAAACCGACATTTCCTCAAATTAATTATATTAAATCCATAACATTCAAAATTTCATATTTTATGATGATTTGTCTATTATTCATTTCCCACATGAATGATGGATATCGTTCATTGCTCACGCAAAAATGAACTCATTTTACTTGAATTGAAGAGAGCATAGTATTTAAACACATCACTGACCTAAAATATTTTCCCACAATCATACGGTACTGCCGATTTACTGCTGATCATGTCCGGTTAAACCGATGTTTTGACAGTTTTGACGAATTCCATTTGACAGTATTGGGTGACGAATCTTCTACTTTGCAACACAGATTCACTTTGTTCATCAATATAATTGTAAAGGAACAAACTTGAGTGTCTTGGGCTTTTATGACTGTTGTCCTGCACAACTTATCCAAGCTCTTCCAATGACACTAAATTATTTGAATTGATTAACACCTGTAGGAGTCTTGTCATAAAAAATTAAAGTGTATTTGATAAGTATGTAGATAAAATAAAATGTTACATAAGTTAAAATAAATTTTTACATTAAACCATGAAAAAGATTTCTTCAGTATGAGCTAGCTGACTTTCCTCTTATCATTGCTCCCTCATGAGTAGAAATGATTTTATTTTGTATGAAAAGAAGTCTTAATTTATTAATTGGCTCATTACTTGACCCAACTTGACTTGAATTCCAAATCTACTACTCGCCCACCCCTATTATTAATCAAGATTAAGTTTATCAACTTGAGTCGTGGGAATAGTCAACAGTATCCTTTTAAAAACAGGTTTTATATTAATTTTATCAAAATAGAGTTTTACAGTACTACTTTTTTACATTCCTCTGATTTTTCCCACATGAGAATAAATAATCCATACTATTTGAGAAATGAAATCTATCAATAATATAATAAAGAGTTGGTTTCTATAAAATGTTTCTTTTTTGTAAGGGATGAACACAAAAACTACCGAAGTGACCAGGTTGACATTTTGTGCCAAGGTAGATTATGATCCCACACAACTTATTGGTCTATTTATGTTCTTCAAACTCCCTCGTTACTTTTCCCCATAGGCTTTTAATGAATATATTATGATTTTGTATGTGTACTAATTTTTGGAATTATGGTACTTTTTTATGTGGTTTTCTTGGACATTATACTTAATTATACCTAATTATCAAGTTATTTAGTCGTGTGAAGAATAGGTAAAACAGCTACTAAAACTACAGAGAAGAGGTAGTTTCTGAACAAAGTTTGTGATTGTTGTGTGGGGCACATAATAAAACTACAGAACCGACTGGACTGAAATTGTTATGTGGGTAGTGGATCTTGGGCTATTCACTTTCTTTAAATCCCGTAGGGCTTCACTCCGTAGGCTATTGTGTATAAATTAAGTACTGATTTTTGGGAATTTAAGACCAATTGTTAGTTTTTAATTAATTTTTGAAGCTGTGAGAAGAACAGGTTCAACAGCTAGAGTTTAACTAAAATAGAAATAACGCCAACAAGGAGGCTGTGACAATTCTATATTTACACTGGACAATATCTTTACAATGGTACATTTTGAATCACATTTATACATGAGTACAAATTAAAAACAATAACCTAAATAAACTTCTCAATATTCAGCAAAAAATGTACAATAAAGTGGCTAAATAAATAATCACAACTAACGCATATAAGATAAATTGCTACAACATAAAACAAAGAATAACAACTTTGAAATAAAAGAGTTTGAAAAATGTTGCAATTAAAAGCTCAAATTAAAATTATTCTTCCAATTAACACTTTTTAAATCTATATTTTTACATCTTAAATCATACTTTTAAACTCTTTGGCCTAAATCTAAGATCACATACAGTCATTTTTCTTGATCTATGTCTCCTGTAAAATAATTTTTAAATTTAAACATAAAATATATTGTCCTTGCTAATTTATACTACTGCCTACTTCATTCTAAATTTTATTATAATTGTAAAGATCCTTAAGTAAATTCTTTTTACTAAAATATATAGCTTATGTAGACTTAGGATTTCATTCAGCTCTACAACTATTCTATGATATTAAATTTTAAAGGCATTTTACCTGAAAAGATAACTGTATCTATTACAGTTGACACTTGATCACATTCTGTTCGATTAAAAATATTGCACCGATCAAAACACCATAAGAATGTGAATTTTCTGAAGATTTACAATCAATTTCTTAATTAAAAATACTTTTAATTATTAAAGTTTATCTTCTATAATACTAGAGTAAAAACTTTCAGCAGATGCTATCATAAAAGAAGATCATAGTAGAATCTGAACTGGAGAAAGCAAACTTATTACAGGCAAGATAAAACTAACACTTCAAATTGAGAAACCAAAAAAGCTATATTTGTAGTAGAGCTACCACCATGACCCAGCTACCAAGAGCAGAACCTTTTGTCACTTATTACATTAGTATAATGTCTAAACAATCAACAATATTTATAGGAAACAAAATATTTACATCCATCAAAGGTGATGTGCTTTGATGGAAAATTAACAAAATATACAGAGAAATATATCAAAATAAAGCTTTTCTCTGATCAAATCATCAAGAGCTGCATTTGCACATTGTTGCACCTATGTTAGAGAATGGATGACTATCGGAGTTAAAAAATTGTTCATTATTTTCAAACCGTTCATATTCGAGATCAAAGTTATTTAAAATTAACTGAAATGCAAGACAATCCCTTACCTATTCAGTAACAAATGTGAGTAAACCAAGTAGAAACTAAATAAAGAATGTTTTTCTTAAAAGTTTGGAGAATCAAACCTCACTGTTCAACCTACAAATATAATTTTGAATGTCTACATAAGAATGATAACAAACCCAAAATCAAGAAGGGTTAGGCATGGACCTTGGTTTTTCATAAATAAAAGTATTTAAATACATATTATTTGCTGTAAATACTGTACTGTTATCAACAATACCTTTCATCCATAATTATTCATATAAAAATATTTTATATTTATGTATGAATGCTATAACAAAATTCATACATCAGTCATATGGATAGAGAAGCTGCCTTCACATACTGATAATTAAATGTATTACATTACATTCACTGGCTTGTGAACACTGAAACGGCATTTATCATATGTAAGTAAGTCTACATATACGAATGTCATTTAATTGATTAATTGAACTGAATTGGAAATTGGGGGATTACAACATTAGTACATTCGAGTTATCCAAAAATTCAAAAGATTTTTTTCCTCTTTCAAAATGCCTTTTAAACCTCATTTAAATGCTTTCGTTATCACAGAAATGCTTTTTATTTCATTTACATGAACTTCGTCATGTTTAACTTAACTTCTTAAAATTCATACAGATTTTTTTTGTAAATTCATATAAGGAGGGTCTAAAAGAGAGTAAGTATTGCTCATCATGAGCACGATCTGAGAGTTGAAAACTAATGGTTTAATAAAAAACAAATAAATCCCGCTTTAACAGACATAAGATGGAGAATTGAGGAGTAAACTTCATTTACCATACTGCTTCGTAGATGTACTTTGCCTTAAGATAAGTGATGGTAAAAATTGTTCTTATTTAACACAATAAGTGTTTATTTAGCCTCCAGTGAACAACACTTAAACTTTGAAAACCTATTTTGTAAAGTACTGGACAAAAAAGTCTATAAAAATACAGTAGTTAATTACATCAGACTAGCTACACATGAGATTCAAGGGGCACTCCGCAAAGTCTTTCAGTCAAGTTAGGCTCGGCAAAGCTGTGTGGACGCAACAGCACGACAGCAGACAGCCGAGACGAGCTCAGGTCCGGCGAGCTCGTCCTCCTCTCCTTCTTGCCCTCCTCTTCTTCTGCTTCTCTCTGCCTGTTGTCCAACCAGTGGACCTTGTCGAAGTCCTTGGTCCCGCCGACAGTGTGACGTCTTTTAATAGATCGATCGATAGCTGACCCCGTCTTTCGTTTCAGTTTCACAGCGTTGTTCCATCTCCCCGCTTCCAACTGTCTTCGTTTGTTCAAGTTTGACTCTGTCTTTTCGTTTTTTGTCAAGGAGTCACTCCGTTTTAATTTACTGTTAGAGTCTTTGTTTAGAGATTCGGACCTCCTCAGTTTAAAGGAATCACTTTTGGTTAAAGAGTTTCGCTCGTCTTTATTGACCGATTCAGACCGATAAAGTTGAACAACTCGTGGGGTTTCGTTATGTACTGTGTTTTCCTTGTTTTCTTCTTCGTTTTCTTTTGTACTTTCTTCTTTTGAAGGTTTCGTTTGCTTATCTGACTTCTCATTTTTTTCACAACACTCTTCTTTAGCCTCCTCTTCCTTTCCCTGCAACATTAAAACAGGGTTTTTTGTAACAATGATGGTTTTGGTGGCTGATTTATATTTAAAGACAGTGTGCATAGACTACTATTTTTTTAAGTTTCAATGCACCCAAAAAGCAGCTCTCTTGAGTTATGACTTTATATTAATAAGAAATTAGTTCAGTAGACGTCAGATTATTCGGATCTCACATTATCCAAATCCCAAATTATCCGGATCATCCTATCCGTGATATAAAAGTACCTATTCAAATCAAAATAAAAACATAATTTTAGCGAGTTTTATGTTGAAGAGTGCCTTCTTAATACTAAGATGCAACTGCAACACATAGGGTTGCCACAGATTTTTTGAGGCCTTTTTTCCTGACTTTTCCTGACCAATCTGAGAGATTTTTCCTGACTTTTTGGAACTGCGGGGTTTTACTTTTTGGCACTTTTTTCGAGTTATATTGCCTAAATTAAAAATCCAAAGACGTTACATGAATCTGCACATAGAGACGCGTGTTTTGATGTATAATATGTGGAGGTAAGTCTTAAAATAAAAAAGCCTTATCGTGAACAAAGTTTCTGTGTAGCGTATTAATAATATAGATTATTTTTGTTGTTTTTAATGCAACCTCCTCATTGATAGTAAGGCTCAAGCAAAAAATGGTTAGTGCTGTTTTTGGGCTATTTAGAAAATGAATTCATTATTTTGATGTCTTGAACCAAGGCCACACTACATATACAGGCCATGCTGCAGGATTTATGACGTCAAACTAGTAGGCGGTCTGAAAATCTGGCTCAGGACTCACAGCTGTGCTGCTCATCAGTTACTTTGAAATCAAAACAAGAAAACGTAAATAAACAAGTAATTTTTGATGTTTAGTGATGAAATGTAAACAGAAAAAACGTAAACAAACAAGGAATATTTGACATTTAGCAATAAAATGTAAACATAGGATGCTAGTTCCCTGCCTGCTTGTGTGACGTGGCGCAGCGCTGGGATCGCTGCAGCATGGCCTGTATTTTCAGTGAGGCCTTGCTTGAACTACGCACAATTCATACACACTATAAAATATAACAACTTACGATATATGATTTAGTAAATTTTTTAGAGAAAATATGCCGATTTGCCAAATTTAAAAAACCGTACGATTTAAAGTGTGAATACAAACTTCTTAGATGTATACTGTACATAGGTTGAAATATTTTACAAACAAAAATAGTTAGAGGAATGATTACATTTCTTTTTTTTTACGGTATGAATTTAAGAGCGTTCGTGTGAAAAACGTATATAGGGCATACTATACATTTAGGTGTATAGTAGACATATGCTGAAAAATTGTAAATACAAAAACAGTCTGAGAAATGAATACACAATAGCTTTGAATAGATGACGAAGGAACACAAGGGGACATCACTCCTATACATATATGGTCACTGGGGTTCAGGCCATGATATTAAATATGACTTTCAATCGCTGACGAGGGAAAAGAAGGTGGCATCACTGCTTTACGAATATGGTCACTGGGGTTCGGCCCATGATATTAAGTACGACTTTCAATCGCTCTTGAGGGATTGATCAAAATAAGTTTAGGTAATTATTAAAAGATATAGGCCCCATTAGAAAATTTACTAGCCTTGTAGATTCACCTTAAAAATCATCGGTTTCTGATTCTGCATCTGATCAACTCATTTCCAACAACAAAAAAGCACAAAAAATCTTACACAGTACAAAAATTTATTTTAACTTCCAATTTGTGGGGGGGAAATCAAAAATCGAGACGGTCGGATTGTGCCACTGCAAATTTTCCTGACTTTCGGCACTTTTTTCTTATTTTTCCTGACTTTCGGCATTTTTTAAAACATTTTCCTGACCAAAACCCAAAAATCCTGACTATTCCAGACTTTTCCTGACTTTTAATGTCTGTGGCAACCCTGAATACATCACTGTACACATTTGGCATCACAAAAATTGAAGTGGTCGCATTAAAGTGCTGTAAAGTAAGTTACAGCATTTTCATGCAACGAGTGTTTGATTTTCCACTATGAGTACCGTCAGTAATCACCACATGCGTAGGTCAATTACGCAGTTTAGGCCAATACTTCACCAGGCGGTTTTTCCCGCTGCTGTTTGGTGGTTTTGCCTGCTGTTGAAGCAGAATCACCTGTAATTAAAGGGTGCTATGCCGACAGTAAAAGCCCCTCAACAGCAGTGGGAAAAACACTGAGTGTGACATTTATCTTTATTGATTACTATCACTTATGGTGTTAATAGTAGTAAAAGCTTTATGTAAACTGATAGTTAAGTTCCAAAATGAGGGGGTGTAGAACTAACATGTTGCACACTCTTGATGCATTGTTTGCAGCATGGATATAGCTAAGTGATATTAAAATGAACTTGGATTATTTAGATTTTTGTTATCCGTATTGGTGTTCTGTTAATCCGGAAAACCTGAGATGAACTGTACTCAATACGTGTTTTAAATAAAAATATAGTTCAAAGGAAAAAAATAGCAGACAAAAATGTGTAGAAGAGCTATTTAAAACCAAAACTTGAATTACCTCCTTGTCAGTGGCCTTGTGGAGGCTGGGGTCAGTGAAGAGGGGGGAGGGGGAAGGGGCGTTTGTTTTCTCACTTGCTCCACTTGATAACAGAGATCGCAGCTTGGCATCAAACGTCGATGTCAAACTGACTAGAAGGTCTCCTGGAAAAAACACAAGATAGACTAGAAAAATTAAATGGTTCCAAAGGTTAAGCATTTTGTTCTTTTCCCCATTTGAACGGAAGTGTGAGAGCACGAAAAGTAAAAACACTATTTCAGGCAGCATACTGGCACCTTGTTTTGAGTTGTTTTCATCTATATTCATCCTGATTTCATAGTTTTTAGGGGTGGGCGAGTGCCCGAAGGTTGGGTAATTACCCGAAATTTTACAACTACTCGAGCACGAGTCAGGTAGCTCCTACTACCTGAAAAAACGAGTCGAGTAGTTAGTTACTCCCGCCATTTACATGCAATCGAAGTTACGTACGATTTACATGTGTGCGATCAAATTTTACAGCCGATCGCGAGTTACGCAAAGCTACATCTGCCGTTTATCCTCAATCGACAGATTCTTTATTGTGGCCGCTCGCTAGTTTCACAAATAAGCAGCATTTTCTGTTCATTTGCGGCCGGCAAATACGCGCGACCGTTTTTTACGGCCGATCGCTAGTTTTGCTAAGTTGCATTTCGTTCATTAACGATCGGCAAATACACACGGTCGTTTTTCGCTGCGGACCCGATCATCGGACGGCGATCATCGGCGATCGGCAAATACGCGCTATCGTTTTTCGCAGCCGTCCACGAGTTCGTTAAGTTGCATTTCGTTCATTTACGATCGGCAAATACAAGCGGTCGTTTTTTACCGCGACATACTGCGATTATAGCAAAGCTACATTTGCCGATCATCGGCGATCGACAGATACGCTCTATCGTTTTTCGCAGCCGTCCACGAGTTTTTCTTAACAATAACCTCAACAGTACTTCATTAATTCATAGAATAATGGATTTCAACAGTTATCTAGAAGTACCATCTCTCAGAATCCAGAAATTGAAAACTTACAGCTATATTTAGCTCTGACCTTGCATTTTACAACTTCAAATTTGTATTCATAGTTTATCTTTTGAATAATACACAGCATTCATTTCTGCTTCATTTGATTTGTAAAAATGAGAAGAAAATTTTAGAGTTAATTGGTTTACATGAAACAATTAGTTTTAATTAATTGTAATCCGAAGACCTCATTACTTTAAAAAAATTAACTTTACATTACTTTTCACAATCAACTACTCGACTCGACTCGATACTCGAGTAGTTGGCTTAATACTCGACCCGACTCGACTCGAATTCAAAATCCACTACTCGCCCACCCCTAATAATTTTCTAGTTAAACATATCAATGTAGCAGTGTACATGTTATTATAACAAACACTTTTTTATTCAATCCAAGAAAATTAGACCTGACATCGAGTCAACAAAATGCTTTTCTATTGTTTTAAAATGACTGGTAACAATATGTGGGTTTTATAAAGTAAAGTAATGGTAACAATGTATATGGCAAACATTTCTCCTGTACTCCCGGGTAAATGACCCTTTTTATAAAATTTACAAATTAATCAGTCAAGCATTCAAATCATACATCAAATATCTTTAAAAAATTTACAACTTTTACCTACATTTCCTGTTAATAATGGATAACTCAAAGGAGCAGGTAGAAGAATGGAAGAGAAATAGTCGAGAATACAAGGAAATGCCAAGATACAACAAAAACAAGCAGTAAATCCATCAAAGGAAGAATAAAATAAAGTAGTCAATAACAGCTGGAAATAGATGACATGATATGCAGCCAAGGCAATGCATTTTTTGTGATAGTTTAACACTCGGATAATTACTTAAAGAGATGATACGAAAGTAAGAAATGTAACAGGTTGTTGTAAGAAAATTTGATTTGCATATAAAAGAACATTTTTGTCAAATCAAGTAAGTTAAACTTTATGGACAATTAGACAAAATTCATCATTAATCTAAAACGAATTACATTACTAAAGTTTTAAGATAATTTAATTTTGAATAGTTATTTCAAAACAACTACTGTTATAGAATCAATGTCACACACCATAACTGTTAAAAATCCAAATTCTAAATACTTTTAGTCTTTTGGAAATTACATGAAGTAAGTTTTGCGAGGATGCATGATGAAATGATGTTAAGGTAAAAACGAGTTAAAATGATGAAGAAGAAAAGAACAACATGCGGTGGGGAAGGGCAAACGTTAATTGCAATCTCCTGGCTCCATATATTTGTATCTGTATTTTTGTATCAGTCTTAAAATTTAATTTTCAAAAAAATTTATTAAGAGGAAAAACTTACTAATACATGATGGCCTAATTCACAGATTTTATTATGTGAAAACTGGAAAAAGTTTTACCCGAAGGGGTATGAAATGAAAGGGGGCACAGCACTAATCTCACATTATCTTCAGCTAGTTTCAAATTATTGACCTAATTTATCGATAAACAAAAACATGTAATTTTAATAATAGGTCTACAGTAAAATCATGTTATCATTATCAATATTTTAATATTTCTATCAAACAATAAGGTTTGTAAGAAGTGAATTTAAAACAAGAAAAAATAATAATTTCAATATCTATATTTCGCAAAATAAGCCACAGAAATTAATTATACAGAGAGAATCAATGACGTTTCATGGAATCTGAAGTTTACATGTCAGTTGTAGTAAGTTTTTAGGGTAACTATATTAAAAACTCTTTAAGTTTTTAGTTCAAAAATATTAAAAACTCTTTATTATTTTAGGTTTGAGCAAAAAAATATCATTTTTCCTTGGAACAGGAAATTTGGGTTCAAAAGTGGTTATGAAAGGAAAACATTAACTACAATAAAATTATCATAATAAATGGATTTAAAATTCATTACCCTCGAATTTTATAAAAACTTACAATTTTATTTTATTGTCAAAAATAAATAAATATGTCCATGTTTTACTGCAGTTTAACTGTCAATTGTTTACTAGATCTATTTATAAGAGAGTCGCCCAGAAAGTAAAATAAAATAATAAAACCCAGAAAGGTTTTGTCGCTATGTCTAGCCCTGATGCCCTAGCTATACAGTTGAGTTTGCAGCCAAAAGCTCCACACCGGTTTAAATTTGAGTCGAGTCATGTTGCTGACTGGCCACACTATTCATTCTTAAAGCATTTTAAAACGGCTGGTTGTGTTCATTGAAAATCATGCTGAATAAGAATTAACTGATTGCAACAATATTTTGTGGCCTTAAAGTTTTCAAGAAATTGAACTTATGCCTACAGCCAAAAATATTTTTTGTGAGAACTGACAAAAACTTGACATCCCACACTAAAAAAGTGGCACAGAAAAAAATCCAATCACAGACGAGGGTGTTTCTGATGTACAACTGCCCACCCTCATGCAGTAGCAGCTACTGCATCGAACTTTGCTGCCTAAAAAGGGGCATTTTTGGGATAAATACTGTACAAGCCTTATATGTCTCTAGGTGATTATTTTAATTTTTTTAGTTAAGGGAATTCTCATGCACGAAAGAGCTGGAAATGGTAAGGAATTGGAAAAAAAAACAACATTATCAGGTCGTATTTAGGGCCTCCTTAACGGAATTTTCAATGTGTGCCACTGCTTTGAAAGAATAAATAATGTGATTGGTCGGCAGTGAAATTTGGCTCAATTCAAGTCCAAGAGTGGAGCTTTCAGTTTCAAACTCAAGAGTGTGGCAACATACGCACAGTAGCAAGAAAACATTTCTTTCATTTCAGGACGACTTTCATATTACTTTATGAAAACAACAAAATAAGCAAAAGAAGCTGGTTTATGTATTAATTTCTGCTGAAAAACAGTTTCCATTATTCCTCCACTCAAAATTCCAAAAATATAAAATCCTATTTTGTAAGCATGTTGGTTGACATATGTACAGCAAAGCATTTATGTTATGCAAGCCAGGAGTTGCGGGAGGGAGGGGTGTCTACCTGAGGGACTACTGTCGCCTAGAGTCTGCGAAGTCAAATTGGAAACCAGGAGCAAAAATGCGGCCCCTTCTCCGGCCTGCACGCAAATCCAACACACCCGCAGTTAGAAAAACATAAATCCATTTATTTCTCTCCTTAGTTTCACCTGATTGGTTTTTGAGAACCGGGAGTGTACAAGGGTGAAGCCTTCATCAGGTTATAAAGTTAAAACTGAAATAATTATGTAAAGTTCACCACTAAAACTCAGTAAAAGAGTAGAGGTTGGACTAAATGAATTTTATAACCAACAAAACACAACGTCTACATTTTAAATAGTAATTATATACCTTCTTGGCTGCTCAATTTTACATCAGGCCAGCTGAAGTTGGTCGTTACCAGTTACAGTTTAAGTAAATAAGAAAATTCTGTTCTAGCCACAACCATTTTACCATTTTTTCCATTTTGTTCTATAATAATTTTAAACTAATTCCGGTGTAATGTATTTTCTCTCTTTAATTAATAGTCCTAAAACATATGTTATTGATACAATACCCCCCAAAGGACTCACCTTCGTCTGACACATGGCTGGGAGGTCGCTCGGCAGGTGTGAGGTCATGGACAGAGTCCAACGAACCACAGCGAGCCAGTCCCGACTCCCCCTGGTCAACACAAAACACAACATGCACTTGTCTGTCTGTCTAAGGTTTGACATTGAAATTAATTAATTGTACTGAAAATAAAAACACAAAAAATATCAAAGCTTATTATGTAATTTTATATGAATGTTTTCAGTTAAAATGACTACATCAAAATAAATTAGGGATGGACGGGATTGGATTTTCAGTTCGGGACGGGACGGGATGGGATTTTTGTCTTCCCTAAATCTTCGGGAAATGCTTGTTCACGAATTTATTTTCTTTATTACAATAATAGCGACAGGTTAAAATCAATGTCATGTATAAATGTTTGTACCGTCCTAACTCAAAAAATTTCAAGAAATAAATTTAAGTGAAAAAATACTAACTTATATGCAATTGACAAAATAGCAAACATTAGAAACACATAAAAAAATAGTAAGACAATGAAATTGTTTATTATAAATAAAATGCAAACTTAAATAAAAATTGGAAATAAAATGTATTATTCATTTATTATTATTTTTCATTAAATTTTTATTTTTATTCTTTCTAATTTGAATGCATTGAAAAATAGAAATAATATAAAAAAATAGGAAATGAATAAATATAATGTGCATTTTTTAACGTTTGATTGAAACACAATAGTTTTTAAGTTTCTGCTTTTAGTTTTATTGTTTGGTTTCCAAAAAGCCAAAAGTAAAATACTAGAGTGGTTATTGCATGTTGACAATATACTGTCATGTATAATCAGTAAACATGTTATTGTATTTTTATAAACTTTGGGCTTTGGAGTTCTTGTTTTAGGAAATGACACTATGACTCATAATTTTTCAAGCACTTTAAACTAAGGTAAAAAAATAAAAAATAAATTTAGTTTAAAGATGACAACCATAACACTAGTTTTTCCAAGCTTAAAATTATAAATTTGAAGCTAACCCATTTCTGCCCACTGTCGACATTTGTAGACACTGACTTTAACAATTTTTATCACGGATACAATTTAGCATTTGAAACAAAGAGTATTTTATTTTTATCTATTGGTATCCCTGCTAAGCAGCTACAGTGTTTGCCACCATTTTGTAGTGTACGTGTGAGTAGGAAATTTGAGATTAAGAACCTCTGCAAGTCAAGCCATGTCATATTTTGAATCCCAAGTGTTTTTACTATTAATCTTTTAATTTTTTATTGAATATACAATTGTTTAGATATATTTAGGAACTACTACAACAAATACAATCGTAGCTTAGTTTATTTTTTTACAAGAACATAGTTTTATTCCTTTGCAAAAACTGATGTTGACAAATGTCGACAGTGGTCACGAGCGGTTACAGGTCCATTATTGTAAGAGGCTATTTTATATATTATCATTCGCTATGTAGTATGGAGTTACACGGCAATAACACCATGGATCGACCTACAGCAGGACGTCTGAGCTCAAAAGAGCTCCAGTTGTGTACCAGCTAACGTCTGCTACAGCGGTAAACACTTCTTGTACACTGTGGAGAAGCAAGTCTGATGTACCCATTGTGGAAAGGCTACAAGAAAAATCTGCGGTACATGTCTAGTTGGTTGCCATGTTCTGTGTGACAAAACATTTCACTCGCTGTGACCCATTGTGAAAACTCTGCACAGATTTTGGGTAAAAATATTACGGGACCTTTTCGGAAATTCATAGAAGAGACTTTTATAATGGTTTTATTTTAGATTTGTTTAAAATATTTTATATTCCAGCAATTATTTTTGAAAGTTGCTGATAGCTTATCACATTTATCAAATTTTTTACTTACTGACTGTTTTTACTGCATTTTTATGGTCTAATTTACTATTAATTTCTACTATCGACTTGTATAACTCTATAAACACTGTGTAGTATACATTTTTTACTATTATATAAAAATTTTCCCATTATTTAGTTGATTGTAAGTTACCTGATTTACAAACCATTTTACATAATGTCCTTTTACCTGACTTTTTATTGCGGTATTTACTATATCTTTACACCTAAACTTGTGAAACTTATGTTTCCTACCAATATATACTTTTTGTTTTTGTGTGCTTTTTCATTTCTTTTTGTTTAGTTTGTCATTTTATATATTTAGAAGTATAATAGGTCAAATTTATGTTAACAGTTACAAACCTGATGACGCTCGCTGTCGGCTGTTTCGTCACTTACACACTGTACCCGATCGTGCCCACTGTCGACATATGTCGACATGCCATAATTTATATAAAATCAGTATAAAAAATTAAAAACAATCAAAATCTGTGTTTTTGTACCATTAACGACAAAATACTAAGCAGAAAACGAAATCCAAGAAAAAAAAAATTTGGGCATAAATGGGTTAACAACTCCCAAACTTAATATTTCTTAAGTTACATAAAATATTAATTGCCTATTTATTAGAAATTTCTTAAAACTCTCAAAGCCTTTACTTTTGTCAGTTTTTTTACTTATTTATGAAAAATAATCATACTTTCAGCTGGGATTCAAAGACATCTGAATTAGTTTAGAAAATTGAATCAATGGGAAAAACCACAATTTGCAGCAGACCAATGTGGCCGACAGTATGAACAATCATCACTGTCACGCCTTATAGCAAGTTATTTCCTTTGATTAACCGCTAACAGTAAATAACTAAGATTGCTTTTCACACCCAATTGCGAGTTAGCAATCCTACATTTGCTGTTTATCAACGATCGGCAAATACGCCCGATCGTTTTTCACGGCTGATTGCGAGTTTCGTAAAGCAACATCGGCCGTTAATCCGCGATTGGCAAAGACGCGGCCGTTCGTAAATTCCCCAAAGCTAGATTTGCCGTCTATTCGTGATCGTTAAATACGCATGATCGTTTTTCACGGCCGATCACGAGTTCTGTAAAGCTAAATCGGCTGTTAATCCGTGATCGACAGATTTGCACCAGCGTATTTCGCGGCCATTCGCTAACAGCGCTAATCTATTTTTGCCATTCATCTGCGTCTGGCAAATAGGCGCGATGGTTTTCGCCGTCGATCAAGAGATTTGCAAAGCCGCATTTGCCATTTATTTACGATCAGCAAATAAGCGCGATCGTTTTTAACGGACGATCGCGAGTTTTGCAAATCTGGATTTGCCGTTTATTCGCGATCGGAAAGTACACGAGATCGTTTTCCGCGGCTGATCACGAGTTTTGCGAAGCTACACCCGCTGTTTATAACGATCGCTAAAACGATCCCGTCCCGAAAAATTTCCCAAAGTAAATAAAATCCCGCCCAAAAATCGAGAATTTAATTTTCCCGAAAATTTCCCGAAATTTCGGGACCCGACTATTCCTAAAATAAATAATGCCTAAAAAAGTAGAAGGGTAGTGAGACTTTTACTTTTGGTGTATTATTACTTTTAAAGTTTAGGGGAAAATTTAGAGATAAAGTACAAGATCTTTGATAAGGGTAATATTAAAATATTTCATGAAAAGTTTGTGTTATAGAACATCTTAATAGATTATAATAGATTGATTATTCCTAGATCAACTGCCATTTCTCTTGTGGTCGGTAAAGTGGTCAGTGGCCACGAAAATTTCCAATTTTGAATGAAATTATGTGTTCTGTGGACTTATTTTCAAGGTAAGCCTGTTTTCCTATACATTTCCTATTCAATTCCTGACAATTGCCCTAACTAAAAGTCAAATAATAGATTATAAAATATTTTAAATACAAAATTTATCCATATCTCTCAAGTAAACAATAAAAATTAAATCAACTACCAAGTTTTCAGGCTTAACAATGAGTAATTTAACTAACATACTAATGTATACTGGAGTAAATTATATTTATTTTAAAATGCAGCTTACTTGAGACAAAAATATTTTAAATATATGTATTTTACATGAGTTAATGTTCAGAAAAACCAGTACTTTAAGTAAAAAATAACATACACTCTCGATCAAACATTAATTTATAAAAGTTGCACACAGTTTCCACTCACCTGATCCTTGGCGGACTTGAACCGCTTGAGGTTGCCACTGTCGGTGGCCGCTGTGGTGGGAGCCCCGCTGTGTTCAGTGGCGAGCCCCGCTCGGTGGATGTTCTCGGCAGACGACCCCCGCCGCAGCAGCCCCCCGCCCTCGCCGCCGTTGCATGGTGACACCACGGCCAACGGCTTCGCTCCACTCCTCCCACACTCGGCTATCTTTTTCACAATAGCTGCGACACACGGGAGAAAAGCGATTATTGGCCGATTTTATCATAAAAAGAAAAATATTATTGGTGGAATAGTGATCATTTTGACATCAAAAAAGTAAAGAAAGCATCTCCTTTTTCTAAGTAGAAGTCAGAAATATTGTAAAGGAACAAGAAAAAAGTTTGATGTCATTTTGAAATGCTGAAGCCAAATATTAACATTGGTGTATAGTAAGTCCAAAAATTGTCCTTCCCTATTTATCACACTATTACATATACCAAATTTGACATTACAATTAATTTACATTTTTAATATTAATTTTGCTATTGAAGAAATTTAGTCTCTTATACTTTATGCATAACTCAAATACCCCAGGATACCAATCTATTTCCCTGACATTATTCATATTACATGCACCAAAATTACTAATATAAAGCACAAATTATCAACAGAGCAGTAACCACTACAGAAGAAGGCTAAGGATTTTTTGATAATTTACTATTTGTATTTATTTCTTTCACTGTTTTGTACACCAGTACTGTTTAATAAAGGAACAAATAATTTGAAATACTGACATATATACACTGTCAACAGGGTGCCTTACACATTTCAGTAATGAAATTCCCAACTTTTTCCTGATATTTCTCAACTATTTAAAAAAAACTTCCCAGCCATTGAAAACATGACCAGAAACAGAACAGATCATCTTAAACAAATACCTGAGCACAATCTTTGTACATTAGTTGACACTAAAAGATTTACATGACACATCTCTCATAATACAAACAAATTATTCATCAACAGACTGCACAATTTATTTGCCAAAATAGAACTGCCGGCCATGACTTTGCCAACATTTTCCCATCTTTTCCCATAAATCCGTCTGGTAGACACCCTGGTCTACATTTAGTTAATTTAATTATAATTAAAAAGGCATTGGTTTACAAAAAAACAAACATAAAAACTATAACCATATGAAATGAAATAATTTGAATTGGTAAGCTGTATTGATGGAGCACCTGGTGTGTTGGAGTGATCGTCCGTCTCCAGCTCTCGCTTGCTCTGCTCGCGCTCAGCTTCTAGCCTCCGCAACCTCGCTGCGTCTCTGTGGAGCATGGCCTTCGTCTCCAGCTCAAACCTGCACCACACTCAACATTACATAAGCATTAATTTATTGACAAATAAATTTACCAAAAACTTTATATATGATCAATTTAACGTTATTTTCTCTCTTTTAAAATTTTTAAATGATTTTCCTTAGCCTGTACAGTTATTATATTGCGAAAACATATTGAATGAAAGGTCTGTTGACATCTGAGGCTCACAAATAAAAACCTTTTACTTTCATGTATTAGCTTTTACAATGAATTCAATAACAGCTCTTTTAATCTACAACTGTTAGAAAGGAGGTATCATCAAAAAGTCAAATTCTATTAAGTATTAAAAATAGCGTTGTTAGTGAATTAATAAAATAAAATATCAGTTTAAATCATTTAAAGTCAATGCTAATACTTTTATTTAGATGAAAACATACACAAAAATATAGCAATAGTCAGCTGATTGTCAAATTTAGAATCATTAGACTGAACATTAATATATAAAATATTTATAAAAAGAATACTATAAGAAAACTATGTAACAAGCGTCATAAAGTCCTTTTTTTTAATTAAACTAGCTTAATATTTGCATGGATTTTAATATTTATGCAATTCTGTGTAAACATATTGAAGAAAAAGGCTTAGTATTAAAAGAGTACTAAGTGCCAAATAGAGTAATTTGTTTTGAT
The DNA here is from genome assembly GCA_035578135.1 of Flexamia atlantica. NCBI lineage: Eukaryota > Metazoa > Arthropoda > Insecta > Hemiptera > Cicadellidae > Flexamia > Flexamia atlantica. The sequence continues at coordinate 41,156,284 of JAQJVK010000005.1, read as the reverse complement.
GATGCCATTTGTTGATACTTGAAACATATCTAGATCCAATTTTTTTTTAATAGTTGAAACCAGAAATTAAAATTTGAGTTTGAAGAGTATCTGTACCTTCGTATCCTCTCCTGGGTGGTGGCTGACAGTCCCGCGTACGTCCTGATGGTTCCTGCCTCAGCCTGCGGCCGCGCCGTCTTGGTTTGTCCATCCGTCTCAGCCACTGGGGAACACATTGGGAAAAACTAAATTAAAGCATCTTAAGGACAAACAAAGGGCATTGAGCGATTTCGAAAAAGTATAATGATCCTATGATATTATAAATAAGAAAGGTTTTCTCACAAAAACCATTTGATTACTCCTAAATACTTTTCTTTTAATTTTTTGATTCTGGTCTTCATCTTATTTCTTTGAAATTGTCATGCAACTATTTCGCAACAGATTAATATGTCTACGTCTTGATAAAACAGAAAATAACTTTACTATATCATAAAATTGAAATTGAATTAAACCAGTGTGAGGTTTCGAAAAACATTGTGAGGCGCACGGCCGTCTCGACGATATCTGATAACCAGGCAACAGGTCCGGCCTGTTCAAGGTCACCGCCGGGGGGTTTAAATACTGCCCTCGGTGAAAAGACCGCAGTTTTTCGCCAGTTTACCGTTCCGTGCGCACGTGTGTCGTCTCTGTGTTCCCGTATCGTCCCTGGATATAGTGAGTACTACCCTACTTTCAGTTATGTCCCCGATTAAGTTATGCCTTAAATAATAATTCAGATAATCGTGATCCAAATTAAATACCAGTAATTCATTAACTTTGTAACAATAGTCAGTGCAGTTAAGCGTTCCGACCCGAATGAGGAGTCAGGAATCGCTATTGTCACCTAATTTGAAGGCTAAACTAATGGATTTCAATATAATTTCTGATTTAACAGGTACACTCCCGTGCTATATGACCCAAAGCGGTGCGCAGTAGAGGGACCGAATTTGTATTAACTGGCAGAGTTTGCCGAGAAATGAACCCCAGTTTAATCCATATAACCACATTAAATTAAAGAAACTGACAGTCGTCGAGCGTTCTGATGGGCATTCGCCACTGAACAGCTCCGGCCCCCTAATTGTTTTATTTGCGTAAATACTCAAAACAAATGGAGTTGTGAGCGCTCTGAGAGCTGTGTCTTGCTCACTGAGAAGCCCCAACAGACCATAGTTTTTGGCTATAAAACAACCAGAATAATTTTCAATTTGGCATACCACCCTCCCAATGATCTTTTGTCTACGGCATGCTATCTCTATGCTCATTAATAAAGTATTGCATAAAATGTTCCCGGTTATTATTTACCCCACACATAACCACTCAATAAAATAAAGTTTCTTTATAGAGACCCTGGACACGCTGAAGCTACCAAAGTTCAACAATTCGGGTTATACCCCATTACAACATTTCTGATTCCTCACTAAAAATTCAACCACAAATTTTACCAAAACATCTAGGTATTTTCTAGGTAAAAACGCAAGGATTTTCTTTTTGGAGTCATAACTGGATAATGGCTAGATTAAATTTAACGTGTGAAATGGTTAAGGTATTTTCACGTAGATTTTACAAAAAGTCTCAGAATTAAGAAAGGGCTTCACCTAAGAACAGAAAAGGACTGAAGTTTTGGACAGAGTACTATCTGACGACACCTGACCAATCTGAATTCACATAGTTGTTTATAACTAATCATATGGACTAATGAACTGATCAAAGTAGTTCTTAAGGCCAACCACAGATTGCAGTCATTGCGAGCGAAGCTGCAACCATGTGATAAAGTTTAAAAAAATATCGATAAAGTGAATATAAGACTGTCGCATGCTCTTTATGTTTTACGATGTATTAGGGAAAAAAGTTTTAAAAATCAGCCAGTTTTACATGTGATTGATTACCTTTGTCGGCCTGGCTGGAGGGCGGGGGGGCCGCAGGTGCGCTCTGGTGACTGCCGCTGGTACCGCCGCTGTCCTCGCTCGCCGTGCTGGCCAGTCGCTCCTTGCGGTGCTGCTGCTGCTCCTGACCGCCCTTGCTCTTCTCTCCCTGACAACAAACCACGTCATCTCTGTTCTACAATGCTACTTTTTTGTTCATTATTATCACTTGTTTTAATAAACCAAACAGTGGTATACATCTCATTTGAGGAGCTCAGTAAGCCGATTCAAGTTAAAAGGCATATATCTATGCAATCCATTGATCTCCTTGAATGTGAAATGTTACACATGTATTTCTTGAATAAAGATTATGACTATTGTCTATTGTCAATTAGTGAAATTTAGGGGTGGGCGAGTAGTGGATTTTGAAGTCAAGTCGAGTCGAGTCGAATATTAAGCCAAAAACTCGAGTATCGAGTCGAGTCGAGTCGAGTAGTTGTTTGTGAAAAGTAATGAAATTTTAATTTTTTTGACTAAAATCTTTCTTCAATTTTACTTATAAAATTGGTCTACTTTATTTAAGCTTATGTTTGCATATATTTCTTGGAAAAATAAAACTCTGATATTGTAATACCCCTACATTGCATAAACCCTACTTTGAAATAAATAAGTTGACTATGCTAAAAAATCACTCAAAATAACAAATCAGTTAATGTAACAAGATCACAAAAAAAATTTATGTAGAATATGCACAGTTGTAAAATTTAAGAAGTAATAAGATTTAATTAATAGCCTACTATTTAAACCATCAAAAACAGTTTTATATTTTACCTAAAAATAATTGTTGGCCCTAATTAAAACCTTAGCAGAGAAATTGTGGAAGAAAGAACTAAAAACATCAGGGAGGAGAGCTGTGCCCAGTTATTTGTTTACTTCTCTAAACCCAACCCCGCCCCCTTGCCTGACTGCTGAACTATTGTTTTTGACATCCAATCACTTGACATGAGTGACACAGCTACGACCAGATAAGAATAAGATATCCCCCAATACAAAAATTATAAAACCTTAACTAATTGTTTAATGAAGTCCACTTTACCAATGAAGTCCACAATTTTCTTCTCATTTTTACAAATCAAATGAGACAGAAATGAAGGCTGAGTATCATTTCAAAGATAAAATATAATTACAAATTTGGAGTAGGTCAGAGCTAAATATAGCTGCTGTAAGTTTTCAATTTCCGAATTCAGAGACATCTCTCAGAATTTGGTATTTCTAGATAACTGTCAAAATCCATTCTTCTATGAGTTAATGAAATATTTTCGAGGTTACTGTTATGAAAAACTCGTGGACGGCTGCGAAAATCGATAGTGCATTTCTATCGGTCGCGGCTAAACACGGATGTAGCTTTTCAAAACTCGCGATCTGCCGCGAAATACGATCGCGCGTATTTGCCGATCGCCAAAAATCGGCAAATTTAGCGTTGCTAAAGTCGCGGTCGGGCGAGAAATACGAGCGCGCGTATTTGCCGATCGCCGAAATTCGGCAAATGTAGCCTTGAAAAGTCGCGGTCAGCCGCGAAAAACAATCGCGTGTATTTGCCGATCGTAAATAAACGAAACGCAACTTAGCGAAACTGGCGTTCGGCCGTAAAAGTCAGTCGCGCGTATTTGCCGGCCACAAATGAACAGAAAATGCTGCTTTATTGTGAAACTAGCGAGGAGCTGCGATAAATAATTTGCCGATTGCAGATAAACGGCAGATGTAGCTTTGCGTAACTCGCGATCGTCTGTAAAATTTGATCGTACAAGCGTAAATCGCACGTAAATTCGGCCGCCGCATAAACGGCGGGAGTAACTAACTACTCGACTCATTTTAGTCGAGCAGTTGGAACTACTCGACTCGACCTCGAGTAGTAGCAACTACTCGAGTAATTACTCGACTGTCGAGTACTCGCCCACCCCTAGTGAAATTACCTCAATGGCAGGCTTAATACTGTGATGAAATACTAAATTTATCTTACAGATTTAATTAATTGGTTTGGGTATCTGTCGAATTCATGTACTTAAACAACAGTAAATAACTAAAACTATTTTGATTGAAAAATTAAAACAATATAATTAAAAGCTCATTAATACATAAAATATTAAATACTAAAAGGTAATCAAAAAATTACAAAAAAATCACAAAAAATGAGACTAAAAAAATGAGGTGCCTCTGTTGAAGTTGGTGACATTGTTGCCAAGACAGTCGCCGTTAGACTTGCTCGACCAATAAGAACCTTCAAAATACTATTGGCAACAATATTTGTCTGTTTCCACTTGTCAACTTTTTCGCCAACTTTAATGGCAACAATATTGACAAACAATTTTGGCTTGATTAAAAAAGAAATGGAGCTTGATTTAAACTAATGCAAGCTGAATAACTACATAAGGCAAAGAGAAAATAGAAAAGAGAAAAATGAAAACAAATAAAACTTATTTTTAGGCAAATTCCAGTAGACAATTTTTACAAACTTTCAAACTTTGAATTTTAAGGCCCTTTTCACACTGGGCCACCATGGTGGCGACACCGGTGGCGCCACCATGGTGGCTACGTTACATTAGCATTGATTCAAATATGACATCTTCACACTGAGCGTTGGTGGCGCAGCCAGTCGCGCCACCAGAAATGCGGTGGCTCGGGGTTGCGATTTTCAGAGCCACCAGACTGGTGGCGCGACCATGTCGTGCCATGCTTTCTTATTGGACTATTCACATTGGAGCGACTGGCAGCGCCTCCAGTCGCTAGTCAGTCCTCTCCAGGCGAGTGTTCGTGCAGTGTCATGAGTAACGATAACGTAGATACGGAGCGGTTTATGTTGGAAATTGAAAATAGATCTGCAATATGGGACATGACATCATCTAACGTGTCATAACCACACGAATGAGTGTAGCTTTTCTGTAAATGGACGAACATTGCAGACATCTTTATCGGAAAAGAAGATAAAAACTATGTTTTTTCAGTTTTCGCAATTTCAAAAATATATAAGCTAAAGCACCTGCTTCTTAGACGTGCATGGTCGAACTGTGAGGTTGGTGGCTGCACTGGTGGCTGAGCTGGTGGCGCATGCGCATTTTACTGGCCACCATGGTGGCGCCACCGGTGTCGCCTCCATGGTGGCCCAGTGTGAAAAGGGCCTTAAATAACTTCTTTATTTTCAGTGGTTTTTCAAGTTAGGCCTAATTTTATTTTTTGGCTAACAATTTAATTGGTTGAAAATTCCTAGAAATATATCATCAATACTGAAAGATACAATGAATCTTTAAGTAATAGTGGATTGTAGAGGATATATAAGTTTAATGTCAGATGTCAGTGCACGTTGGTCAGTTTGATGGGATAATTAGTTGCCATCTACCTGTTTGTTGTCATTCGTGGTGTCTTCACCCGTCTGAGTCGTGGTGGGAACTTGCGGCTGCGCCTGATGGTGTGATTTGCGAGTCTTGCTCTTCATCATCTTGCGATTTGCTGCACAAATGATGGAAGAGACAATGTCTCGAGCCGATAGTTCCCTCGTCATGCCTGCATGCGACATCCAACCGAATCACGACACAACAGTAGTACGACATACATTAAATTACTGCCCACATTTACTTTACATTTCCCATTACACATGCACAATGATTTCTCATTACTTTGGGTATGGATTCCATTAACAAAAATGTGCCTGAACGTTAGTAATAAATAGAGGTTTACCATGCTAAATGATAATTTTGTATTGGTTAAAACAAGTATTAAAGAAAACATACAAAAATATGAAGAGCTTCAACTGAATAAAGTTCAATAAGAACAATAAATCAAATGAAATACAAATTTTTTTTATTGGAGTCCGATTGTGGATGCAGTAAACAAATTTACTCTGACCAACTTAATAAAAATTAACTGGATAAAATACAGTTACAGGCAACATTCAAAAATTAATATTTAATATTAAAAAGGGTTAGTTAAAATTTCTACATCATTCAAATAGAACATAAAGTTACAGAAATAGATAAACATAATCCAGATATACATTAACCATAGAATGTCATGCAGTTTTTTTATTCATGGTACAATTAATTCAAACAATAATGACGAACCGTCATAAACATACAATTGCGGCCTACAAATTATTTCTGTAACAACCTAAAAAAGTTTTGTTTAAACAAGTTCTCAAATTTATTACAAGATGTAAGAATTACAATTAATCTTGGAAAAATTGGGTTTAGAACAAATTGAATTATTTATTATTCATACTTATTTAATATGCTTTGATACAAAGTTTTGCAGAAATAAAATTTTAGAAGGTTGCACAGAAGGAAAGAACTCCAAACGCCCTGTAAATTTTGTATTTTGTGCACAAGATTTAACACGTGAATAGAAATTTCAAAACACAGTTGATTATATTAATCACTGTTTTCTCAGCAGACTAAACGAAAACTTCTGAGTAGAGTGTGACCCCTTGTTAATTATACTACAGTAAAAATTCTTAAAAAATTTGAGGGATGAATGTGAACTCTTGCACTCACCCTCCACCTTGTGAATGTTGCCCAACAGCAGGTTATGGTTGGCCACTGCCGGGTCGGGCTCGACTCCCGCCTCCCCCTCGAACTCCGGCAACACAGAGTCGTCACCGAAACACCAGTCCACCTGTCACACCATTGCAACACCTATTTGAGCCTTCTTTTTTGATTTGGCAACTATTTAGCATACTTTTTTTAGCTGACAAAGACTACTGATCTGTGCATGGACGTTAACAGGCAAAGTAAGGAGTGAGCCAGTGAATGTACAAGGGTGAACAGTGCAGCTAAAAGTATGCGATAATCGGGACTTGATCCAGCAACTCTGCTGCCACTGATCTGAGCCGTGTGCACTACCAACTGCGCCAACGTCTCACTACAATAAAAACTAATTGGCTGACTAGGCCTTTTTTAATGAAATGAAATGAAATGAAAAAAGTCTTTATTTAAGAGGCGAAGTTAGGACTTGCAAGTCCTCTCTACCACTTAACCTCTAACAGAAAATAATAAATAATTGGATTAATTACAAGTGGAGAAAATAAACAAAATGACTAATGCAATATAAATTATTAATTATGATATTATTAATGACAATTAATTATGACAAAATTATGTAGATTAAAATCAATCAGGTATTTTTTTACCACACACGCTCACAATTACCCATGTCGCCCAGGACTCGTCACACCGAAGCCACAAGCATCACCGCCTGCCCCGCAAAGGCAAGAGATTTTTTTTTTTTTTGTGAGTTGCTCTTCACAATTTAATTTAAAAAACCAGTGACCAATGGATTAAGATGACTGAGATGTGATATTACAGTTGACACTAGAAGTCTGTTTGGTCCGCAGGTAATGGGTAGTAATGGGGTCACTAATTGTTTAACAATGGTGAATTATTTCTGTAAAATCACAAAATTAATATAATTTGATTGCTGTGATACGACTGAGAAATTTACAGGCCTCTTGCCGGAGAAAAACGGAGGATTTGCTGGCAGCTTTACGACCCAGAGATTTCCTGGCTGAAATATTAATAATGTACATTTTTTCGGCAGCCATATAGCCAGATGTGATATAACTGAGAAAATGTATGGCTTACTGGAGCCACAACAATGACAGCATCAAAAATTATGATGGAATCAAACTAACTGGTAATGGTTTTTTATGTATTGTGTTTCTGGATCAATTACATTCACTAAAAAGGTTAAAATACCTGGTAGTCCACCGATGACCCTACTTTAGCTCTTGATAAAAATATGGCGAAAAGCGCATAATCCATAAAGGACTAAAAGGATCATCAGCGGACTACCACGTATACACAGTTGACTCACATGCAGTATGAGTGTCTCGACGATGCGGCACTGGTGGCTCATGTCTGTCACCATGGTGACCATGTTGTCGTCCGCCGCCCGCACCAGCGTGGGGCCGAACACGATCGCCAGGTTGCGAGCCTCCATCTTGTTGGTGGCCGAGTGGTCCACCACCTTGCGCAGGTGCAGCAGCAGGTACTTAAGTGTCTCGTAGTGGTAGTCGGGCAGCTCATGCACCTGCGAGTTGGCAAATATTTCTTAAATTTTTTCTGGGCAATATCATTAATTTAAAACATTTGTGTTAAGGATTGGAGATAGGATAACTTGTCTGTCGTGTGTAAAAGAGTACAAGATCTAAGTACATGAAATAAGTGTTTCAAGTGCTGAGATTAGAAAGATGTGGTAACCATTTTTTTTCATTTGTAGTCAATTTTAATGTTTATAGGACGAAATCAGTTACGAGCGAGTAAAGAAAACTAAAAAAATACACAAACTGAAAAATTTGAAAGAAAGTAGTAAAATTAACAATAAAGCTGATTAAAAATGAAACTCACAACTAGGGGTGTGCGAATATTCGAACTTCGAACTTTTTCGAATCGAATATCGTGATATTCGATTTGATTCGAGATTGCAAAGAAGTTCGATATGACCGAATCGAATATTTAAAGGACTGGCATAAAATCAAAAGTAGGTGAAAACGTTCCCATTTTCAAAATAAAAGTACGTTTTTTTAGTTACAAACAACTACGAATCCATTTTTTACATCAGAAACAGTTGCGTCCTCACGTGGACAGACAGCAGATGAATAGCTGCTGTAAAATAATACTGACATCGCAGTTTTGCCACCAAATTCCCTCTGTCATGTTGATCAATCGTGCAGTACTTACGTTAACATACTGCACAACACCCGACGCGACAACGAATTTTTTCGTAAGACAAATTCTAGTATCACAGCATTATATCATATAACAAATAATAGTCCATCCTTCATCAGTTCTGTCTCGACCAGTATCCGATGACGAAACATCAGTTGAGTTGGTAAAAGAGAGAATTATTGCAATCAAGACCAATCAGAGTTCACCGATGACCGACAGTGTCCAGAGTCGTCTTCAGTTGCCAAAACCCAAAACGAAATATCCCGTAAATACCCCATAAATAAATAGTCGTGTTGGTGTTTCGTACGACTTTTTCAGGCCGTAAATATCTTAAACGGAATCCGGGATCACCATCGCTTCCAACTTTGATACGATGAAGTACAATAATTTTGGGCTAGCAAAGAGTTGGCGGACCTGTTTATTATTTGTCTTTTCGTTTTCGAATTTCGTCGTCGTTCGAAACTTGGTCTGCTTTTGCTTTTGAAGTTTAATTTGTTAACAATAACTCGAGAACGTCTAACACGTGTTTGTTTCAATCACTCAAATTTCTTTATTTTTCAAATAAGCAATTACGTAGAAATAAACGTTGAATGATCAAAAATTGGTTTTATTTTGTTGAAATCTGACGAATCTGGCGGAGCGTTTGTTTTGATACGTGATTAAAATGGTCATTTTTAGATAACGGTACAATGTTGGTTTGACAACTTAAGCCTATGATAATAATTAATGAGTTTCTTGCTGTTTATAAAGTAAAACAAATAAACTTTGTTGTAAGTAAATGGCAATTGTAAATTATCTTAAAATTTAGGTTAAGTTTACTGGTCTGACTTGATATTATTTAATAGTATTAGGCCTACTTTAGGAGAATCAAAATCTTTGTTCTCAGGCATTAATGCACAAATAAGATTGTAAGGCTTTCTTCAAATATGAAGTAGTTGGTGAACCAAGTTTTATATGTAATTCTTTGGTCTATCCCTTAAGCCTAGTCCCTGATCAAATAATTTATTGGTTCATTAAAAGGAAAAGGAACAAAGGGATGCAGAGGCCTAAAAGTGGACAAATTTAGGTTGCAGTAAAATTAAAAGGAATTGTTAAGTAGCGAAATCCTGAAATTGCTACTATAGGCCTAATTATGCTTATTCAAATGAATATTATTAAGGGGAATCAATAAATTTCTAAATTCTTAACAATTGATTAGTTGTACCTTTGTGTACCTTAGTGATTGATAGTTGACCTATATTATTTTGACTGGTTATAATGCTATTAATAATTAAATAACATAAATACAGGGAGGGGAGGGAGAAAGTAAGGACAAGAGTAAAAAAAACACAATGAAATAACACTTTTGGCTTGATAACATTATATTAATTATTGAATAGTTGCTTAAAAAAGCTTGGTAATTTGCTGAGTATACAGATTTGTTGCAAAAGGGTATTTATACTTACATGCTGCGATTTAAAATTTGATCTCATTTGTACGAATAACCATTGACATAAATATTCGTTTCAAAAATATTCGATATTCGGAATAGTTATAAACTATTCGATTCGATTCGATTTGAACCAAAAAATCACTATTCGCACACCCCTACTCACAACCATTCAACCCATAAACTTGGTTCTGTCCAGGCCCTAATTCAAAATAACAGATCAGTCTCCACTAAATTATCTTGTCAGATAAGCCCAATCTTTAAAGCAAGTAATGTTTAAATGGGATTTTTAAAACCATGGTAAGTTCACTCAATACTCGTATATATAAAACCATAAAGTTTTCTCTCCTGCATTCCTCATTTAACCTACCAGTTTCCGAATCGTAGCCATCCGCAGGTGGGGGTCGGCAATCTTGTCAGCCTGAATGAAACTCGGGTAAAGCTCGGTGGTGAGAAGAGAATCTGGCAGACGTCGGAAGAAGCTTTTGAGCAGCGATGAAATGACATTGACGTCGCTCCATCGCTGATCCTGGTCCAACAATGCTGCATCAAGGCCTCGGTTCACTGCCTCAGTCAGCGAGGACACAGCTGCTGTATTGCCAGGCACCCTGTTAGGACAGACTAATCAGTAATGTTGGTTTGTGTAAAGTTTGACAAACTAATTTCATAACTAAATTTTTAGTTTACATGTCTTAACAAAATATTTATTAAAAAAACTGGAATGATGGTTCACAAAAATTATCAGTTAAAATTATTGAAAATTAACTTAGATACATGATAATGTTTTTCTCAGTTTTAAATCAGCATAAATTAATACTAGCTGATGGTGTCCCACTTCACTGGGAAAACAAAACAAATAATTGTAAATAAAGACAAAATGCATCTGCATTTCAGCCCTTCCCTTTGAATTTGAGCCCTTAAGAAAAATTTTAACAAAAAAAGTATACTTTTCCTTGGAATTTCTCACTGAGATCTTTCATTCAAGTAGGCCTAGAGGGTTGTTCAAGACTTACGGTTTTCTCGTTAAGTTGTGGGTAGTTTAGGCTTTATATATAGTTGACGGGTGTCATTTATGGTTTTCTCAAAAGTTACGGGCTTTATATATATATAAAACAATTAAGTTTTAATGTTGAAGAATGTAAGCAACAATTCATTGTAAATAAAATCCATCTAGAGCCAATTTGAAGGGCCGTTTTAATTAGCAAAACTGGACTCTAAAAAGTGACCTGTAGATTCCGATGATGTCGAGACCCCTTTCCTCCACGATGTTGGTGCACAGCTCCACGATCAACGGGACGAACTCGTTGGTGGCGGAGGGCGGGCAGTCCTCGAGCGGGATGCCGATGGTAGCGCCCTCTGGGTACGCGGGCGTGGAGGGTGAGGGCGGGTGGGGCGCGGTGGGCGAGCCGCTATGCTGGATCCGCCGCAGCTGCTTGGCCACCCGACCCTTCCACGTCTTGCTCTTGGGCGACGACACCGGCTCCACAGCTGCACACGAGGAAAACGCACAGTTACAACAGGTAAAGGGTACAACTGAAATACGAGGTACAGTCAAAAAGTTCCCGGAATGAGTTTTTGTAGACTTTTAGCGCGATCGCCAGCGGGAAATTTGCCTTGCAGTAGTTGGTACGACTCCTGGTGAGGGCATATCGGTAATGTGGGTATAGCTGACTTGCCGTAGAGCAGCATTGGAAAGCGCTTTTTGTGTACCTGCATGTCCAAAATGTCGGATTTGTTTGTTAAGTGAACAAATTCGATGCATGTTGAAATTATCATAAAGGAACACTTCCATGTGATAAATTTACCTGAAATGCAATTTCATCGATCGTTAATTTCCGAGTTTCATGCACAACTTGTCGTACCCGCTCAATGTTTTCGTCATTAACTGATGTTTGAAGGTCGTCCACTACGAGGGTCATCCTCAATGCTTTCACGGCCTTCACGGAACCGTTTGTGACACTCATAAACTTGACTCTTCTTCATCGCCTCTTCTACATTAGCTTGAATTAACAACTCAAGAGTCTCACTATGTGATTTTTAAGTTAAATACAGAATTTAATGTTCGCGCGCTGATTATGAAATACCATTTTTCAAAATTCGACAATGTAGACTTGCAGGAACACGAAAAGGGCTTTCCAGTGCTGCACTACGGAAAGTTAGCTATACCCCCACTACCGATATGCCCTCTCCAGGAGTCGTACCAACTAATGCAAGTCGAATTTCCTTCTGGCGATCGCGCTAAATGTCTACAAAAATTCATTCCGGGAACTTTTTGACTGTACCTCGTATATATGTTTGTTTATTCCAATTGAGAGTGTATTAATTATTTTAGGATAAGGGACTAACGAAAGGCAGATCAATCCAGTGGCAAGAGCAATGTTAGATTTTGAAATCACAGGGTTTTAAAAAATAAGGTAATTTAGAACCAGCAATAAAGTTGTGTTTCCTAATAATTTGTGCTCTGATTTAAATCTGACATATGTGCCCTGCTTAAGTTCATATCTTAATACATTAGGGTCGTATGGTTAAAATTTATACCGTTAGTAAATATATAAGGGTATTTATAAAGTACAGTTAAATTTGGGATACTTCATAACAATTTAATAAGCACAAAATCAAGAGTTGTTTAATAAGTTCTTATCCCTCACTTTTTAGATAGTTGAGTCCATGTTTTCCGATCCTATTCGAAGCTGTAAAGGATTATTTGCAACCAACCTTGCTGGCTGGGTTTCCTGGTCTTGTTGACCGGAGACTGGCCAGTCGGAGATCGGTTCCGCAGGGATGTCAGCTTGCGGAGACCTTTCTGTGCAGACGCTGGAGATATGCTCGGCCCACTGGCATTCTGGGGGAAAAACTATGTATGTTAAAAATTAGTTATTACTTAGAAGACTAGTAATCTTAATATCATCTTTCCCTTAAAATAATTCTACTCATATATAATTCTAAATATATAATTTTACTCATAACTTACATGTCTTTTAAGATTTACAAGCAAATATACCACCCATGAAAGTTTATTACAGACAAGATGTATATTATTTTCCCATGAAAGATTTGAGTCAAATGTAACATCTAGCAATTTAACACAATTTTTGCTTTTTGTAGTTTCAGTCTATGCAGTATTGGTAATAGCTACAGCAAATACAGCACGTATCATGCCCAACAAAATTAATGAAACTTATAACAATCAATTCAAATGCTCCTTAAATTCTAATGGACTATCAATACTAAAGAGTTGAGGGTAATAATCATAAACATAAATCTTTCCCACCTAATACTATGTAATACCACTTCTGACCAGTTTTTAGACATGATATTTATTTGGAAAGAATATGTAATAAAGGTATAATTCAAGTAAAAACATAAAAGGTTTAAACCTTCCCTGATAGAAAACTAAAAAGATAAACAATTGAAGATGTAAAAGGCTCCTTGAAAGAACAAAATTTACTGAAAACAATAAAATGGCCTTCACAAGTTATCTGCACACCTGTGTATTGTTGTTGTTGGCCTGTTCCTCCAGCGACACGATCCAGCGAGCCATCTGTGCAGCGTCGGCAGCCTGCAGCAGTAGCTCCGACCCACTCAGCGTGTTCACCCGCAGCACGTGCTTGCGCTTGGTGTAGTTGTCTGCTGCACCCACCAGAGCGCAGCGCACGTCCACCTGCTCCGCCTCCGCCCCCGCTGGCGTCTGTCACAACAAACACCAACGGTCAGTCTGGTGAGGCTCCGACCCACTCAGCGTGTTCACCCGCAGCACGTGCTTGCTTGCGCTTTGTGTAGTTGTCCACTGCACCCACCAGAGCGCAGCGCATGTCCACCTGCTCCACCTCCGCCCCCGCTGGCGTCTGTCACAACAAACACCAACAGACAGTCTGGTGAGACTCCAACCCACTCAGCGTGTTCACCCGCAGCACATGTTTGCGCTTAGTGTAGTTGTCCGCCGCCCCCACCAGAGCCCAGCGCACGTCCACCTGCTCCGCCTCCGTCCCCGCCAGCATCTGTCACAACAAACACCAACGGAGATTGTAACACAAAAACTTATAGGAAATGTAAGGTAGTCAATAATATACAAATATTCCCATTAAGTTATATCTAAAACAAAACATGGTTAACCTTGAACCTGAAAGGCAAGGACCACCTTTCAGTTCATTCTAGATCCAACTTTACTTTGAGAGGCTAAAAAAATCAGGACAAATCTTAGATTAAAAAAACAATCAAAACTTACTCAAATTCAAGTTCTATTTGTATGCAACAATTACAACTGCAAGAGCAAACTCTTTCTACCATACAGATGAAAGGTGGTGATTAATTATTCTGAATATGTAATTTGTCCATGTTTTATATTATTGCTGTTCTCTTTTGAATAAAGTAGAACAGAAAATTTTGAGTGATATTTCACATGCAGTTAATTGATGTTTTGACCACATTCAAATGTGATGTCAACAGCCATCTGAATTGTAAAACTTACTAACAAACTGACCAGCAATCGTTCCATGCATCTTTTTCAAATTACTTGACCATTCATGAAATGTAAATGGGTTTGATTGCCATTTTGACTCAAGACTGGAATTAGTCATCCATCCATATTCATAGAGACAAGGATAGTGTATGATTTGATGCAAGGAGGTTACAAATCTACATAGAATGGTATGATGACTAGTTTACAAACAAACATTTAATGCCATCCATTGGATATTCAAGTGTTGTTTGAAGTTAGTGCCAAATCTGATTCTCTTGAGAAAGTATTATTCTAATGTTATAATCTTGCAGCTTTTGCCTCATTACAGAAATGAACATGAGTCAGCACAAGAATAATTGTAAAGAGATAAACCAAAAGAACAAAAACACACCCAAGATCCATAGCTGCCCCATCGCCTGAGCCTCGGCCGGCGGTAATGAAAGAATATCGGAAGGCACGAGTATCCTCGCTGTGGCCTAGTAGTCGAGTGAACATCCCTCGACAAATCACACTCGCTGATCGCTCCTGACAACATAGCTCCTCGAAAGAGGGCTCTAAAAGACCACTAACACCCAGTCATCTCCACCACTCACTGTTATAATGGTACTGTCATTGACGATTCATTTTTCGATTCACTCATTAATGATTCAGTTTGTTTGTGTCCTACTGTTATCAAACTTAATCTTATTAGGCCCTAACTTATTCAGACTGTTAGAAACCAATAAAATGAAGTTCTAAAAAATGTATGATACAAATATAATTTTTTTTAACATAACTATAAAAGAAAAAACAACTGAATAAAAAAGTTAGTGATTAGCTTTAGTCAGAGTCAGTTCCCCTCATTTATTCATTAGTAGCCAATGCCATTTCTGAATTAGGTCATCCTCTATCAAAGACCACTGATAGTTCCTTTTATGGCATATAACTGTTTGATCTCTGGTGTTAATCTCCTCAAAGTATTTGGCGCAAGATCAAGTTAGACTTATCTCCTTCCTTATTTGTACTGATATCTAATTTTTCATTTGGTATTATATATTGTTTTAAATAAACTTTTTTGTAAGTATTCAGGTTATTTCAAAGTGTTTTTGCAACTAGTTACAATCGATGAAAAGAAATTGTAACTAACAAAACTTCTTCTTACACATTATGCAGTATTTCAAGATATTCACAGGTTGATTATTTAAGGGTATTTTTAGAATATTTTTCAGGGTTTCATTATTATTTCTTCCTTATTTACTTAATACTTGAATACTAGTAATCTCCATCGTTGACCGGCAACTGCCAGATAGATTGTGTCATGATTACTATTACTAATACAACCAATAATAGAATAAGGATTATTATATTATTATTATGGCAGTTAAATTCTCCTTGCATGACAATGCAACGTAACAACTTATGCAATGCACTTTTTAGTCTTCTGTTACATCACTTCTGTTCATTTTGTTAAAATGTTTTCAGCAGTAAACATGGAATAGTGGCTAGGAGGAATATAAATGTTTCCATCATTTTTAACTTTCAATACTTTCTTTAAAAAAAACCCTCGTTATTTTTAAAATAATCACTAAAATATTGAGAATAAGGATTAGTTACAATATTGACTTTTATCCGCATCACATCATAATATCGTATTACCAATAACTTGATATCAATAACTATTATAAAACCATAAACCCACGCAAACAATTAAGTCAATCTTTGGGCAATTAAAAATTTGTCTTGACACAATAGTTTACAGCAACAGTAATACATTTCTAACAAATCAAATCAAATCAAATCAAATCAAATTCATTTATTCAAAAAAAAAAGTTACACATAGAAATGACCCAGAAACAATAAGATAAAACATAATATTAGTTTAAAGAAGTAACTAACAAAAATTAACACTGGAATTTAGTGCCTACATAGGAGTAAATTCCTGTGCGCAGGCAAGAGCCGCTAAAAACTCAGTCTTGGTCAGAAATTAATTAATTAGCTTGGCAATATGTGTAAATAAAAAAGTAAATATGCAAATTTCTATAAAAAGTTTTGGAGCAAGAAAAGTAAATGACGAAGCGTAATTTTAATTTGATCGGGGAACTATTGGAGAATGACCACTGCGACGAACTGCTCCTCGTTTGGCAACTTAGTATTAAGTCAAGTCTAGTCCAAGTCAAGTTTAGTCTAGTCTTATCTGTACCCAGATGTGATAACCGCCTCAGATGCCTCCCTTCCAATTTCCATTAACCAATTCGATACATGTTTCTTATAGGTTGCCATTTGAACACTATTGAAATTTTGAAGATGAGCAGGAAGATTTCTGAACAGAATTTGAGATATGTAGTGCGAGTTAGTGACTGAAAAAGTTCTATTCAACCTATTTACTCTGATTCTTGTGGTTTGCGAACTTCGGGTAAAATAACTGTGGTCAAAATTTTGAAAAATTTCATCGACATGGTTAAATATGTAAGTTAATAAGGATTTAATATACAATTGCCTTAAATTTAAAACATGAAAATCATCAAATAAATTTTGAGTTGGATATCTTCGTCCCTTACCTAAAGCAGCTTTGAGTATTGATTTTTGAATAACGTTTAGTGGTTCTAGTACAGATCGATACCCTCCGCCCCAAGCAATAATTCCGCTCATGAACAAAGATTGACAGTAAGCAAAATAACAAAGTTTCAATTCGTTAATGAAGTTGTCTAAAAACAAAAATAAATTTCCTAACTTTACCTTTTAAATAATCTACATGAGCTTTCCAATTCATACTGCTATTAAATACAACCCCCAAATATCTATAAGATTCAACTTTGTTTATGACACCACAATTGCAGGCATGTGCCAAAAAATTTCCACATGAATGAAGTTTCAGACTAGGCTATTAAAGTCAGTATTCAAATTTGATTTCAGAGCTATGGGCATAAATTTGGTTTTGGATATATTTATAGTCAGTAAATTTTGATCAAACCATTTTTTTACTCGTGCAAGATTTCTTAAGGCCAAACATTTCACTTCCTCCCAATTAGACCCCTCAAACAAAATTGCAGTGTCATCCGCAAATAGGTAGAATTTCCCTTCAATGTTAAGGTTTGATAAGTTATTTATGTAAATTAAAAAAAGAATAGGTCAAAGAGTGCTTCCCTGAACAACCCCATAATCAATTGAATGTTCACAACTCTCAACTCCACATATTGTGACAATCTGTTTCCTATTTGAAAGGTAACTAGCAAACCAAGACAAAGAATTATCCCTACAACCAGTCAATTTCAATTTCCGAAGTAATTTAACTCTATCTAATGAATCAAAAGCTTTTGCTAAGTCTAAGAAGGTCAAAAGACATTGTTTATTGTTGTTTATAGCTGTATTTATATCTTTATTTATAGTGAACAATGCATCCGAAATATTTTTGTTTGAGCGGAATCCATATTGACAGTTAGTTAAAATTGAATGAGTTTCCAAATAATTCACGAATTGTTCCTTTACTATTTTTTCAATTACCTTAGAGAAAACACTAAGGAGAGAAATTGGTCTGAAATTGGCTTTGTTGGTGATGTCTGCTGCCTTATACAACGGAAAAACTTTAGCTTTTTTAAAAATGTGAGGAAAAATTCCGGTGGAAATACTTAGATTAACAATGTACAGGAGAGGTGTTGAAAGTAAATCGACGTTTTCCTTTAGAAGGGACGCAGGAAAGCCATCACACCCGGGAGCAGGTCCTCCCCTCAGACTGTTCACGTGACGAAGTAAGTCAAATTCGGTAGCAGGAGTCAGTTGAAAAGTACTGTCAGTCATGAAGTCATCGTCATTCAGTACCAGAGGCCCGCTAGAATCAATAGAGGTTGCCAAGTTTTGTCCTATGGTTGAAAAATAAGAATTAAATT
Source organism: Flexamia atlantica (assembly GCA_035578135.1). Lineage (NCBI taxonomy): Eukaryota > Metazoa > Arthropoda > Insecta > Hemiptera > Cicadellidae > Flexamia > Flexamia atlantica. Next base: position 41,137,937 of record JAQJVK010000005.1, on the reverse strand, counting down.
CATTAGCTACTTCCTTCACTGTATTATTGTTTATTTCAGAAGCCCTTCCATTTACAAACTTTTCTATAGGAAATTGGTCTTTAGTTGTGCTTCTCCCCGATAACTCATTAAGGATTTTCCAAAATTTACGTGGATTATTACTATTATCAGTTAGTTTCTGTCTATACAATTTTTTTTTCTCTGATTTGATTAAAAAGTTTAATTTGTTCCTGTATAATTTAAAATAATTTTTCAAATCTGTATTAAAAGGCTGTTTAATGACCAATTTACTTAATTTGTCCCTTTTTCTTATTGATCTTATAAGACCTGTTGAAATCCAGGGTTTGATATGGTTTAATCTATTGTTACAATTGAAAGGCTTAGACGATTTAATCATGAGGTCCCTGATAGTCGAATGGAAGTTATTTGAGCTTTCATTCACGTCAACGTTAACTGATGTATAGTTATAAACGCTTCTCTAATGGTATACAAACCACATAAATTATACTAGTTTGCCAAACTTATATTAATTGTGCAAATTAAAAATATTTTAAAACTAATATGTTGGTATAAAATTGTTACATTCTCAAGAAATTTGTATATTTTTTTTGCAAAAGTATCTCTCCTTTTTATTCCTCTTTACCTCCGTTGTTAGGTACCGTATCCAAAAATTACAATATCTCAAATCTAATCAAAAAGTGAAAACGTCTCGTTTCCTGGATTTTGCATCAGCATAAAATGTAAAACAACCTAATAAATAATAAGAGACGATACGGTTGTTGTGGTCGTGGTGTAGGGAAAGTGTAAGATGAGTGCATGAGATAATACGAGCGCAAGTTCTGTCACACTCTGCTTGTCGTTGCGTCACACTTCCGCTCCCCGGGTGTCGCGAGCGTGACGGCCGAGGAACGGACCCCGCGGGCAATCTTCAGACCGGTAACCAAGTTTGCAAAATTAGTTTGCATTTAGCTATGGATGTGTAAGTTGCTATTATGTATTTTGCACATTTTAAGTAAAAACAAACTAATATATTAGTTATTTAGGACATTAAGACATTTCCCTAAGCTAATTAAAATCTAGTTTTGATTTATTTAATTTACTGAGGAAGATAATAATATTAAATTCATTACTGATTTTGAAATGCTGCGACGGAAAGTCCAGTGTCTTTATTATCACAACAACTGACACTCTCAACCTAGCAGATTTAGTTTAAAGAACACTGCACTTCACGCTGATTTAAAAAATCTTTTTTAACGTTCCAATTCATTATATACAATTGAGGCTCAAAAATATTTTGGAATACCAATAAGCATAATATGTGAAAAAGAGCTACAGAAATGGAATTGTAATTGAATTCAGAGTATTGTACAGATTTCCTATAGGTACTTCTAATTATTCTGTAGATTCCTAATAAACAAAATTGATTAATGTGAATTTTATTTATTAGTCAATATTACTAAAGCAAAAAAAAATAAAGTCTATTTAGAAATTTAATTATTTAATCATAAAGTATAAAAATACATTCAAGCCATGATGATGATGAGTTTAGTACTTTAAAATTGGTTTAGGGTCTATATAAATTAAACTTATTTACTTAAATTTAAAATTAAATATAACCATGTATTTTTCTAATTAACCTAATTTACATTTTGCATTTGGAATAAAGTAAAAACAAAAATTAGAACGGTAAAATTACAATTTAAAATTTGATATATAAAAAAAACTTTGTTCACATTGTAATAATTAAAATACAGTAGCAATAAAAGATATGATCACTTAATTTGATTTAGTATAAATTAATTACACAACAAGTTGTAGGTAGAGTAAGGTAGAACGTAAGACTTGCTCTTAATTTCTATTCAAGTACCAATTAAACCACTTCAATGAATATCAAGCATTCTAACTTTGCATTATTCGCATCATATTTTAGTTTAGACTGATAGACTACTATTTTTATTAATACAGTTAAAGTGGTCGTAAAATGAAAACATTCCAACCATAGGTATTTTCTTCGTTACATAAAATTACATATACGGTTGCAAATAATTAATGATAAAAATATTAAATATTATGCTGTGATAAAAAATTTATATATTTTGGTTTACATTGCAAATTTAACCATTTATTTATTTATTGCTTTTGTTGGACATTACTTTCAGGTTTGCTACTCATCACTATTCCTTCTCTAAACCTTTTTTTCATTAATAATGATGATTAGCCAACATAAAAATATGATATTTATAATATTAACATTACTAAAAATTACTACAGGTACTGTGACGAGTTTATTAAATGTTGCATTTACTTTAAGAATTAACAAGTAAATACTTTAAATTGTTTGTGTACATAAAATAAGACTGGGATTGCTTAAAACAGTGATAACATTTTGTCACATGGGGCAATTTATAAATTTTGTTTTTGTGAGAATTAGTAAATGTCAGTAAACAACTAAGATAAAAAGGTAAGCAAATTTCTGAACTATGGGCAATTCATTAATTATCTTTTTTTAAGAATTATTGTATGTCAATTAACAAGAAGGGTTCTAATCATTTTCATACTGTATTACAGGTTTATGGACACAGTAAATACGTTAACTAATAAAAGGTTTTGGAGGTAACTAGTCTTAATTGAAGACATAGTAATGAATAGATTAATAATAGATTTAGAAGACATAGTAATTGTGTGCATTTGGCAAGCCACAGGATGATGTGAGAGGGCTCAAATTGAAGGCCTTGATCCCAGGGACTGAAGAAAATACTAGATTTTTTTAAAGCTTTTTATAAAATGAGAAATAATGTGATGTATCTGCCATTTAAATAGCAATGAGATCTAAAAACGTCTGCTAGGTATTAACGTAATATAATGGATCCAAAAGCCATTGCCAAAAGCCAGTTTGCCAAGAAGGTATTGTAAACCATAACAATAACGGATTTTTTGTTTAAATATTATCTAGCCCCTTCAAGTCACTAATAAAATTTAAATTGCATAATTTAAATAAATGTGGTCCACAAACATAATAATTTAAATTTAAAACTTTTTTACAATAAATCAACAAGAACACCTAATGTGTTTTAATGTTGCAGTTGGACTTAATAATAATTCGTATTAATGAAAGTGACAACAAAATTGAGATAACATCCTTAGATTTTTTACTAATCTTTAGAGCTAAGTAAGTATATTATAAATACTGGATTTACCAAAATTTCAGTTAACGAAATAAAATAAAATGAAATTTATTAAATAGATATAATCTAATACACGGCCATGACTGTCTTTTTATTGGTTAAAGCATAATTCACATTCGTCATTAATAATAAATCCAAAATTGTATCATAAATAATTAATTTAATTAATTTCAGCTGCGGGTGCTGAGAGGGGGGTGGTTAATATTCAACCTGACTTGACTAAGAATAAAATTACGAGAAATGAATTATTAATTCATATTTAAATATGATTGAAACTGTGTAAACATTTAGTACACAAATAACAAACAAAATGTAATTAATCCATTTGTAATACCACAGTACACAATACGCACATCCGAGAACGAACACAACCAACACAGAATGGGATCAACCCGCACGCGCACCCAGATCGCACCGGCACCGGCGCAACACTGGCACGGCGGCACGGCTACTGTGGTCTGGTGGTGGACAGAGGAGACAGACAACACTCGCGCACACGCGCGCCACACACAGTGCGGCCATTCAGCGGGCTCATCTGTCACCGGGCTAACAAGTCGCTCTGTTCACAGCACAGAAATAATCCGAAGATGGAGCGTTCATCAGAAAATCAGGAAAACGTTAGTTTTAGCCACACCACTAATTTATAAATATATTAGTTAAGTTTTTTGGGGGGGGTTTATGGTCAAAAGGACGTCCAATGAATAACATTTATGTTTTCCAAGGGAAAAAAACATTAGGAAACGAGTAAACAGTTCGACATTTAAAAAGGGATGACTACATATTTTTCACTTTTTGATCCATGAGCCGTATTTTGCGAGAAAGATTTCAAGAAGTCATAAGAAGACAGGGTGTCTACTGACATCTGGTATTAAAATTCCAGTACCATTCGCTAACTATTTATCTAACTAAGGAGTAGCATTAATCAATTTTTTATTAATATTAATAACGTTTATTGTTAAAATTAAATAACTGATTTACTGCACCGACCAGGGTTCCCACTCAAACTGAATTTTAAAATTCACGGCCCTTTCACGGTTTTTAAGGTCCGAAAATTATGAAATTTGCGGTCTAAATATAGAAAAAAAACATTTTGCCGGTCCAACAAATAAGATAAATAATATAATAAAAACTCGTCAAAGAATAACATATATGTTTGAGTTTTATGAGGGCCTCCAAACTCCCCTTCTAGCCCTACGTTTCTCCCACTTTATTATCCAAATAATTAATACAAAATTACAGGCAAAAATTAATAGTAATAGTTTGCAGAATAAAGTAATAATCAATAATACAATGAAATTCTAAACTGATCATTTTGAAACATACTTTACAATTCTTCTCCTGACTTACATATTACTAGAAGTAGAGTTTACAACAAATACATAATTTATTAGTAAAAAAAAGTAGACATACACGAAATTTATGAAACAACAGACCTAATTTACTATGAGTGTCTTTCGACACAGTCTATCACTTCTATATCACATCATTTGTTTTATAGGAAATAATATAAAAATGTGAATATATGAAAGTAGGAAAGTTAAAAACATCTTCAATCTTAAAAAAATTACAATTTATAAAATTTCAAATCTGATTAAGGATGGTTAGTAATTGAACTGACCTACAAGTGGTTTAATTTAGGTTTGCAAACACACAAATCTAAAAGAGAGTTGTTGAACTTTTTATATCCAAATGTATTGAACAGAACTATTTTTAACGGATTTGATCACTTGTATTTCAATAAAATTTGAAATTCCAGTATTTACAGTAATTCCAGTATCAGTAGACAACCTGGAAGATCACTGTTCAAAATATGTCAGATACAGTGGTTTTATTGACTATAAAAATTATGTTTCAATTGTAAGCAAATTGTCTTCGAACCCACATCACCGAATCACCGAACTTTCGAAGTTATCGGTAATCGTCTAAAACTTGAGAAACTTAACAAAATTCTCTCACACACACATTTTAAAGCATCGCCTGAATCTCTTAACCCTGAAGTAATAATTGACCGCCGTACAATCCCTGGCCAACTGCCGGTATGTACCACGGAGTTTCGCCACGCGGCCGAGGCACCAAGGCCCCGGCTCCTGCGGTAATTGGCGGCTTACCCACAGCCTCGGCGTTGCCTCACCTCGTAACCCTTGTGCATCCTCTCCACAACAACACGCGCTGGATTACACAGGGGCCGTTTAATGTTGTGTTTCGGAGATCAACCATGCACGCCGTGTATCGTCGGATCGTCCGCGGTGTTACCTCAGTTAATCCTCCTATTGCAGCACGAACACTCTCCCCTTGATCAAACAATACAAATCCTAAATATACTTGCACAAAAGGTTTTGTTTATTTCCCTGTCATCTATTAACTTAATGGCTGCTAATAAAAATATCAAAACATGATTCGTTCAATAAAATACGTTAAACATTTTAGCTGAGGAATAGTTTGCAAAAAAGAGTAATGAAAACGAAATTGCATCGGAAACTGAATACAAGCGTCGCAAAATATAAGGAGGGAAACTAATAAACTGATTTATTGCCTCTTCAGTACACAGGTCTAGCTAGGCGTTCCCGAAAACATAATGTAGCTACTACTGTAAAAGTTTATTAAACAGCAAAACATCATGCAGAGGAAGAAAACATTTAATAATAGACGCACATAGGTAAGTCCGCAACTATATACGGTACCCGGATGCAGAAAGAGAACCAACTCAATTTGAGAGAGAAACTCTACTTGTTTTAACGCCGCTTATTAAAGAGCATTAATGTCTTTTCACTATTCGCGTGTCAACTTGATGAACAATAAAGCAAACATTCATATACTGAATATAAACCAAGAATTGAGACGCCAATCATCATAAAGTTCCAGCACGAAGCTTCACACATATTCAAGAGTTAACGGATGACGTGGGAGCAGTAAAATGAAAAAGCTATGAAGTCTTCCAGGAGCAGTATTTTAAAAATTAAACTGAAATTAGCTAGGTATATTTATTTTTGTCTACAATACAGGTTGTCGACTAAAATCATAATGTCAGAGGAAGCACAGCATAGAAAAACATATTTGGAATAAAAAAAAAGTATTGTTAAAGTAATCGTAGTCTATGAATATCCGACGAAGACATAAAAAATACCCGAACTAATTAATCAGGTTATCAAATTATCATGTATTCAAATACAAAATATACTACATAGATGGGGGGGCGGGGTAGTTAGCTAATTAGCTATCTAACCCCCCCCCCGCCAACTCACAATTTCCCCCAGCCCTTGCATTTTCCCTATACTCTATTCCCTTTTCTTGCTTTAACCACAAAAACGTATTTTTTGTCTTCCATCCTTTTTCACGCCCTCGTTTTACCTATTGTTTACTTAAATCATGTACTGGTTACGTGGAGTCTTGAAAGAGTTAGTACCCCGACTTTCAACCATACTTTACGAACTAAAACACCCATACGTCTTCGCTGACTCCTCGCCCATCTCAGATAGGACATATAAAATCAAACCATCTCCATCCCCGTCCACCATAAACCCCGCCGCTTTCCCCGCGTGCGCGTGCTCGTTTTATGTGCAATCGACACGAGTGCGGCGCGTGTGCAGTGTGCAGTCAAAACTGCAGCAGTAACCTAACGCGGTGAAAACTGCACCGGCACTTCCGGTAGCCGTACATGCTGACGCAACGGGCTTCCGCTGGTGAAACATCGCGTTGGGAAAACACAGGTGCTTTTGGGGGGCGGACGTTTCCAAATAATAGAGTACACACGCAGGTTCGAGCCGTCCACGCGTTATTGCACCGCGTGTGAGGGAGAATGTCTTGTAGAGCCGTGGTCGTGTAATGGATATGAACCGAAAATTGAAATTTTAAAATAACGTTAACGAAAAATATCCTAAGCCTCCTTAATCGTAGGATAAAAAACGCCATGACGAAAAAACTACGAAAATAAATAATTTTTAACTATGGATAATTATTTAACTGTGTCCTTATAGTTTGGTTGTTGATACTCTAATAATCAACAGTAGAGACGATTACAGTATAATTAAATACTGCCTCAATATACAAAACATTCTTTAGTTATAGCACAAAAAAATTATAAATTGTAAAGTATGAAATGAAATGAAAATAAATGAAACGAAAATAATATTTATTCCACCTACTGCAACCACCATGTAATACACTAAAATGACTAGGTATAATTTGTCTATTAATAGGTTTTAACAAGTTACAGTTACGCTGTTAAGTTAAACAACATGGTATGCATTTATTATTAAGTGACTAGAGGCAGTAACCATTCACAACTGCTAATGGATTTTGAAAATTAGTCAATCAGAGTTTTAACTACATGATTACATATTTTCAGGACAAAAGTCAAAAGCCATTAGTCTTCAAGTTTCAAAATAAGAACCCGTATGGGTTCTTATTTTGGGACAGTTCATTTATCGTATATATTCATAATGTATCTGTGTTTAATACATTAGTTACGACAAAAAATTCCACTACCTCGGCGTTATACAATATGGGTTACAGTTTAATCGACAACAGCGTGCGCCTTGTCAGTGGAGCTTAGTTATGTTTACGTTTGGTTTGTCAAGGCCGGTGCCTCCAGCAGCCAATCGGCGACAGAGCCAAGACGGCGCGTCGTGGGCAAAATGTCAACTACTCTGTGGACTTTACGTTGTAAACATTTTATAGTTTACATAAGAACTTTGAAAACGTATAATTTGTTTTCATATGGTCCTGTTAAGTTATAATCTCTATCCCTTCTTAAATAATTACAAATTAGAATAACACTTAAATTTAAAGGGAATGAACACATCTACAGACGATTTCGGTGATGAATTATTTCCGATATTATCTATAATCAATCCACTGAGTGAAATCATTAACATATGTCGATTAAAACGTCAAAGGGCTGTCCTTGAAATTTCAAATATTAGTTTCCTTAAAATGAGCTTCAATAAAAAATAACAGCTTGTCCCCACCATCGATGGTCCCCACTCGCCATGAAAAACGAAACTGAAATTAATTAAATCTGTCTTAATGGAATTAATAGGCAGGTAGAAAACCGGCGAAAGAGCTTAATTTAAAAATTAGGTGCTTTCTGCACACCACTGTCGAGAAATTCTAACGGAATACGATTGTATTCACATTCATTTTCGTGATTTTTAATTAAAACTTAATATGAACAGTGATGTGAACTGTCGCAGCCGCGGCGCGTGCCGCCCGCCCGCATACATTACACGAGTTTTCCGCCCCCATGATTTCGTCCGTTGGAAGTCAACCGTTTTCATTTAAGTACACCTGGACCAAACAGCACGTGAATCGAGATAACATGGATCATTATTTAAATTTAGAATCGCGACTAAATCAATTTAACAAATATTTAGTTTGTTTTAGAAATCAACTGTGTCAGTTTGTAACAATTAATGAATCATACAGAATCGAGGCTTAAAAGTAATAAGTAAACAACTGATAGCCATAGTATAGACAATGATGCGAGTAGGGAATGCATTTACGCTTGCTAAAACCACGCTGCGCCGAACCACGCTGTCTTCACCTCCGTTCGTCTGGTGTTACCTCAAGTAATCCTCCTATTACAGCGTATGGCTTATTTTCGGCAAACATCCTATTGGTTTTACTTCGCACAAATGAGAAAGCGAAACTGAAAGTAAACCTTCCTCAAAAGAGGAAATCAATAAGGAGAAATCAAACATCCTCCTCCACGTGTTAATGATGATTTAAGCTTCCTTCCGATCTAAAGCCGCATCAGGGCAATAAAACACTTCCCGACCACAACTAACCAAACCACTAATGCAAACACTAATTTAAAGAGTAGTTACTTCAGCAACGAAGCTAAGATAAAGAGATTATTTTATCTTTTGGCTTATCGAATAAAGTTAAAAGAAGAATCTGAAATTAATTAAAACGGAAGTGTGTAGGTACAATCCACGTAAAATTCCTGCCGCGCCTACTTCTAAACTACTCTAGACGTTGAAGCTTTTCAATGTTTTTGGGAACAGAAGCCCTGACGCCAATCCCATTTCAGACAGGCTGACGGGTTTACAAGGGTTTTGTTTTAGTTCTCCACTTTTAACATGGAAAGAAAACGATAACCATTGTCCTCAGTAAATCGACCGTACCGGCGTAAATGAGTTTCCAAGTTGTGGCATGACCTTGAAGATTTGTTTAACAAAATACAAGATTGAATTGAGGTGTCCACAAATTAATTACTATATAATTGCATAACGACAAGACAACAAAGGGAACAAAGTAGTACACTGCAGTTGAAATTTACCGATGTCAACAAACAGTAGAAAAAGATAACAGAGAAGGCGGAATGGTTGAGAGGCGTGAACATTTTTATGGCATAAGCACCCTTATGTGAAGGACATTCATGGAAATGTTTACAAATCAATGTGACCTCCTGATGTTAGAGCGAAATAGAAAATGTATCACTTTCTTACTGGTTACAGAATGTAGTAAAATCTATTAGAATAATGAATTAGAATATTAGACAAGTAAGATTATCTCGGTCGCAGTACACGTTCACGGCAAGCTATCATTGAATTATGGGACATGTACTGCTCAAAGATGCGTTTCCCTCCTTTCGTGAAACACAATGTGATCTGATGTGTTTTTATCACGCGAAATTTTATTAAAATACCCCCGTTGCAGCAGACCTGCATACTCAGCGAATTTCAAATGCAAAACAACATATTTCAATCCAACATAGCGAGATTCAATATGTTTTTGTAAGCTCCATAAGAATAACATGGGGAATGAGTATGCAGGTTTGCTGCTACGGGTATATTAAAACTGGGTGGATTTAATTCAATATTTAGTTGATCTGAACTAGAAGAAGCCATTTACCAAGTTTTATGAAGATATGTTGAGAAATAAGCGAGATATAGAATTTTCTTTATTTCCCATAAGGTTAACATTGGGACAACGTACTGTGTTTACCACTTTCAATATCTCGGAAACCAATGGACATAGAGCAGTGATTAAAAATACTAAATTGTTTGTTTTTTTGAGCTGAATTCAAAAAAGCCAGCAGAAATTGGATAATTTTTAATTTTCTATGTAAAAAACTCAAAAAACCCATTTTTTGGGGGGTTTACCCCCCTTAACCCCCCTTCCGGTGGTCCGATCGGGCTGGTTCACGAACTCGTCCGAGTGATTACCACTTTACACGTCTGTACCAAATTTCATTAAGATCGGATCATATTTACGGCCGCTATCGTGTTAACAGACATATATATATATATATATATATATATATATATATATATATATATATATATATATATATATATATAGTGTTTTTTGCTTCTGGGGGCCCCAAAATGAAAAGTTAACATGGTCTCGGGCTTAGGTCTTACCATGAGACCTACGGTAATAGCTTATTCCTTTAAGGAAATTCGCTAAAAAACGAAATTCATCACACGACCCGTCAAAGCCATCGGAGCAGTATATTACGTTACTAGCCTGGTAAGTACCATTTTAGCCTGCGAGCTTGATAGTTCCCGCGTGAGCCGCTAGTGAGTACGGTAAAACTAACCGGGCGTGTGACGTACGATACTTTAAATCATACTATTCAGAAAAAGCCATATTTTTAAATCAAGTTTTATTCCTTGCATAAACTACAGTATTACGTATCAGCAATCAGCTACTGCAATCAGCTGATAGTTTTGATTGTTGACTTTCGTTATTTCCGTTTCCCAGTGCACGGTAAATTTTCTGTTTACCGTGCAGTGATCGGCAAAGCGTAACTTCCCAGCCAAGTGTAAGACACAGAAAACAGATGTTCCTGATGTAAACAAAATGACGATGGTCAGAGCGATGTTCCCAAAATGCGTGCGGCTCGGCAGGACACAAGAAGCGCGCACGGCGCAGCGGAGTGGCAAGGCACTGCGCCGCCGGAAGTGCGAGAAAGCGCGTGCGCAACACACGATACAGATTAGGACAGGCGAACTACGCGGCCCGCATAACAACGCCGCCATCAAGGCCACGGCAACATCGACCATCACCTGAGGCGTTTGAAAATACTCAACCAAGTTTTATTAAGTGCTTTCTAGTCTTTTTTTAAAATAAAACTAGCATTTGATGTTATTTACAGCTTTATTCATCCCTGCTAATATTCACGGCCGGCTCAAGTGTTTTTGGCGCCCTAGGCGAAGGTATTGCTAGGCGCCCTACCCCCTACTTTCCAACAGTTCATTATACTGCAGGAAAATTGATACAGCGTGGAAAAAAGGATAAAATCCAAATACTAAAATGATAAAGTAATTATCTATATACTTAATAAAATAAGGGTTTTCTCTGTTACATCCCTTTCTCAGCCATCCTACTTAACCGATTTTGTGATTTATCCCTCGGACATAGGGACGAAACAATTGATCACGTTTAAAACAATGAATTGGATTGCTTTGCTTTAAGATTGTGAGTCAAGTTAACTTAATTTATCATATTCAGCATCAGCGATTCCTAGTGCCAGTACACATAAATATATGTTTGAGAGAATGTACTGTACTTAAGTTTTGAGAGTTTACCAATAAACAAAAATAATTATCAATGCACAGCTCTAACAGGTAAAAAGCTTAGACAACGTATGACACATTATATTGTATAAGACTAAAACATATTACGTTTATATTATGCTTTTGCCAACGTGAGGAAAATATGAAATTAACCGACCAGTATTGATGTTCGGCTAAGATAGAAGAAACCCAAACTACATATCAGCGCCAAAGAGAGGGGAATGTTGTTTGCTAAGTATTGGTGAATAAAGTTAAAATAAATGTTGGGGTATTTCACCACTGGACGTAAGTTTGAAGTTTTAAAGTGATTTAAAACTTAACCACACCGCAAGCAAAGCATGTAAAGCTATTCTCAAATGGCAACTATAACAAAACTATTAGACAAAAAAATTCTAAATTTTTTTGTGTTTACATTTATTATTTTTCCTATAGAACAAAAATTAATTAATTTCATTTTTTGCGGCGTACGTCTTTGGCGCCCTAGTTTGCCTATATGGTAGAGCCGGCCCTGCTAATATTACATATTTCAACAACAGTCTTTTTTCCACTTCTATTTTCATAAAATGAGAAATTTGCAACTGCATGAATTGTATTTTTTATCGCCTCAAAAACTACATCCACAAGCAGCATGCCCATTATGAGGTTTTTACTTTTAATAAAAAAAAAACAATCATTGACTCAAGATAGGCACATACCAACCAACTCTTTCCTTATTTGTTCTAGAAATAAGCTGTTAAAATTTATTTTAATTTTTTGGAATCTAAATAATACCCTTCCTCTAGATTTGATTAAAATTTTGTATGTATTCCATACAATATTTTTTGTGATATGGAACCTTACCCTGGTCAGTTGTTTGCAAGGTATTTAACTCCATTAGTAATCACTCAAAAATCCATCATAAAAACGGTTAGAGAAAGTTTGATGCCCTTAAAACCTTTATGAAATTAGAGTTTTCAATTGATAAAAAATAATGAAAACGCTCATTTTATTAGGGTGGCCACAGAATTCTAAAGCCTGATATCCCAACTTTTACTGACCAATCTGAGCATTTTTCCTGACCATTTAGAACAGCACGTTTTTTACAGCACAATCTCTCTTCCCCATTACTTACACAGGGCTGTTTTTAGCGAATTTCCCCTATAGGGAAGAAGCTATTACCGTAGGTCTCATGGTAAGACTTAAGCCCGAGACCATGATAAATTTTCATTTTGGGGCCACCAGAAGCAGAAAACACCATTCGTTCGAATTTATATATATATATATATATCTATATATCTATATATGTGTCTGTGAGCACGATAGCGGCCTTAAAAATGGTCCGATCTTAATGAAATTTGGTACAGACATGTAAAGTGGTAATCCCTCGGACGAGTTCGTAAACCAGCCCGATCGGATCACCGGAAGGGGGGTAAAGGGGGATAAACCCCCCAAAAAATTGGTTTTTTGCATAGAAAAATAAAATTTATCGAATTTCTGTTGGCACCATTGAATTCAGCTCAAAAAAAAAACAAACAATTTAGTACTTTGAATCACTGCTCTATGTCCATTGGTTACCGAGATATGGAAAGTGTTAAACACAGTACGTTGTCCCAATGTTAATCTTATGGGAAATAAGTAAAATTGTATATCTTGGTTATTTCTCAACATATCTTAATAAAACTTGGTAAATAGCTTCTTCTAGTTTAGATATACTAAATATTAAATTAAAACCACCCAGTTTTAATATGCCTGTAGCAGCAAACCTGCATACTCATTCCTCATGTTATTCTTATGGAGCTTGCCAAAACATGTCAAATATTGCTATGATGGATTGAAATATGTTGTTTTGCACTTGAAATTCGCTGAGTATGCAGGTCTGCTGCAACGGGGGTATTATTTGCTTAAAATAAGTTTTAAATAATATACTTAACACGAGAAGAACAAAAACTTAATAATTGTTCAAAAACTAATTCTGTAAAAAATCTATTTTTTACATTTTGAATTGCAAAATGGCACATTTGTCGAATATAAAGTAACTAATTAAATGTACCCATGTGATCCTTGCAATATTGATTTATCTTAGAGGATAAATTTTTATATGATATTCGTACATTGTTGTAAATGGTATTATATTACTGAATTTGATTTTGTTATAATTTGCTGTTGTAGCATAACTTTTTACACAAAGAATCTCAAGGAGATTAGTGTTGTTATTAGGTTCATTTCTATCATTGAAATTACATTCTCCATCTGAGGTTGTCAAACACTTTAATATCACATTTTAGCGAATTTCCCCCTATAGGGAAGTAGCTATTACCGTAGGCGGCATGGTAAGACTCAAGCACGGGACCACCGTACCTTTTCATTTTGATGTCCCCAGACCCCTAAAACACCGTTCGTTCATTTTCATATATATATACCTGTCCGTAGGCGCGATAACTTTCGTAAAAAAGGTCCGATCGCGATGAAATTTGGTACATACGTCTAGAGTGACATTTATTAATTCGAGTTCGAAAACCAGCACAATAAGTTAACTCTAAGGAGGCTTATTTGACAAAATAAAATTTATTTTTAGGATTTAATATCTTTATATTATTTTCTTGTAAATGTAAGTGTCAAAATTGGATTCAGCTTAAAAAAATGTACAATTTAGCATTTTAAATTATAATTCTACGACAATCCGTTGCTGAGATATTGAAAGTGCTAAACACAGTACGTTGTCCAATATTATTTTTAATTTTACCCAACAAAAAGTATAGTTACCCTGATTTGACAGATTAAAAAAATACAATTCTGAACATATGATTGAATTTACAGGTTATGAATGTTTTATTTGTGTTTATTTTGAATAGTTAAAGTTCATTGATCAAGATTTTGCAGAAAAAATATTATACTATATCAAAATACCCCCGTTGCAGCAGACCTGCATACTCAGCGAATTTCAAATGCAAAACAACATATTTCAATCCAACATAGTGAGATTTGACATGTTTTGTAAGCTCCAAAAGAATAACATGGAGAATGAGTATGCAGGTTTGCTGCTATGGGTATATTAAAACTGGGTAGTTTTAATTCAATATTCAATAGATCTGAACTAGAAGAATCTATTTACCAAGTTTTATCAAGATATGTTGAGAAATAACCGAGATGTAGAATTTTACTTATTTCCCATAAGGTTAACATTGGGACAATGTTTACCACTTTCAATATCTCGATAACCAATGGACATAGAACAGTGATTCAAAATACTAAATTGTTTGTTTTTTTGAGCTGAATACAATGGCGCCAACAATAATTTGATAAATCTTATTTTCCTACGTAAAACACTCAAAAACCCCATTTTTGGGGGGGTTTATCCCCCTTTACCCCCCCTTCCGGTGGTCCGATCGGGCTGGATTACGAACTCGTCCAAGGGATTACCACTTTACATGTCTGTACCAAATTTCATTAAGATCGGACCATTTTTACGGCCGCTATTGCGTGCTGACAGACATATATATATAAAAATTCAAATGAATGGTGTTTTCTGCTTCTGTTGGCCCCAAAACAAAAAGTTATCATGGTCTCGGGCTTAAGTCTTACCGTGAGACCTACGGTAATAGCTTCTTCCCTATAGGGTAAATTCGCTAAAATAAAAATTATTTTTAAACTTGATAGAGAAAGTATGAGCATTTGGCAGGGGGGGGGGATGTCTTGGTCTAAACTGCCCGAAAATGTAGTATAATATATGGTATGTTTACAATGATGAGGATTGATAATATGTTTTATTGAAATTGGCTGGAGATGCAGGTCTGCTATAACACGGGTGTTTAATTATAAAACTGACCATATGATTGAATTTAATTTTTTCGTGAGATTAAGTTATTTGTTTGTTTTGAGTTCATTTATTATATGTTTGTTGACACTTATATACAATAACAAGATTACTTTTTTTTAATTAAAAGACTAAGAATTATCAAACAATACTTTCCTTCAAATAAGTTGAATGCTCACATATACAAAATAAATCCTATGGAAATTCGCTGAGTACGCAGGTCTGCTGCGACGGGGGTATTTTTACGAAATCGCTCATCTGGGCCTTTTTTGTACAGTCCAAGTTCCCAAATCACCTTATTTTGATATAGGAAGTGCAATTCTTTCATTAAAAATCTAAGACCTCCATAGATACTACTGATAAAATTTCCAGTTCTATTCCCAAGCAGGTATACCAAGAATTTCTAGGCCATTAGTCAATTTTTCATCTCTAAATTTCATCAGATATTTTTTTCTGACATCTATAAAAAGGCTTTGCTGGTTCCCATCTTTAAAACGGAGACCAAAGTAATGTCAACAATTATCAGCCCATTTCTCTTCTCTGCACAGTAGCCTAAGCTTTAGAGAAAGTTATTTATAAAAGGCTGTTGAACCGTCTGGACAAACAGTACAACATCAGTGTGGATTTGGGACAAACCGCTCAACTACTCAGGCAACAGAAGATTTCATCAGCAATTTACTACCTTGTTTCATTGTGGATATCCTCTGGATCACTGATTTATTAAGTGAAGGTTTAAGTTACCTGGTCTGTCAAATTATCCTTTTTGTAGTAATACGACTACAGCTGTTTCGTGTTATAATAATTAACACATCTTCAGGTCGAACATCAGCTGGGGTTGAAAATCCATTTTCATGGTAGCCACTGATTAAAATTGTTCACAACATAAATCAGAACACGGACACGGACATGACTCATCAGTTAGCGACGTTGCAAGTGTCCGATAATCGTGTATTTTTGTGTTTTGGCCAAAAATGTTTTTATGAGTTGTGTCCGTGTAACTTCAATAGTAACTTCAAATCAACTCAGACAAAGTGAAAGTTTTAAATAAAGTTCAAAAACTGAAAAAAGAGGTCTGGAATAATATTCCACCGCCTTTGCCCTGATATTGAGCGCTGATTAAATGAATTAAGATGTAAAACTTCATTATGTTTTTAAACTGACCAGTGCTAAAATATACTGTCCTCCACAAAGACACTTTTGGAACCCCAAAAAGGCTACAAAGCAACGCCTGCTCACCTCCGGTGATATCCTAATTGGCTTTTGCTAGGTTAGGTACCAAAACTGGGTACAGTAACAGAAGTTGTCACGATTGGAGGCAGTGTTGAAGCTGTCTTTCAGTGAACAACTTCAGTTCCCCACCAACCAAAACTGTATGGAGGCGGGGGAGGCTGGGCTTGACAGCAGGGTGACAAAGGTGTCTTGGGAACCAAGATGAGGGTCACTTGACCCCTTGAGGCCCTGTTCCAGCATCCATTGGATAAATGTATCTTTGCCCAGTCTAAGCTTGGCTGAACCTATTTCATCTACCTAATCCTTTTTCCTTTTACTTCCCTTGTATTAATCTAGTAAAGGCTGTGATCCTAAAGGATAATCAAAAGGAAGCTTTCTTTCCAGCCGTACAAAAAGACAAAATAATGGCTGGTGTACCCTTACAGGATTTTCCTGTGGAGTGGAGAAACCAAGACTACCAAATTCCCCTTAAAAAAAACACAGCTTGCTTAAGTTGGAGGTTTGTAAACCAAAGGCTTGTTTTGGCAGCCTTGTAAGGCCGGTCACACACAGAATCGACCAATACATGACTCGACAAAAAAGCTTTAAGGTGTTTCCGGTATTTGTTTGATGGATTCTGTGTGGTGAGGTTTCAATCATGAGGCGACAAAACACTTTGCATTGGCCATTATGATCTGATCTGTTTTTCCTTCCACTTTCTGACCACTTGCAGATCATGTCTTCATCAGAGAGTTTTATTTTGTGCATTTCAAGCTTGTTAAAATTTAAACGTAATAAGTTCAAACATTTAGTGTTTCCCTGATAGAAATCGGGACAAAACTAACAGAGGTGGAATGGCCCATCACAAAAAAAAAACCTTCAACCTTAAATTTCCCAAAATTATTTATATTTACTAAAGCATTACCAAAGCACAACTAACTTGACAAGGTGTAAAATATGTGTAAATTACAATTACAGATAACTTTGAGGGATCAATGTTTTAACTGTATTGGTATAACTGATCATTAGTGATCATATTATAAGGGGTTCTTCATGAAAAAGAATCAAGAGATAAGAATTTTTATCTGTCCAATTTTGTATAGATTAGATAAATAACAAAAATCCATTAACCATTCCGGTATCCATTTTAACCATTAAAGAAAAGAGAGGTAAACTAGTATTGTTTCTAATGTTAATTGGTAGAACGTACATCTATTTCATAAACTTAGAATTCAGTAGAGTTAAATTTTAGAAAATTAACTATATACTTAACAGAAGATAATAGTAAATAAAACACTAAACTAGCTTTTTTGTAACACTGCATGCAAAATTATTAAACAAAAATGAAATATATTTTAAGTAAGTAAGACCGGAAGGAAGGAAGTGGTCGGAAGTTTGGTAGATTTTTAAGTTAATTTCACTTTTTAAAACTAACCCCAGTGTTGGCGGCCAAGAAATACATGGTGATTGTATCACATCTTTATTAAATGGTCCATTATCAAAAGTTACTCCCACCACTTCCTAGATGCACGCATGCACAGACAGCTCTCCCTGATGAACAGTGTACAATACCATTAAAAAACAAAATTTAACGGGAAAAATGCTTTAAGGCATCTTGAGAAGACATTTGGTCTTGTTTGATGCAGTGAATGACCACCTCATAAACACCCATGCTATTTTATTCACTGAAGAAACTGTTAACCCTTGGTAGGTGACTTTGATTTTAAAACACAATGGTGACTCAAGGAGTTTTTCTCCGGGTGTTGAAATAATAAACAAACAGTGCAGTTTTATACATATATTGTAAAAAGGTTACATGAAACCCTTTTATAATCAATATTAAGCAATAAAAAACTTACTTGACATATTTTTGAAACCCTATAGGTATGTAAAATGTGTTACTTGTGACTTGAATTCGAAATCTATATTTTCGAATCTAAATATAGTAACTGGTGCAAATAGTGGGTACAGAGTGTATATACATCATTATTGCCACTGATCTCCATGTTATCATCCTTATTTGCACATTTTATACAAAAAGCAAATGCAGTATGCTCCCTACAAATTAAGAACTTGGCATCAATGTTACACGATTCTTGGGTTTCAACTGAATAGAAGGGGTACGAAGGGGGGGGTTGGGAGAGTGAAATGAGGTCGAACAGATTCCTAGGAAGAGGCATGTGAGGTACTCCTGCGACTGCCAACCGGTAAGAACACATATTTTTTTATAAAAATAAAAGCGCCTGGAGGAAAACTCTGTGTGTCACTGATGGAGGGTTAAACAAATATCTTGTCACGTCATGAAGTGTTTGATTCTGTGTGTGATCAACCAAACAATTACTATTGGTCATGAGAGGCTCAAACAGATTTTTTTTTTATCAGGGCTAGGCTTAGAATTTTCCATGGACATGCATTGCAGCTAACTTAGCTTATTGTGTACCCTCAAGGTTGTGACATTCGAAAGCGGGACCCTAGGAGCCGAAGTCCCACGTTCTACCACTACACCAGGCCGCTCCCAACACGCTCAGAGCCTAGACTCAGGTGGGTAAATTGATATGGAACAAGTCACATGTTAAACCAGAATTTTGTATCATCACATACATGGATTTTGTACTCCTGAGTTCACAAGCATGAACTTAGTAATTGTTTTGCTGGACTTCGAGCCAGTAAAAAGTAGTAGGCTGAAAGTTTTTATAGGTTTTGAATGGTGTACCCCAGGGATCGGTCAGCCCTTTCCTATTATTAGTGAGCATAAATAACTTACCCTATAGTATATCTGATTCAATCAGTTGTGTAATTTTTGCCGATGATTCAACATTTTTCATTAGTAATTGTAATTTTGATTGTCTTTTAGTTCAAATGTCAAATTGCTAATTAATAAGTTTCTGAATGTTCCTAATGGTATCGAAGTAATAGATTTCTACTTAACAATAGCAAGACTCAGTCCATTTTGTTTACTTTGAGCAATCATGTACCTAGCCTACCTGACATAAATAATCCTGTTTAACTGTTAGGTATACACTTGGATTCCAAACTGAATTAGAGCGTTCATATCCAAAATGTCTGTAGTAGGCTTTCTAGAGTAATTTATTTTCTTCAAAGTTTGAAAAAATGTATCCCTAGGACCTACTTGAGAATGGCCTACTTTGCTTTTTTAACAGTATATTACGTTATGGCATTCTATCATGGGGAAGTGGTGCCGATATGAAACCTACAACCACAGAAAAGGTACTTTTCCAGATTCAGAAAGGAAAGGTAGATAAGGTTATTTTGCTGGAAAAGAAAGCCATTAGAATAATTGCTTTCTCTGGCTACAGGGCTCATTGCAAACCTTTATTTAGAAGAGAAAAAATTCTCCCTGTCGTAAATTTGTATATTTATGCTTGTTTAGTAAATGTAAAATCTAATCTCGACTCAGTCTCTCTTAGAGGTGACACTCACTCTCATTTTACTAGATATAGGAATAAGATTAATTTTCCTCATGCCAGGCTAACCAAAACCCAAAAATCACACTCTCATGTTGGTCTTAAGCTACCTCATGAAGCACACCTAGTCACTCTTAACCCCTTAACTGCGGAGTGAGTTGGCGCGCCGCGGTGCCGACGTGATCAGTGGTTCGGGGTTTAATTACACGATCAACAACAACACGCGGAGTTTTTGTTTCAACGCGACGAACGCGATACTGCAGAACTTGTGGCATGGACGTAGTTCCAGAAAAATCCACTTAAGTGCAGCACCAAACGGTCTGCCACTCGTCAGGGTTAACTGTACAGTCGTAGAATGGAAAAAACCTAGCAGAACAGTTGTACCAACATAAATCAGCTGGGAACATCAAATCAGAGTATACTCGGGCGTAGCAGTTACTGAAACATGGGTGTTGCACGATATATCTCACACATGTGTAGCAGTCGCGGGTTACAGAATACTACCACGAGCTAACTCGTGCACAGAAGATAAGGTGTTAAGTCTTTCAAATCTCAACTTTTAAACTGGCTGTTGAATAATCCTTCTTCTAATTTAGATGACTTTTTTAAGCACCCTGATTTCAATTTAAGTTTTAATGTGTAGCCTAAGTGTTTTAATTGTACTGTTTTGTAATATAGTCGTAGGTCGAGTCTGAGTCTTAATGTGGGGCCTTTGTGTGTCTATTGGTGCCTTTGTGATGTCAGCTTAACTCACTTGTTTGTTATTGTAACCCTTACCGTCTTAATGAAAATGTTTTTGAGTCAGATTATTTTACTTCTTTGTTATTTTAACTCATTATCTCTAAATTCAACTTGTTCGTTAATAAGTTAAATTAGCCTGTATTTTTAAAATTCATATTAGCGAAGGATTTGTAATTATTATTTAATTTGTTGGACTTTTCCTATCGCAGGTGGAAAAGTGTGTAGTTTAAACACTAGAAGCGATAGGAAAAGTCCAACAAATTAAATAATAATATATTAGCCTAATCAGCATTTCATATTTATGCAAGCTGACTGGCTTACACAAACTTTCTTATATTGCCTACTTGCAATAAATTCTTGATTCTTGATTCTATAACCTTGGCCTTCTTCCCAAACCCAGGGTACACATACCCTAGGGCTCCCTCCACGGGGAGTTCAAGAGTGAATGAAGCATGCGAGGGAAACGGCTACAATTGGTTTATTAATGGGACTCAATAGCCACAGACAGTCAGGGGTGCCGATCCCCCCCAAGAGCTATGACGCCAATCCCCCCCCCAAAATTTCCAGAATCTATCAAATATCCCCCTCCGCATAACATATATTTATGACATCCTATTTAAGCAGAGGACATTAAAAATAATCTGGGTTAATTTAAGGTACATCACTTTAAAATTTTTAACATTTTCCCGACTAAAAGTTAATAATATTAATTACTTAAAAATTATTATTTTTATTAAACTTCGATTTCATTAGTCATCAGTTATTTCCGGAACATCGTCTGGGGGAAGAAGACAAGTGTAGCCTTTTACCATTCTTGAGCCTTGGCCCGAAAACTCGAGGCATTTCGTCTTATCACAAATACTAAAATACGTAAACGAGGACATTAGGTAGCTACCTCCAAAAAAGTCAATATTTCCTTCTATCATAGGCTTCACTCCAACCGTTCACTAAGCCACGTCCCAATACACGACTGACGCTCTCATTTGTACTACAAGGCCATGATCTTATATCATAAACACCCATCACATCCAGCAGGCAACTTGACAACATGTCAACATAACAAAACCCGCAACAATAACTGACCCTGCCACTATCCACTATCCCAAGTTTTTCCCACTTACAAAAAGCACTAAAATTCTGCATTTTAGTGAGTTCATTCCACATTACGTAGCTGGTCGATAATTTTGTGGAATAAATTAAGAATTATTTCATCCTTTTTTGGCGAAAATATGTCATTCTGTTATGAAGCTGTTGCTGTTATTACTGCAACATTATATTACTGTTATTTTTAAATTGAAGTTTTACAATTGTTACAATCCTCTGCTCCTAAATTTAAAAACTTTTTAACGGCCCCTTTGCTCCTAGAAATAATCTTTAAAACGTCAACGCAATATTGGGGGAAACGATTAATTTTGCTAATGGATGACCGATTAAAATTTTGCTTTATCACCATTTTTACTTCCCCCCCCTAAAATGTGATGGTTCTTTTCAAAGTCCCCCTCTAGAAATAACTTGTGAAACGTCAAGGCTATATGGAAGGGGGGATAATTCGTTTTGCTATAAGTTGACTGATTGAAGTTTTAGTTGTATTGCCATTGTTTCATTTCCTTCATAAAAAGGACCTGTTCATTTAAACCACCCATCCCCCCCAAAAATAATCTTTGTAACGTCAAAGCTATATCGAGGGGGAATCATTAATGTTGCTATTAGGTGACCGATTGAAGACTTTGTTGTGTTATCAGTTTTCAATTTCCCCGCTAAAAAGTAACCGTCCATTTCATCGCAACCTTCCCCCTAAAAATAATCCTTAAAACATCAACGCTGTATTGGGGGGGAATCGTTCATTTTGCTATTATAGATGACTGAATAAAGATTTTGTTGTGTTGCCACTTTTACATTTCCCCGTTAAAAAGTAATTACTGTATACATTTCAATGCACCCTCCCTCTTCAAAATAAGTTTTAAATCGTCAAGGCTATATTGGGGGGTAATTAATTATTAATTTTACTTTTTCAAGTGTACCAAAGCAAATTTGCATTTCCCCCTAGAAATAGTTGAGTAATTTATTGATAGGAAACAGGACAGCTTGAAAGAATTAATTTGCTTGTGTTTGTTTGGAGAGAGTCTCGTGGGCTGAGCCAGTTCGGCTGCTTGCGTGCCGTGGCCGCCACGGAAGAAACAAGTGTACAGGATCGCTGACAGTATACACTGCCGTGGCGTTACGGCAGTCATGCCGTGCGGGCATGTCCATGTTGTGTATTCCTATTTCGTACATTGAAAATAATAATTTTAATTTATATACAAATTTAAATAGTGTAGCAATTAATTTATTTTTGACAATTTATTGGTAAATATTAGTAGTAGTACCTTTTTACCTGTACAGTAAACAAAACAAAATAAAAATCCCCCCCAAAAAATTCTATGACGCCATTGGCGTCATAATCCCCCCCCGGTGGCACCCCTGCAGACAGTATCAGGGTCAGTTTGGAAATCCGTAAGGGGTTAGGGATCTTGTTGAGATTTTTTTATTGAGAACTTATAGGTAATAAGAGATAATTAACCATATGTTCACTATGGTGGTGCTGTCAAATGATTTTATAATTCTTTTTCTTCCATTTTCATGTTAGTTATGATAAAATTTTACCAAGTTATTAAAAAAATAAAAATTTTAGATGTAAACTTTGCAAGCTACAGGCGTAAAAAAGTGCAAAAAGAGGCAAACAATTCTGGTTGTTCATGCATTATTCATGGAGAAACAGTTTAACCTGCAGAGCCTACATTTAGGAATTATTTATTATTAATGATTGTCTTCAACCTGACATCAAGTAAATTAAAAAATAAATATATTAAGTTTTCTTATTGAAAGAAAATATTTTTTCTGTTTGATTATAGGTGTCAAAGCTTTAAAAAATATGTAAATTTGAAAACAAGTAAATAACTTTCAATTTCCCAAAAAATTCAATTTTAATCTGTTCAACTTATTTCTGAGGATGCATGAACAAACTAAGGTTAGCACCTGCATAATTTTACTAGGCAACAAGCATTAAACAAAAGAATGCTGCCGGAACATTCATACTGAAGACCCCCTCATATCCGGCCTCCACAGGACCAAGCCCAATGGCATTGTTCCTCACTTAAACAAATGAAAATCCTCAAGCTTAGTTCGCAAGATCCCGCCAAGTAAATCAGCAGGAGCATTTAGTTTTTTTGTCCCGACGTTGCAAGTCGTTCCCTATATTGAACGAATCATTTATTTGGTGTGTTGTTGTTCTTGTTCTAATAGTTTTCCGTCTGTCCACTAGATAGTTTATTGAGTTTTGAGTTTAACCTCCAAGCTGCAGTCGAGAATGCAACGAAAATAGCATTTACGGTGAAGAAACCAGCCAGGAAATAACACAATTATTGTTTTTCGACTGCCAATTTTTTGTTACAAATAAAACAATAACTGCAATGGTTTTGGGGTAAACATTAGAATGTGTGTTCTTCAACAGTCATGAGTTCAAAACCTAAATGGTACATAACGTTTAGTTTTCTTACAAATTAACCTTGAAAATCTATATAAATAAAATTAGAGTCTTGTCTGTACATGATAGAATGATATTATTAGAATGATATTATTGGCTATTTTTGCATTTTGAAGGTCAGAGAATCCGAATCAAGCCTTATCTCAATTTCTGTCATTCTGTTGGTAACGCAAAAACTAGAGTACCGGTATGGCTGAAACTTATTTTCTGTATTGTATGCACATATGAGAAGGTTTAAGACGAATCAAAACTAGCCTGTCTTTTTTAAATTAAACAGCAAGCTTCTAAAAAGCGAATTTTATTATTTTGATCCTATAGGGAAGCTTATGAAGTTGTCATGGCAACCTAAACATTAAATCATGAATCCAAGGAAGTTTTTCTGTTTTCCCACGGGTGAAACCATGTTGATCAGCTAATTGTAAATAAATTAAGCTTTTTAATGCTGGATAATTCACCAGTTTTAAGGCTTAAAACCCCACTTTTAAGTACAAAAAACCAGACATTCTCCAGGGGAAGGCCCCCGAACCCCCCAGGAGGCTGTGCCCCCCCCCCCAATCTATGGTTCACACGAGGCATCTGGTTTTTACAACAGTTGGTTTCTCTGGCCAAATCGTTATCCGGCCAGGGCTCAGTCCATGGTGGCCTTCTGTACATGGGTTCTACTTAGGGGTGGGCGAGTACTCGACAGTCGAGTAATTCCTCGAGTAGTTGCTACTACTCGAGGTCGAGTCGAGTAGTTATAGTTACTCCCGCCGTTTACACGGCGGCCGAATTTACGTGCAATTTACGTTTGTGCGATCAAATTTTATAGCAGATTGTTTATCGCAGCCGCTCGCTAGTTTCACAATAAGCAATGTTTTCTGTTCATTTGTGGCCGGCAAATACGCGCAACTGTTTTTTACGGCCGATCGCTAATTTCGCAAAGTTGCGTTTCGTCTGTTTACGATCGGCAAATACACGCGATCATTTTTCGCGGCTGAACGTGACTTTTTCAAGGCTACATTTGCCGATTTTCGGCGATCGGCAATACGTGCGCTCGTATTTCGCGGCCGACCGCGACTATAGCAACGCTACATTTGCCGATTTTCGGCGATCGGCAAATACACGCAGTCCTATTTCGCGGCCGACCGCGACTTTAGGAACGCTACATTTGCCGATTTTCGGCGATCGGCTAATACGCGTGCTCATATTTCGCGGCCGACCGCGACTTTAGCAATGCTACATTTGCCAATCTTCGGCGATCGGCAGATCACGAGTTTTGAAAAGCTACATCTGCCGTTTATCCACGACCGACAGATATGCGCTATCATTTTTTGCAGCCATCCACGAATTTTTTATAACAATAACCTCGAAAATATTTCATTACCTCACATGAGAATGGATTTTGACAGTTATCTAGAAATACGAGATTCTGAGAGATGTCTCCAGAATTCAGAAATTAAAAACTTAGGTACGGCTATATTTAGCTCTGACCTTACACTTAACAACTTCAAATTTGTAATCACATTTTATCTTTTGAATGATACACAGCCTTCATTTTTCTGTCTTATTTGATTTGTAAAAATGAGAAGAAAATTGTGGACTTCATTGGTAAAGTGGACTTCATAAAACAATTAGTTAAGGTTTTGTAAGTTTTTTATTGGGGGGATATCTTAATCTTATCTGGTCGCAGCTGTGTCACTCGTGCTCAAGTGATTGGATGTCAAAAAACAATAGTTCAGCAGTCAGGCAAAAAAAAAAATAACTGGGCGTAGCTCTCCTCCCTGATGATTTTAATTCTTTCTTCCACAATTTCTTGGCTAAGGTTTTAATGAGGGCCAACAATTATTTTTAGGGAAAATATAAACCTGTTTTTGATTGTTAAATAATAGGCTGATAATTAAATCTCCATTACTGCTTAAATTTTACAACTCTGCATATTCTTCATAAATCTATTTTATGATGTTGTTACATTAAGTGATTTGTTATTTTGAGTGATTTAGCATAGTTAACTTATTCATTTAAAAATAGGGTTTATGCATTGTAGGGTATTAGAATATCAGTTTTATTAAAAAAAATATTATAAACATAAGCTTAAATAAAGTAGACCAATTTTACAAGTAAAATTGGAGAAAGATTTTAATTAACTGCAATTCAAAGACATAAATACTTTAAAAAATGAAGATTTCATTACTTTTCACAACTACTCGAATCGACTCGACTCGATACTCGAGTATTTGGCTTAATACTCGACTCGACTCAACTCGACTTCAAAATCCACTACTCGCCCACCCCTAGTTCTACTGTATTCTTTTAAGGTTGTGGGGCGCTGTTAGGGACAAACTATTCCGCCAGGCGGCAGGTCAGTCTTATGATTTTTTTCTTTTTTTTCTAAACCACATGACTGACCCTAGCAGATAGCAATTTTAGGAGCTTTGGGTCGAAATAGGAATAACCTTCTCCCTAGTGGACTCATAGTGCACAAGATGCATCTCCGGTCTCTGCCTAATGCAGCGGGGGTGCATCTTTAAGTGGATCTTGAGTCACCCTCTCAGGTACTCTGGCCTTCCCTGTACCAGAACTTTTAAGGACAAGGCAAGCTGTGCAGAAAAAGCACAAATCAGCCATAGGCAATAATCCTATCACATTCTTTTTAGACTCTCTGCATCCTGTCCGTGTCACCCAGTGATATGACATTGCCATACGCCGATAAACAATATTGAAATACAGAGAGCGCCTTGGCCTCTACTAGGCGCAGCCTTATAGGAGGAGGAAATAAGTGTATCTTCCTGTACAATATTCCACCACCACACAAGCTGTCAAGCCACTGCTCTCTGACAAGCACTGCTCACATGAAAAGGGAGTGCCTGGCATCAAACTTTAGACCTATAAGTCTGGTATTCATTCACCTGAACACCACTGACAATTATGTATATCTTTTCAAAGGTGGCAGCGAACAAGTGAATGGGACAGGCTTAAGGCAACAGCTGTGAGGATATCTAAAAAATCCAAAGGATTTTTTTGTCCTACTCAAAGGAGCTAAGACATCAGGCTTCTTCAAACTACATAGGAATGAAACCATGAAATAGTAAGATGGTAGAACTTCGTCATAGCCATCAGCAGGCGCTGGTCAATGGAGTCAAATTATATATTTTCTAGCAGCTCTATCTTTGATAAGGTCATCACAGACAAGCAAGAGGCTATAGAGGTGTTGTACCCTTTCCAAAAATTGGATTGAGTGGCTGGAATTATTGGCTCTAATTCTAGGAATCCATCACCTTAGTAACCACAATTGTCACCGAGACCTTTGAAAGGGCAGGCAACAAAGAAATTGGTCTAAGGCTGGATACTGATGAGGGAAATTTGACCTTTGGAATAGGAATGACAATTGCTTCAATCCAGTCATCAGGGAAGACTCCAGTGGCAAGTGAAACGTTAACCAAGAGGGAAATGGCCTCAATACTGTATGGATCCACCATTTATATCACTGTGATTAGATGTCGTCTGTAGATAGAAGACACGTCATGTCAATGGCGTCACATAAATTGGTGCCTTTGTGATAATTCAGGGGGCCTGCACTAAAGAAGCTGAATAATAAGGGGTACTACAAGAAAAATAGCTTTCTGGAGACACCTCTTCTAGATAGTAGAGCGATGAATGCTTTTTTGAAGAGGAGAGCGAAACAGTCTCCATCCTGAGAGGACGATAATTGCAGAATCTTGACATTCAAAACCAAGATTACAAACCTACAAACTCTGAAAATTAAGAATCGTTACAAAAAACAATAAAATGTTACCTCGGTTTGAGGCAGGGAGTCTCTCCTCTCCTTGTACAAGTACAACACAGGGCCTCGCAACACGGCCCACACTTGCTTCCACGACCGGTCCGTCGCCCTCTGCAACAAACGACCACTCTGGTCAGACAAGATAGTAAATTACCAGAAACAACCACCTGTAATTATGTTGAAAATGCATTGGTTGGAAAAAGCAATACTGATAAAAAATAACTTGTTTAGTACATACTTAGTACGTTGTAATTTTAAACTATTATTTGTTTAAAACTGCATTAAAACAGACTGAACTCCATAAGACAGATCTTTAGTATGTGTAATATGACAGCAAGCTGAGTTTTGTTTAATTTAATTGTCAGAGTATAATTATATATTGTGCCAAATTAAACTGTGAATGTGAATGATTTAAACTGTGAATGTGAATGATTTCATCTTGCCAACTTTTATTTGTTAATTTATTAAATGTTACAACTTCAATATGTTACAATTTAAGGAAAAGTTTGTTTAAGTATGGTACTAATTGAGAACTGTTATAACAAAAAAGAGAAAGAAAAACAAAAAAGGCTTAAAGGGTTAAAACAAATACTGAATGTGCTCTTAGAAAATCATTATGTCCCTTTGTTTATATTTTGGTATATATCTCGGAGTATACACTTTTGATGATTTTGCCCAATACTTCTTTACAAATAAGATAAAATTACATGATCAAAACAGAAGCTAATCACAGAAATTACTGTCTCCATAGTTAGGTAGGCGCCATGACACGGTTCAAAGATCACTGAGTATTTGATCTCTCAGTTTGTTCAGCCACTTTATCATCTTTGCCTAATCTACTGCTTGTAGACTCAATTCTCTCTCTCGGTTATTTAGCCTCATTCATTAGCCCTTCTCTGAGTCTTGGAGATTTTCCAACCTCGCAATTGTGTAACAGTTTTGCGACAGTTATCTCCTAGCATACCAAGTTCACATTGATTTAACTGTTTCCTATCTACATGCAAATCAAGAGTGATTCATTTTAGTGAGAAGGGACAAAAACAGGATTTCTGTATTTTGGTTGTGAAAATAGTGTTTGGCAATGCACTTAATATAAAAATTCTGAACTTTATTTCCTGCGATAGTCGGTACGCACCTTGCCGTCGATGAGGGTGAGCTTGCAGTGCAGCAGCCCCTCCCGGGAGACTAGCAGGTTCTCCTTGTCTGGCAGCGAGAGGTCCTCGCACAGACTGACTCTGGGCTCGCCGCTGCAACAGAATAATCACTTGTTGTAGTAACACTGACTTTAGAAAATTAGTTTTCAGATACAGTATTAATTTGTTTACTCGATACATCTTACTGAATTGTGTCAGAATAGATCAATCAAGTATACTGAATGGGGTGGGATGGATATGTACTGTTAACAAATTTGGGTTGATTCTGGTCACACACCATTCTAATACAACACCATACTAACCATACCATTTGTTGGTATCATTTGTTTATATTATTTGTTGGGGGGGGGGGTTCTAATTTTGATAGGCACTTTGTTCATATCTGCATTTAAACCTAATGCAAAAACTAGGATGGTGGTGTGTGCTGTAATCCAGTTACTTGGAGGTCATGGGTTCTGGGTAGTTATTAGAGATGGTTTGTGGGTGTGATGTTACCTAGAGGAGATTAAAAAGGATACTGTGTTCATCCATAACATCATCCTCATAATTACACACGTTCATAATGCCTCGTGAAATTTGTTGGTGAAATTGTGATTCAGATCCCGTATTAAACTGTAGGTCCCTTAGTTTCCATTGGCTGTTGGGCTATTATTTAACAGTCATGTTCAAGGAACATGAAGGCCTTAGTCAGAAATACTCATCTTACATTCATACTTAGCTTAAAATAACTACCAGGTCACCATTTCATAAAAGTATCTAGTCATCATAAAAGAATAGATAAATACACACATACTTTTAGATTTTACAAGCAAAATATAAGTATATTTTTTAACTTCCAACTGTATTAATATTTGATAGTGCCCTACAGATCAATAATGGTATTCTTACTTTAAATGAAACCCCAAGACCAGCTGTTAATTAAAATATTAACCCATATGAATGAAAAGAAAATTTCAAGTAATAATCAAGAATAGCATCATAGTACAGTAAAACCTCAATAACTCGACATTCGATAACTCGACACTCAAAAAACTGGCAGAAAATCTTCAATTGAGATTTTTTCCAGAATATTTAGTTTTCAATTTTTTTTTTACATTTATTTAGAGATTGCTTTCTTAATATGTAACAATACTCATCTAAGTAATAAATGTACATGCGAAGCTCAAATTTGTTGTGTTTATATGTTAAAACCCATTGACAATGTTCTGGATAACTCGACAACCCCCAAACTCGACAATCCCTGGGTCCACAAATAGTCGAGTTAGGGAGGTTTTACTGTAATAGGATTAACAGCAAAAAGGCCTCCATCTTTATCTATTACGAGAGAGAAATTAAACTTTTTAGTCAAATTACAGCACTCAAAGTGACAAAAGGTGATTTATCAGTTTTGATTACAATTTTTCACCAACATCCATTTAAAAGCATGGGTTCTAATTATCTCTTGAAATTGATTATATACTCGTACAGTACCAGTATGTACTAAAACTTAAAACTGCAATACTGTACTGAGTCTTTGTTTGAAGTAGGAAATTTGTAAAAAGCAAATTAAACATCAATTTGTCTTTAGCCACACTCATCAGAAGGCCTAACAGCCGAGGATTACTCAACATGAGCAGAGGAGCCGAGGAATGTGTATGTCAAGTAGGTGATATCACAATCACAGGAAGTGGGTGCCTTTTGCGGGAGGACACCACCGCTTGGTATTCTCCAGCTGGAGTCATCCACCATTGCCAGAGCCTTATTGGGATTAGGGCTGGCCACAACATATTAAACACTTCATTAATTGGAACACTGTTGAGCATTATTCAGTATTTCAAGATGGCTCTGGGGTAGATGAATACGTTTTTTAGGGTGTATTTGAGAATTAGTAATCTTTATTTTTATTATTTTATAACTTTAGAGTTAAATAATTAATTACTAAGCGGGGTGTAAAAAATAAATTAAAAAAATACATGTAAAACATATTGCCATTTATTCATTTATTGTATTATCATTTATTAAATGACCTCCATTTACATATAATGTAAATGGACATCTGACATGGAAATGTACTGTAAATGGAATCTCAGACATGTAATGTTATTTCTACCATAACCACTTACGAGAGGAGCGCCCTTTTATCAAAAATCTATGTACCTTATCTAGTTTTGTAGATTGGAATGAAAAAAGTTACCGAGTACCTACTTTGATTAATATACATGATTTGATTCAAATATGATTTCTGGGTAGTATTCTGGGTAGACCTGAATACAGGATACTTAAATTATTTTTTATTTGATCAAATTTATTTCTGTCTTTATTACATTTTTTATATTGGGTGAAACCCCACAAATTTTTGATTTATCTTGGTCCCCCCCAAAAGCCTACAACAATATCATTTTTATAAAAGTGATTAGTTACATTATTGATCTCATACAGTAAATTTCCAAACATCTTGGTGCATTTATTGGGCTAGTGTCGAGGTAAAAGTTTTTATGTATGGAATGGTCTCTGCTGGGATCTGAATGACCTCTAAGTTTGGGATAATACAGTTTATGAGAACCTTCATAATTCTTTCTCATTCATGACAAACATCGAAAAAATCTGATAAAAAAAATCCACATTTTGTAAAGCATAAAACAATTTCAATAAAACTGTTTGTTGACAGCAATTTTTATTGTTGAAATGAAATAGGCCCAAATGATAAGGGTTTAATTTTGGGACACATTTCCGAAGTTATGCTTTCTTCAAAATCCAACTATCTCCAGCAGAATCCGGATGGTGCGGCCCTACAGTATAATATTTTGGTGATAAGTGAAGAATATAATAATGACCTTCAAATTTTAACAACATTTAAAGTTTTTTATATAAAAAAACAATAGATACTCAATGTATTAATTTTGTTCCGCGCTTACTCTCAACTCTCAACAGAACAGGAGGGTTTATGTTTATTCGAATCCACCAATTAACATTTCCAAACTATTATCAGGCTCCCCGGTCGGTTAGCCATAAAACTGCCGACCAATCAAAAACAGTTTTCCCAGTACTGTAGTGGCCGTAGCCGAGCCGGCCGTCAGCTGTATCGCTGTATCGTATCTCGGGAGGACGCGACATCACAATAGATTCCTTGTTTACACTAGCACGTGACCGGCGGATGGCGGGGGGGGGGGGGGGGGAGGGGGCTCGGCTACGAGACAAGCTGGGAATGCGGGAGACGAGATGGGCTTGCTGATTACAAAATGATGTTCTTGACTGTTTTGCTGATCAGGGCCGCCTAGGGCGCCAGGGCCTGAGGGGCGCCAAACGGGGCGCTGGATGGCCGCGTTTGTAAAAATAGCAGGGCGCAAAAATAAAATAATAAACATCAACGCCAATGATAGATTCAATTCTTGGTTTAAATTATAAGTTATATAATTCAGGAATAGCTTTCCATGCACTGTCGTGTAGTTACTCCTAAATAACTTCAAACCTTATCAACAGATGTGACACCTCCAACCTGCCCTTTAATCGACTAGGCCTACTTATACCAATAATTAACACCCGTCATTAGACGTTCTCTCGGTGTTCTCGTCGTTATGTAGTTTGGGTCTATACTTTTAGCCAAAAGTCAAATATACGTGAGTGGGGCCGGTATTTTTACATTAAAATTAACAACGGAATACGTATCAACATGGGGGAAATCTCCATGTTAGCAGGGCACTTCTTGTCAAAGAACACTTGTTTTGTTTTTACAACTTTGTTAATAATAATTTTGCCTTGGTGTTTTAATTGTTGAATTAAACATTAAATGCATTACTTTTTAATATTTTCTCAAAATCACACCTTGTTAAACAGCGCCTTTATAGGTATCTAAATAAAATACTTGTTTGGACTTAATTTTTTCAAAGAATCGGCTCCATGTCAAATCTATCGAGCCTCATTTTATGAGTAGCCTATAATTTCAATTTTCGCTGATACCAGCTTATGTTCCAACCATGTTCATTTAAGTAGTCAATAGTGTAGGACTGGGGAAGCGTCAGATTGAGACATATTCCTTTGGCTCAAGCGACAAGCGCAAGCAAGGAGCAAGACAACACAACAAACTCATCCAGCGACTCTTATCAGGCTTTACAAATGTCATTAATTTTACACCTTAACAGTCAAAACAGAACTTTCATTCCCCTTATCTGTCTCGCTATCTGGCTTATCAGCCGACATCGGTTTCTGCCCTACCTCTTATTCCGGGATGACCATGATTAATTACGATTATGGAAGAGGGACACTAGAATAAATTAATAGTGGTAAAAAATAAATCAATATTGGCAGAGTAAATTAACAAAGGGCGTTACAAGGCATTTCAAACGTGTGAAATAGCTTTAATTTTCAACGAGGTTTTCGTACAGATACCCCAAGCTACCAAGGTTAGGTCTGCATTGAACAAAAGTGAATCCAGGGCAGATTTTTTTAAACTTCTTCTTGATGAACTGATAATATTGGATATTATATCATTTTAAATTGAAAACACACCAATAATTATTAAAAATATTGGTGTGTTTTCAATATATGTATTTTGTTTTAACTTGTTAAGTAATTTACCTGATGCATTGTGCATTTCCATACAATTTAAAAAATATTGGTATTGGCACATGACAGCGGGATCATAATGGGGACTTATTTTATGAAATCCTGAAATATTTCTAAATTAGTAAAAATTTCAAAATAAAAAAAAATACGACTTAAAAATTGACAAGTCTATGCCGTTGAAACTGAAAAGGAATGATTTCACAAAGATTAAAAATCAATGTGATTATCGATTGTTTATTCGAAATCTGAACACTCGAACAGTCGGAGAGCTTACCCGATTTTCGGCGTGGACAGTCCGACAGCGAATTCCTGCGTAATTAAATCCAAGCGGTCGGAGACACTAGTTGGCGGCAAGTTCGGATCAAACACAGCCGTGAACGGACAGAGACAGCGACAAAGCTGCCGCACCACGCCGGCTATCAGCACTCCGCACATCATCGCTGCCGGTCACGATATCGCCGAGGAGCCGAGTAAAGTCTCCATCGCGGTCCACAACTCACAACACACTCACCTCGTCACTTCACTCGAAAATTCAGAACTTCTATTTTTGTAAGGGAATCTAACCTCAGCATAATCTGTGGTTAAAATTGAGGGGTGACAATAAGATCAAGAGTTTTCCTTATATCAGATAACCGCTGACTTTTCGTAAATCACTCCTATGAAGACTGAAGTCTCAAGAAGGGTAGAAGTGACCAGATTGACGACATTTGAAGTGGGATGATTTCGAGAGAATATATTGGAAATAAAACTATATTTTCGACCACGTCTTTAAGCGTCTTAAAATAATGAACACTGGCCCCGAACCTTAGAAGGGTATGAGGGTAGGTTTCAAA
Organism: Flexamia atlantica; assembly: GCA_035578135.1. Lineage (NCBI taxonomy): Eukaryota > Metazoa > Arthropoda > Insecta > Hemiptera > Cicadellidae > Flexamia > Flexamia atlantica. Next base: position 41,103,265 of record JAQJVK010000005.1, on the reverse strand, counting down.
CTGTTCACTAGAATAAAAAAGATTAGTTCAATCTTATAAACCTACTTTTAAGTTCAACATTCTAAAAATAACGGGAAAAGGACAAGTTTTGTATACAGCGAACCGTGACTAAGATGAATTTGCTGTTATCAAATACACTTAAACGTTCGTTACAGTAGGGCCTACTAAATTTATGTCAAGTCTAAGTCAATGAAAGTGTTTTCTAATGTTATTACGATGTCATTGAAATCAGACGTTTATCAGTTTCCTTCAAAGTATCTTGTTTGTTGACTATGTTTACTTTCATCAATATAAGATCGATTAACACCATTTATGTGACACTGAACCCGATAAAACTGTAAGTCAGGCAAACAGATTCGTGACTCAGGCAATTTGCAGTGACATTGGATTTCTTTTGTAGAACTAAACTGAGTCCGGCTAAAACAACACCCGACCAAAACAGCACCCCTAAAGAATGCGATCATAACACACACATTCTAGGACTGCTACCTGAGAAGGGTCGGTAAGTAGACCAAACAAAATTATGGTAGCTAAAACCACACACATTCCGTCACCGAGAGAAGTACAGCATTTTAATGTCTAACAATTCTTAAAGTAGCGCAGTTATAGCACATAACATAATACACCCCGTGGTTTTGTATGTAAACATGACTCGTCAACTAATATGATTGAACAAAATGCCAATACATATCTTAGTGTCATACGCCTAATCTTAGTAATTTTTAACCAAACAACAAATTACCATAGTTTGGTAGCTTAACCACAGCTGATTTTAAACACGCCAAAGTAATTATAAGTTTAAAGTTTTACAATCTTTTGCTAGTCCAAAGCCTGGGATGGAAATAAGATTTTTGTTTCACTTCAGTTCGTGCGAATTGCGAATCTCCAAGACAGGCTAAGTTTTAGTTTATGATATACTTTTCCGCGAGATAATTATTGGACCCTCCCTTAATTTAACAGATTTCCTTTACTTAGGCCAACAGAGAAAACCCCCAGCTTGCTATTGCTGCGCTACTTTAAGAATTGCTTGTCATCAATCTCGGTTGACGGATTGTGTGTGGTTTTAGCCGCTAGATTTGTGTTTGGAATACCTACTGACCCACCCCAGGTAGCACGGTAACAGTCCCAGAATGTGTGTCGTTATGCATGACCGTATTCGTTAGGGTTGTTGTTACGGTCGGGTGTCGTTTCAGCCAGCATTCGAAATAAACCACTTAAGAGGATACTTTTTAACAAAAATAGATTAAGAATGTTAATTAGCTCGATTCAATAATGATCTCGATTGTCTTTTCTTAGTAACTGGACTAACGATCGGGATTCCAAAATGGTTCATCATTACAAGGAATTGTACTATGATACGAAATCGACGTCACAAAGTTGACATCATTTATGACGTAAGTAACTAACTGACGGTCAAAATATGTTTACGGCCGGTTTGACGCGACAATCAGCTGGACGCATTCGCGTGAACGGAACGCATCATTAGCTCCGAATGTGGACGATTTTGTTTTCAATCCGAGGGAACGAGATAAGCTGCAACAGTTTCCAGCAAAAGCCACTCAGTTTATTGACGTATTAAATGATTCCAAAGTTTTGAATTCCACGATAGGTATTTGATAAGAAAACTGGAATTGATATGAAATCAACAATAGTTAAAATTGTTGACAAATCAATCACTACGTACTTAAATTGTGGAAACAACTTGAAAAGTTCCTATTTTGAGGAAATTCGACATAATAATATTGAAGTATTATTTAAATAAAAAACAAAGCTTTATTTTTCATATTTTTGAATTCATTTTAACAGCTTAGCCTTATTAATTATTGCCAATTGATTTATCATTAATTCTAAGAGCTAAGCTATCCTTTATTTGTGAAGATCTATTACAAGTCGCCTGATTTGAAATTAAAACTATCCAGTACAAAATTAAGTTGAAATAGTTATGTAGACTACTGACAGGATATGTAAATATTGTGCGGACCACAACCAACACATTTCAGACAATAATCCGTCACAAAAATAAGTCTAAACAGTTATGTAAATTACTGACAGAAAATGTAAATATTGTGCGGTCCAGAACCAACACATTTCAGACTTTCAAATCAACCCCTGCAGGTTTAGACTTTAGCTCAGGAAACAATCCCCGCCCACTGAATTCCACTGAACAAAATCGGCACTAAACTACAACCTTGAGGCACACCTATTCCCGAGTACACACCGACACTGACGCACTAGTCACGACGACGTTCCACGCGCCTCAAACACTTGACATTCGCACGCGCGTACACTAAGGTGCGTCAGTCCGGCCGGTCGTACACTAGGACACTGGGACTTGATTTATTGCCAAGTTGAGCTGCGTAGTGTTGCCGAGGCCGTGTCATCCCCAGCGACGCGGGAACGGCGGGCGGGTGGCGGTGGAGGGGGCGCGTGAGGCGGGCTGGCCGTCGAGATATGCAGGCGCCACACAACATAATGGCGCTTTGCAATATTATTACTTAATATTGCCCCATTAAACATTAAAAATACCAAATGGCAAGCATAAAAGTGCCAAAATTCGTCAAAACCGTCCAATGAACCTAAAAATAACACTTATTTTTATAGTCTTCTTTAGAAAAAATTTGTATAGGGTTGTAAATCATCAATCGAAAAATTATAATACCTTGTATTGTACACGATGGACTGTCAAAACTTTATGAACGTGATTCAGGAAAAAACTTTATATATATTTTACCAAAAACCAGGATCATTTAAAAAATAATTTACTCTACATGTTTAATCACAACCACCATATTTATAATTTCATGGAACTCACCTATTTATTAGGTAAATATGATTTATAAGAAAAAGTAATCCATGACCAATCAAAGGCCAGGTGACACCAATTATGTCTGGTCCTTCCTGAACATACTGTGATGATCGATAAAAAACCTAGATCAATGGTAAAAATGTTCCAGTTAAAAGTAATTAAATTAAACCAAATCTATTAGATTTCACAAGCGATATTTCCGATTTTTCCCCACTATTAAAAAAACCCCGACCTTTGGAAACGTGGCCATTGTCTCCTAAAACAAACGCTTGGACACGGTCCTTATAAGTTAGTAGATTATTTGACTGCTGCAATGCAAGCGAAATATTTGACGGCCGCGGTAGGCCCAAAAGACTGAGTGATGTGACAACATGAAACTCCGGCCGCAGTATAAACGGCCGATGTTTGTTGGCCGAAGTACGACCGAATCGTGTAACAAAAATGAAAAGAGCGGGCGAATTTCAATACACATTAATTACAATCTACATAGACAACGGCCACACATGATCAAGATTTATTGGCTGGTTACGTAATATTTTTCGGCCTCAATGCGACCGGAAGATGTAACGGCCGCTATATAAATGACCGAGATTTGACGGCCACGATGCGACCTAAAGATGCAACGGCCACAAAAAGACTGATTTTCCGGCCGCAATGCAATCAAGATACGATTGGCCAAAAACGGTTGAGATTTTACAGACACGAAATAAATGACAGATCATGCGGGCCGTGAAAAGATCAAGTGGTTTCCTTGTCATTATACGACCGAGAGATTTCACGACCGTGAAAAAAAATAAGAAACTCGTCTGCCATGAAGCGACCATAACATATTTCGGTCCTAAATCGAGCGAGCAGTTTTCCGGCCGCAATACGTCCGAGAGGTCTGACGGCCACGAAAAAAGCGAGGAATTCGTCGGCCCTAATGCGACCAAGAGATTTGCCGGCCACAAAACAAGCGACAGATTTCCGTCTGCAATAAAACCCAAAGATATGGCTGCAAAAAGAGCGACTTTTTTAATTTCTTGCTGTTTCCTTCCCGAGTTTCCATCTTCCGGTATACTACACAAAAGTATAAATATAAATACGCAAAAAAAGCGGCAGACTTCATAGCCGGAAAGAGAGCGAAGGTGACCAGTTTGTAGCCGATCGTATTCCGATTACATTTCGGCCTGATTGTGGCCGGTCATATCTCGCTTGCATTGCGGCCGGGAAATCACTCTTTTCGTGGCCAATGCATCTTTGGGTCACATCGTGACCGTCAAATCTCAGTCGTTTATATATACAGTATAGCGGCCGTTATATTTTGGAAAAGTATCACGATTCCAGACAATAAATCATTGTAGTTGAGTGGCCGTTTTCTCCAGATTGTAATTAATGCATTTGTAAAATCACTCGCTCTTTTCATGGCCGTTACATGATTCGAACGAAATCGGCCAGCAAATATCGGCCGCACCACGGCCGGAGAACCATTTGGTCATACTGCAGCCGGAAAATCGCTCAGTCTTTCCGCGGCCGGAAAATTTTGTCTCATTATGCCGGGCAACTCTTTTGGACCTATCGCGGTCGTCAAATCTTTTGCTTGCATTGCAGAAGTCAAATAATATACTAACTTACATAGATTGTACCCGAGGGACCAAAACGACCGAGGGATTTGCTGGCCGCTTGAAAAAGATCCAGACTGTACATGCAGGTTTGATTTTCACCTTCCTAAAGTCTGGCCTTAACAATTTAATGTCTTGCAAAACTTCACACTATCTCAGCTCTTTCCAACACCACCAAAACTATAAAAATCAGTTTGAAACTGAAAGAGGAGACTTGATCGTAAAATAGGAAAATAAAATATTAGTACAAAATTAATTTGAAACAAATATGAAACATTTCAAGGGGTTTTTAATTATCATTGTTTTATCCTAAAAACAATGCATCCTTAAGGAAAAACAAACAATGACCGTTATTTATGTAGGACAAATATATTTGTTCTGACTGCCTGGTTAACCTGTACGATTGTGACTTAGAAAGTGATATCTATTTAAAATATCCTTAAATAAATTCTGCAAGATCCATATTTATTTCAGACCTCGAAGTTTTTTGATTAATTTGATTCTTATCACTTAATACACTATTGTGATGACTAAGAATTTTGTTAATTAGTTTAAACATATTAATGCAAACCAGCATATAATTAATTTAATGCATAAATGCATATTTTACAAAAACATTGCTGTAACATTTGCACAGTCATCAGGCATAAAATTATGATGACATGAACAGATGAAGTTAATATAAATTTAACCAATCTTCCCACTGTTTCAGTAGCTTCAAGGATCAATTTCATGTGTGTAAGTGTAGTTTAAATGTATAAGTTAACTATCTGGAGGCATTTTTTAATATCTGGTCATTATTTGTTATTCTAATCATATAATTCATTTGGAGGAGGCAAAATGTCAAACTCAAAATCAAAGATAATTATTGAAATAAATATAAATGATTTAATTTGTAAAAAAGTGTGCAGAGGTTCTCCAAAGCACGAAAACACTTTGGAAGATCTGGAAAATCATCTAACACTGTTCACATTAAAACATTTGGGTGAAACATCAGAATCACATAAAAAGTGTTCTGTGAATGGTGTTGTAAATAATTCTGAAATTGCTGAAAAATCAAGCAATTTTAATAAGTTCGGAGTTCAAGATCAACTTTCAGAACATGAGCAGAAACAATCAAAAGTACATAAATCTCACCAGAAGTCAGGTGAAAAAGAAAATTCTGAGTCGAAAGATGAAAAAAAATCAGAGCAACAAAGTGAAACTGAAAGCAACAGAACAAAAGTTAAGACGTATAATATGCCGTTTAAAAGTGAAACAGTTACAGTTGATAAAAACTTAAACAGGATACAAATCGATCCAGAAGTAAGAAACAACCTTAGTAATGCTGCTAAAGAATTGTTTTCAACAAAATCAAATGAAGATAATTTGGAAGTCATTAATGGAGATATTACACTCGGAGAATGCTCCTCATGAAATTAGCAAAACTAAATTATCCTGCCTCATAGGGACAAGAGTAAGAGGAAAAACAAAAAACATAAGAATCTTGAAAATTTACCAAATGAAGAGAAGGAAACAGATAAAACAAATTTAACTGAATCTGGAGAATAAAAAACACGATAAAAATAATTCTGACAACATCCAATTGAGAAATCATTAAATGGCCAGAAACATAATGACAATGAGGAGCTGATGAAAATGTGAAAGTGGTGCAGATAAGAAGGTTCAAGAGAAGAAATGGGAAACTTCATTACTGATAATTTATAAAAGAAAAATAACTGGATTTAGAAGAATATTATTATTATGAAATCTTACTTTTTTAAATAAGCAATGTTTTTTTACTAGACCGATTGCTTGATTGAACGATTACCTCAAAAATGGCTTCGAGGATTTCCTTCAAATTTTAGAAATAAGTTTTTTTTTGCTCAAAAATCTGAGCTTTGCAGGTTAGTTTGCCAGAGAAAATCTAATAAAGCAATGAAAGAATACTGGTCCAAAAAATTCAACACTGTGCCTTAAGAGTTGCGAAGCTAACAACGAAATAAACAAGTAATCATAACAGCCGTTCACAAACTACAGCCATCTAGGAGAAATACAACAAGTGGGATGAAGATACCTTGCAGTAATGAACAAAGTGTATTTATAAATATTATGACAATGAAATGTTATGGAAGATCAACTGTTGTGTAATTGGATGAACTTGTGAACATGAAACTACACTGACATGACGGAGCAAATTTCAATTTCAGGGATTAAGTTCCTAGCCCTATTTTAGACCCGAAAGCACCTAAATTTTAGGCTATATGCCCCCCTAAAATGGGGATAGGTGCTTCAGATTTAATCTCCCGTCTTATTGGCTGATCAAACCTTAGGAAATAATATCTCTACAAAATTTAAAGTAAATTGAGTGATAATTGTGTCCGCAATAGAATGCAAACTCCTCTTAGGACAACATACTGCATTTAGAAAATACACATTTTCCTTAATAATAACTGGTTATTTTTTGTGCTATGACTTTGGGAGAGGGCTTATAATAGTTTTTTTTTTGTATTTAATAAAATATATATTCGGCTTATACTACCCTTTTTGGGCCAATAAACCCAAAGTAGGGGCGTTTATCCCCCAAAACTGGGCATAAACGTGCTCTGATTTTATCCCCAATGAAGTTGACCTCAATAACATCGAACAAAACAAAAAGTTATGTTTTGTCACCAGAGCTCTCATGCCCCAGAGCCACCGTTTGGGTATAAACTGTAGGTCACTATTCCATGGGAAATTAACTAATAATGCAGAGTAAGACTCATTCCAACAGCTACTAGTGCTTTAATAAAGTAAGTGTGTGTAACTGGCTGGGCCGGCCTGAGGGGTGTGTGACGGATGCAGCCGCTCACTCGAGCCTTTAGAGGGGCATGAAAATGTCCAATAAAAAAAAATTGTAATATTTTTTAAAATTTTTATAAATGTAATTTAATGTTGGACAGTCATATTTTAACCAGAAAGAACTTTGTCTTAAAAATACCACAGTTGAATTTCAAGGTAAAACCGAAAATGTACCCCAATGAGTTCTGAAATACAGGAGTCTGATGCCCTTGACCAAGGTCCAAGGTCATTAGAGCAGTCATCTAAGGGGGGTTTCGAGCAGGATGCGGGAAGAGTTGTGACCAAGGTTAATCTATGCCGCGCATACCGCAACAATGCATTTGTTGAGGAAAAAGCGGCCCTTTCACTTTGTCAGCTTGGCAATATGAGGGGGAGTAATTAGTAATATAGTAATGAAATACCGTTATTTTTGATCTGCACCTTAAAACGATTTGAATCTTGACCAGAATATTCCGAGAATGGCCAGAATATTCAGTGATTAAAAAGATGTCACAGAATTTAAAAATTAAAAATTGTTTGCATTTTTCTTAAATTGACTGAGGGGCGATCGAGAACACGATTCAATTCAATAACTTAGAATAATCTAAATATTCAAGACTTTACAGCCTTTCAATTTTATCAATTGAAAATGAGACAAACTGATTATTTGAACGTAGTTGATTCATTCACCAAATTGAAAGCAAGAAAAGACCTTGTATACATGTTGAATAAAAGGGACTACATACTTAACAGATTTATACACTTTTATTGTGTGTAAGCCATTATTAAACTCTGTAATTATTAATCATTATTATTAACTTTGCAATTGGTTCATTGTGTTTTCTGTTTAATTTTCTTTTACCCATGAGATATGGAAATTTATTTTAAGTCCGACGGACGGTGATTCCCGCATTAGCGATTTATTCTGAGAGTACTTGCAATATAAGTGTAAAGATTATTGTATAGTGACCAAGATGCTTTCATTAGTTTATTTAACATAATATTGGTTTAAAGTACAAGAATATTGAACCTATCAAGACAATAAATAATAAATCAAATTGAGAGTCATAAATTAATGTTTTAAAAGGCCTAAAAGTCTACAAAAACTGAGTTTTAATACCTTAAATTTCCAACATTTTCCAGGGGAAGGCCCCACTCTTACCCAGGATGGGGGGGGTCTGGGGTTCCCCCAGGTAGGAGCAGCATTAAATGCAAGTCAAGCTTGCTTACAATTTTTACCTTAGGCCGGCCCTTGTAACTGGTGTGCGTCATTTCAATTTGCTTACCATCTTTCTTTTCAACCTCATACAGGAATTAAAAGTTATTTAATACTGATATGACTAAGCAAAATGATAAAATGTTGTAGAAAATACAGACATTATTAGAGTATTTGAAAACTACTTCAGAACTGCAACTAGGAAAATGGAGAATTTTTACCTTGAGCTTTTTATACATACAGACTAATTTTTAAGGTACATTGAGAGTGTTTATTCATTAAATATTCCTGGATCAATTTAATAACTTGGTATTTGTTTATTTTAAATCAACTATGACGCCCTCAGATGCAGGAAGCTACCTGGGCTGAAGACATGTCAAAGATAACCTTAAATCTAAATCACAAAAGATCTTAAACCTACCATACTGTGCTACAATAATCTTTATTGGGATAGGAAGCTATAATAAAGGAAATTAGTACGTGTTGTAACTCAAATTCTTATCCCTTTGTTATATTATAAATTATTATTAATTAATTAAATTTTACCATATTCAGAAAATTATTAAGTTATAAACCCTGATAATATTACTACAAGATATTTTTAGTTTTTCAAATTATAACTTGTATCTTTTTGTAGAATGTGCGGTTACTGAATCATTTAATTTCCCGCTCAGGTACGAGCATCGACAATTTTCTGACTGTTGGGCTGGTAATTAAATGTGAGTTTACCAAATGAAAAATTTAAATTTAATTTAATTTTTGAATTAGTCATACATGGTTATTTTAATTACAAAAGATTCATCGATCAACTAAAAAAAATTCAAAAGGATATTTTTTATTCATCACGTTTAAAAAAGTTTATATAAGTATTTCTGAAGTGTTTTTTGCAAAAATAATGAAAATCAGGACTCCTGGGGGTCTTGAGTTTGTTCGGACAATGGGACTGTCCCATTGAAAACGAGATGGACACCTGATCACCTTAAATAGACCCCAACGAATATCTCAAATCAATTAAGTAGTAAATAGTAAGGAAGCCGAAGCCGGTCTCTCTCTCTCTCTCTCTCTCTCAAACTAATCACGCTTAATATTAAACATACTCTAGCTTCTTGTTGTTATTAGGATTTTAAAGCTCCTACAGTCATAAAGATAAAATTAAACAAAATAACTGATATAGGATAAGTGCAAATAAAGCATTTTTATTTTAACACACTTTTTAAAGGGTAAAAATTAGGGATGTGTCGGTACCACTTTTTTCAAAGTCGGTACCGGTACCAGTTCTTGACAAGATCGGTTCTCGGTTCTCGGTACCGGTACCATCGGTACCAAGTGTTTGTCAAAACATGTTATATAATGTAACGTACCATCAAACCTACAGACAATCTGTTGTATGTTACTGTTTAAAATATGTTTTAATTTTCAAGTGTACGTTTCACCAAGACATAAAATACTATCTATACACTTATTATCTATACTACTACTATACACTTGTTATTAATTGAATTATTTACTTTTCTGTTGACAAATAATAAAAAAATATATATACTATGTGAACAAAAGAACAAATTCCAAGATAATAAATAACAGTTTACAAATTTGTTTCCATTCATGGTTTTACAATTCCCATGAAAAATAACCCCATTCCCATTAATTTTAAGTATTAGAGTAAAAAATCAATCAAGAGTAAACAAAATTTAAGATAAATTTCGAATCAAAAGTAATTTTAGAAATATTATCGACCTTAAATAGTAGTACGCGGTGGCATTTACCACCAGCGCAACGCCCGCGGCAATGCGCGGTTCGATCGATCGTCTTTTGTGACCGGTAGTTACTCCCGCCGATTACCATGGTTACCGAAGTACCGGTACCGGCATTTTGACGTCGGTTCTCGGTACCGGTTCTTTTGCCAAGAACCGGTGGTACCGAGAACCGACTTAAGGTACAGACACATCCCTAGTAAAAATCTTCATCACACACAGCCTCGACTTGCAGGATAACAGAAGAAATCCAACTATAAATTTAACCAAACTCTTATTAAATCATAAAGCTGAAAAACTCCACAAAAATTCTTTCTACATTCTGAAATTTATTTACCAAACCAAAAGAAAAAGCCAAAGTTTGTTAAGCATCTGAGGTAAAAGCAACTCGCATAATAAATTAAGTCTGAAAAACAATCCAGGTAGAAAAATTTCAAACTGCAAACCCTTTTTTCTCCCAGTGATCTTCGAAAATTCGGCAAATCTTGGTTATGTCATCAGGAAATAATGGTGGCCGCCATTTGCGAGGTGGTCTAAAATTGTAACAAAAAATCTATGAATATGGTTGCACTATTTAAAAAGATAATCAGAGAAGGGGTGAATTTCAAAGAATTGAAAATACCGTAATGTATTGGAATTAATTTCATGTTGGTAAAAAAAAGACGATTGACAACTATGACGGCAATACTGGAGACGATAGTTCTGCAATGTAATTTTTGACCCGTAATAGGAAATGTTGCTATCACTCTTCTGATTAACCAAATTTTTTGCTATACGGATCAGGACTCCGCTACATTAATACAAATAATCCGAGGTGTACTGTATAACACTAGATTTCATACTGATATACATAGAACCAATCCCTCTCAAAAGACAACCTCTTATGTGGGGAGAAAATTCTTCAACAGCTTGACAATGTACTATGAATCAATTATTATTGGCTCAGCTTTTTTAAAGACAAAATAGAAGAATTTTGTTGAATTTTTGTTTTTGAATGAAATAAAAACTAAAACAGTGTCCCAAGAAGATAGATAAATTGAAATTTTATAGGAGTGTGCGAGTACTTGAGTATCGAGCTTTTCTGAGCTGAGTTTAGACTACTCGACTCAACTCGAAGTTTTGAAAAATAGCCGGAAGTTCAAGTCGAGTAGTTCCTCCCACCCACAATCGGAATGCACAATTGAATTTTACGTCCGATTTTCACACAGTCAACACTATGTTGAACCCCCACCACATAACTACTGCTAATTTTTCTTGAAGTGTTTTTTTTTAATATTATTATTATCATCAATAAATTTAATTAAATCACTTTATTCCTTTATATAATTTGAGATATGTTTTCCTTATGCTCGATGGCACTGATTTTACTTTTTATTTTCAAACCTCTAAAAAATGTCACAACACTCAATTGTTTTATGTAAACAAGTGCAAGTGTAGCTAGGCGCAATAACCCTCTAAGTAGGGACATCTTATGGAAAAATGAAGTTCCCGCCGCGGAAAAAGAGATGGCGCAACCACAGTCTAGGAGAGAAATTTTTCTCCTCGACTGTGGCGCCACTTTCATTTTTCAGTCCGATTGGAATTGTTTTAGGAGTTTACGGATCAAGCTAACTTTCCAAAGTCAAGCAGCATATTTTGACTTGTATCTTTTGCCATAATGTTTATCTTTTTTGGTTTACAAACATTCTCATTTTGACATTTCGGATGGTGAGTAAAAGCGCGGACTATACGGAACCAGCTTAAACTATTCCATGCATCAGCGCTAATTTCTCCTCTGCTTTTCAGCGGCGGAACTGAACAAATTAACATTGTATGTCCATACTTAGAGGGTTCTGTATACATTGCTAGGAGTTTACATCCTCAAGCAGAGATTCTAATAAAATATTGAGTCATGATTGTTACTTCATTTGAAAACACTTATAACTTATATTACGAACACTTCCTAGTTTAATGAATTAACATATTACAGTTTGTTAGTTTTATTGAGCTATGGCCTACTCCGTTGCCGGAGCTGTCAAACATGGTTTATTCCCAATGATCTGTGACAATAAACAATATGAAAACTAATTTCAACAAACATCAAATGTGTCTGTTTACCAACTACAATAAATAAATAAATGGACAGATGGTAGAAAATATTAACATGTCAGGCTAGTACAACTTCAAACATCAGCTGTGGTGTTCTGATGACTTTCACTCCAGTCCAATTGCTTCAAGTAAAAATGGTTCCCATAGCTCAAGATAAAACGAACAAACTGTAATAAAGTACAGTACTTGATTAACAATCCTTTTTATATGATGATTATATAGAAATATAATAACAATTAACTTCTATCATTCAAGCCAAAACTGGTTCCAAGCCAATGGTGGAAGACATGAGCTATCATACGATTTTGTGTAAGCTGCAAAATTACTATGTTTTACTTTAGATTTAAGTCTGTAGCGGCAAGTAGAGGATTCCTTACTAAAAAACCAATTAAAATAACACTAATGACTAAGGGCATTACCTTTATTTGCAATGAACTATTTCACAGCCTTTCATTTACAATGAATATTATTCTATGTATGATGTATTGTGTAAAAAATTACAATCATTTATATGATCACTAACTCCACAGAGAAGAATCGAACAGAGGTCGCTTTTAATGGGTCTTCTGTTGCGCCCAAGTACAAGTTATAGTTAAATCCCATTACAGTTAAGTTACTAGTTACTTTTACTAGTTACATCCAGTTACTAGCTATAGTTAAGTGCAATTGGGAGAGGGCTGCGACAGTGCTGCTCTTCACGGCGTTAATGGTAAACTAAGTCCTCGACACACACTAGCCAGCGCTAGACACACACTAAGCGCAACATTAGAAGATACCACTGTTTGATTCTTCTCTGTGCTAACTTCCATTTTGTTTGAACCAAACAAAATTCTTAAAAAATCAATATGACACAAATAACGTAGCCTAACTTTGATGTTTGATCAATAACAGTAGAACCTCAGTAAACTATTCAGCACTTGTTAGACCGAGCTTCCAGTCTAATATTCCAGTGTTTTCTGACAGCCAAAAGTTAGGTGTAGAGATTGAAAAAGTTAATACATGTTAATAACAGATAAAAGAACTTCTGATCAGTCAGTAGCCAAACGATTTGGTTGCAATTGTATTCTTTTTTGTAGTATTAAGAACAATTATTAATGAGTTGATTCTTACTATAAATAGTATTGTAATCGAAATTGGCCTTATCAATCTTGATACCAAGCCTAAAAAGGCCAATTTCGATTACATAACTTTCTACAACCAGAACAAAATGGTATTTTATTTCACAATACTTCATCTGCTTATCTGTGACTGGTAATCACACATAATTGTCTTTAACGGCTGTTTGTGACTTTTGCAAATAAACACTCGTTTCTTACCCGATATCAGGAACAAAGTCCTCACCATGGTTCTCCGTACAAATATATTTCTGGAATGTGAGAACTCATCCATCTCCTTTGTCCAGTTAAAAAAAATGACTTTGATATCAAAGTTCAGTATTGAAGATCAATTTATTTTTCAGTGTTAAAAAACTTGTTTTGCATTCTACTTGTATTATTATAGTTATTTGGCATTTACACTAATTCAGCACGACAATGTTCCAATATCTGGGGTATTACTCAGAGTGGAGCGGTCTAGAGGCCATATTATTATTATTAGTACTTTTGGTAACATTTTTGTGTAAAATGAAAATATTTTGACCAAACATTACAAAACCCTTAACTAAATTTGGATTTCATTTGTATAATGTGTTTGAAACTTTGAATTAAAATAGTGAATGAATAGTTTCCCTAATGAGTTTTTTTACGTCTTCAATTCTTTATTGAATTTTTTGCAACATTTTAACTGAAGAGACACCATCAGGGGCTCCCAGCCAGGGGCCTGCTTGGCTAGGGAGGCGCCTCTGGGGGCCCTCAGCGATGCCCAACCAGCCGACCTGGCCAGACCATCCCTGACTTAAAGTCTATTGAAGTTAATTTTTTTTTCTGAAAGTGGTGATTTTTTTAGTTACTACACCAACTCATGCACATTGTAATAAGAACAGCTTTTTAAGCTCTACTAAGGATTATGGTGGCTGCACTGACTGTTTTTTTGGGGGGTTCCACTTTGGATTCTGATTCCAGTAGCCAAAAAGACTGTGACAATAATGTCCATTGCCACCACTGTATACTTCCTTTGGCAAAAATTACATGCATTAGGAGCTCTAGCCACCAAACACAACACATTTGATAGAAACCTGTTCACTCTTGAATATATTCACAAAATATTTTGATGTACATTGTATACATTAAAACTATTGATCTGTGTTATTCATAACTACTGAGTGTAAACCCTAAATTCCTAATTCTAATACATTAAATAAATAAGTTTAATTAAAGTTTCTATGACATCAAATGCAGTAAAAAGGAAGACTTAGGAGGAATCTTTGGAGGGCGCTACAGAATTTTGGAGGACCTTGCGGACATTTCTTAGCGTAATTATTTAGGAAAAATATTGTTGTCAATCAATAAAAACAATAATCTAAAGATATTCAATTACAGTAACCTCCCGATTATCGGCGGAATTGGGTGGCGCGACTACCGCGGATAACGAAAATCGCGGATAATCCGCAAGTGTTGAAAATGGGAGTGAATAAAAGAGAAGAATAATTTCAACATTAAAAATCAATTTATTTAATACAGTCAGGGGTGAACCCAGATTTAATTTCGGGGGGGGGGGGGGGGGGATATCCTATAACGTTGCTATAGGCGAGTATATCGCGTCACGATAGACGAATATAGACGTCGCGGTAAACGAATATCGTCGTCGTGGTAGACAGATATCATTGTCGCGGTAGACACATATTGTTGTCACGTCGTAGTATACGAAAATCATCGTCATGGTATAAGAATATCGTTGTCACGGTAGACGAGTATCGTCGCTGTAGGCAAAGTTCGTCGATGCGCTGGACGTCGTTGTGGTAGATGAATATGGTCGTCGCGGTAGACGAATATCATTGGCGCAATAGATAAATATTGTTGTCACATCTCAGTTGACAAACATCGTCGTCGCATCGCGGTAGACGAAAATCGTCTTCGCGTCGCGGTAAACGATAATCGTCTTCGCGTTACGGTAGACGGAGAAAGCCTGCGCGCGTTTTGTACTCAAAAAACTTGTCAATTCAGTCTAATTTTTTTATAAATACGTATTTTCTCACTTTTCGTAGCACGTGCGGATAATCCGCATCAAGGAAAATCCGCTCGCGGATAATCGGGAGTTTACTGTATAATCTGATTTAACAATAAATATCTCTCAAGATTTCTCAAAAACTAGTACAGTTAATGACACATAATGGCACAAAAATTTGTGTTTCATAGTGGTGCATTTGTAACATTCCAAAAGTATATTAAAATATGACAAGGTATTAAAAAAAATCATTTTTTTAATATAATGGAAATATTAGAGGGCCTTCAGGGCAAAAGGGGGATTTTTGGAGGGCAATTTTTGAACAGGAGGATTTTAGAGATCTTGGAGGATTTGGAGGACCAGTAGACACCCTGGTATAGTATATTTCAAAGTCTATGCTGAGGGGAGAGGGGTCATTGTTGTCAGAGGAGTCAAACAAAATTTGAGCCCCAGCGTTTCTTGGACAAAGAATGACAGTTATTGATACTTGAGGATTTTATATATTGAGCTGAACCTAGATTAAAGAAGTAACAGGTTAAATGAGGAATATTAAGGTTTATTAGGGCATGAAAACTACAGTAGAGCGCCGATTATCCGAACGTCGATCAACTGAACCGTCGGTTAATCGAACACCGTAATAATTCATATTTTGAACATGATTTTCAAGCAATTCAAATTCACGCGCCAGCCAAAACTCCTGCCGTGCCGGTGCTGTTCACTGTAGGCAGCGCTTGAATACGTCTGCCGCCTACGGCCTTTGTGACTCGGCGGTTTAGCAGCAAAAAAAGAGTGTCAGGGCTAAAGCAAAAACATATTTCGGACTTTTTCTCTAAATAAAAAGTATACAGTGGACTGTATCTATGTACTAGGGATGAGTCGGTACCTTAAGTCAGTTCTCGGTGCCACCGGTTCTTGGTAAAAGAACCGGTACCGAGAACCGATGTCAAAATGTCGGTACCAGTACTTCGGTACCCATAGTATCGGCGGGAGGAACTACCGGTCACGAAAGACGATCTATCGCACCGCGCATCGCCGCGGGCGTTGCGTCGATGGCAAATGCCACCGCGTACTATTATTGAATGTCAATAATTTTTCTAAAATTACTTTTGATTTGAAATTTATCTTAAATTTGTTAACTCTTGATTGATTCTTTACTGTAATACTTAAAATTAATGGGAATGGGGTTATTTTCTTTGGGAATTAATTGTGAGATTATCAATGGAAACTGATTTGGAAACTGTTATTTTTCTAGTAATTTGGAAACCTGCGATCTAGTAGGCCTACGATTACCGGCCGGGAATGGTGTCTGTTTCTTTTTCTGTTGCCGATGTCGGTATTTTAATGGGTACTTTGGTATTATACGGAGGCCACCCTTATATAGCGTGCGGCGGTTATGTTAGGTTAGGTTAGGTTATCATAAATACGTTAGTAGAACTTTCCTCATTTCGTTACGAATCAAACGATACCAGAAGAGTCATACCTTCACCCACCAAATCCCCTTTAAGTAGGCCTATGTCGGGTCGTTGACCGAAGTGTGTGCATCACTTGCCTACAGGATTTGGCGAGCGAAAGTATGACTCATCCAGTATAGTTTGATTTGTAGCGAAACGAGTAAAGTCCTACTAACATATTTATGATAACCTAACCTAACATAACCGCCGCAGCGCGCTGTAAAAGGGTGGCGATCGGGTGTTGCCGCTAGTGACGGTGACGCTTTAGCTCGCTGACATCGCTGCCTTCTAGGAGGCATAACACAAAGACCGCTCATCATAATTATGTCACATTCGGATTGTAAGTCAATTAAAGTATGTTCTCTCCAATTATGCAGTTATTTTTGGTATCCAGTTATCAAAATTTTTCTAAAAATAGTGGCCTCCGTATAATACCAAAGTACCTTTTAATGTTTAAAATCGATGTTTTATGAGTCGTGTCCGAGTCGTCTTTATGTTATTTATTTTGTGACTCTCTGTTCGTGTTTTTGACAACTACGGATATGTGGGCTTATTGTTTGTGAAGTGAAACGCCGCTGAGGATGAGGGGTTAATCCCTCGAAACGCGTACGGCGAATTACTGAAAAATTGAAATATTGATACCTACAGGCATTTACGTGAGTAAAAATTCACTAATTTAATAATGTTATTTTTCACCTTGCAATTTGTTCTTGATTGATTCCTTACTCTAATTTTTAAAATTAATTGGAATGGGGTTATTTTCAATGGGAATTGCAAAATTATGAATGGAAACAAATTTGTATACTGTTATTTTTCACCTTGGAATTTTTTTTGTTCACATACTATATATTTTTTATATTCTCTGTTAACAGAAGGATAAACAATTAAATTAATAAGTGAGATAGTATTTTATGTCTTGGTGAAACTTGCACTTGAAAATTTAAACATTTTCAAAACAGTAACATATAATAGATTGTCTGTAGGTTTGAGGGTACAATACATTATATAACACGTTTTGACTAACACTTGGTACCGATGGTACTGGTACCGAGAACCGAGAACTGATCTTGTCAAGAACCGGTACCGGTACCGACTTTGAAAAAAGTGGTACCGACACATCCCTACTATGTGCATAATAAATTATTCTTTAAAAATTTATATCCTGATCGATTTCATAATAAAATTACGTGAATAATTTTTGTTTGATAATTTTGTAGCCTTTTTACTTCTAAGAATTACGTTAAATATATTATAATTTTAAAATTTTGTCTTTTCATTTTCGATTATCCGAATATTCAGTTATCCGAACACCCCTTGTCCCCAATTAGTTCAGATAATCGGCTTTCTACTGTACACTAGACTGTTCCAGTTATGTTGGGTGAGAGATGTACTGACCTGATAGGAGGTTCGGTGTCGCTGGCTTCAGGGTCGCTGTCTACATTCATGCGGTCTGGCCACGTGGCTTTGAGATACGACACTCGACGCGTAGCTCTGTCTTCTTCCGACCCTGGAATCAGAAAATCACATTCATTGCAGTCTGCATACAACTTTGTAAACTTAAGTTTTTACAGCTTAAAACTTACCAACCTAAAAGCGAGGTTATAACATTTTGGTGAAGTATGGGCTCTAGGCCTGAGTTGTAAGAAATCAGGGTAGGATAAAGGAATTAGTAGGCTTACCTGATGGTTAAAACTGCTGAGGAGCACAAAAATGCATAATACAAAAAAAAGAATTTTCAAGGCCGCTAGCTCCTTCCTCAGATAGTAGGGAGTTCATTGTCAAAGTTCATTGTTCATTGTTAAATGAGCCAATGGCTTGGCTTTGTTTTTGTGTTTTATGCCTTTTTGTGTGCTCTTCAGCAGTTTTAACCACCAGGTAAACTGATTTAACTTGCTGATTCCCCTATCCTACCCTTATTTATTACAACCTAAAAGTGATCAGTATATTAATAAACTTGATGTACTATTAAAACTGGTAAGGCATTTAAAACAATTTAATCTGTTTTGACACTGGTTCATAGATTTTTACCAAATTTTAGGTAAAGGGTATTTTAGGTAGGGGTGGCCTAGTAATGATTTAAAATATAAAATTAAGTACAAGTAAATACATTTTAAATAACTTATTTTTTATGCTAAATTTGATATACATAACATTTTCAGCTTTTAACATGTTCGCAACTGGGCAACTCATATACGTGTTGTGGCAGTTATTGTGGCAGCATGCAATGTTATAGGAAAGTCTTTTGCTCTGGTCCAAGTAAGTATGAACACCAGAGAAAAAAACACACAGAACCACTGCAAAAGTATGCAGTTTCTCCATATACCACTGCAAAAGTACCAAGCCTTTAACACGACCATTTGGTTATGTTGAAACACAAGCTCATATCTACGCCACTAGGCTATTTTGACAAAGCCGGCCAATTCATGGCTGAGCCGCAGAGCTGTTTCAAATAACAGCAGACTCGTATGCGAGCCGGCCGTGCTATATTTCAGGGTCATTTCATGCATTGTGGTAGTTGATTTGTTAAACTTAATTTTATTAACATAACCATATTCTTCCCAATGCATCTTATTTTTCAAAACATCATTCAAATGTATTATAAGTTTCATTATGATTTTCTTTAATGCATTACTTCAAATACGGTACTCCAAGAGACTGCAGAAGTGATTACTAGTAGTTCATACTCATACTAGATACTTTTTGAGAGGTCAATGTTTTTGAATAGCATCCATGGGATGGAAAAAAAATATTAAAACGACAATTTAAAATATAAATTAAAACTTTTAACACAGTGAAAAGTGAAACCAACCTGCATCGCTGAGAGCTTTGTCCCTCCAGACCACGACAGGAGAGCCGAGAGAGGCATTGGAGTCCTCCTCTGTCCCTGAGCCTTCTGGGAAACAATCAATGTGTAAGTTGTGCTTGCATCGTTAACATTAGATTGATTTGACATTTAAATCATAATGGATGGTTCAGAGTAAGGGGTTTTTTACTAAGAGGATGTCAATGCCAGATTTTACTGTTACCATAAGAACCTGAGTGGAACTTCAGAAAAAACCTCAAGTGGCCATTGCCATCGGCCAATGTGCCTATGCGGTGATCTAGAGACAGCGAGATATCTCAACTGCCAGAGGTTTAAATATGTTTAACAATTTATTTCTATTTAGTGAAAATTAGTCATCTCGATGAAATAAAATAAACTAAGATTTTGCATTGGGGGTTTAACATCCTCTTAATGAAGTTTTCTCACAATTATTCACAATCTTTTAAGTTGGTTCAAAGATACATTTTGAACACTTTAAAATATATGGTACACTTATCTTAGCATATACATTTAAAGCTGCTACTTTTTAATACAAAGATTAAATTGTATTGTCGTTTTACCTTTGCAAGCTAATACAAGCATATTATTAGGTGTTACTAATATAAGCAATTCTAAAACTACACCAATCTTAAATTTGTTCATAAAATAAGGTTTTAGTGATAGGTTAAACAAGGCAATGTTTTCTTATATGCTCCTTTTAGGCCAGTAAAATTAGATAAAAAATTAGTCATGCCTGGAAAAAATTCCCGGAAAGCTGGAAATCGTCTTAATCTTTCCGTTTTACATCCAAGTACAGGGTGTTTTTTTTAAAACGCAACCCATTTTTAAAATTTAATAATGCACATATGAATGCGTAATGAGTATTGTTTTATTGATCTTTACATTTTATACAACCTATTATTTAAGTTCGATCACATTTAGTTTACATTATGTGCTCAAACATTCCACCATTGGCATTTGTATAAAGTTATGCTCTTTCAATCAAATTCCCGAACATGAATTTGCTGTGATGCAAGGTGCCTCTTTAAATTTCTTGCATTAAATTTGTTATGTTTGTTTTGAGGTGCTGAATAGCTTTTGAATTGTTTTCGTAGAATAATTACCTCTTTACATGTCTGTGGCAAATTTCATTCAGATCGGACCATTTTACGCGAGTTATCGTGCTTAAAGACACACACATTAAGACCCCCACCCAAAACTTTATTTTATCGGTGAAGGATTATTTCCCCCCAAGATCCCTGGATTTGACCCCACTATATTATTATGTTCTTTCGGGATACAAAGTAAGGCCTAAAAAAACAAGTCACATTATATTCAGTACCTCAAAAAAAAACAAAAAAAACAAATGTAATGCAAGAAATTCAAACAGGTACCTAGCAACACGTGCTCGGGAATTTAATGGAGAGAGCATAACTTCAAACAAATGCCTCTGGCGGATTTTTTGAGCATATAAGGTGAACTAAATCCACGCCACCCCCATCTATTATTTATCTAACTTAAATAATAGATTGTATAAAACGTAAAGAATCATAAAACAATACTTATTTCATATTTATATATGAATTATTCAATCTTAAAAATGGGTTGCGTTTTAAAAAAAACACCCTGTATATGAATTTAAAGTTTGTCCCATTTTTCCTCGTGTGCTTTCGACCTGGGACCACAAAAATATCAGAGATTTGGGTCATTTTTTATTCTTTTATAAATAAGTAAAAAAGCGTTTATTCTACATAAAAAGTTTAAATACAAGAATTGTAGAGGACAAAATTCTGCATTTATTGAGTACCTTCTGATAAAGATACTTTGAATAGTAATTGATTTATGGTAAGTTAAACAAAGGGTTTTGGCGAATTTCTCTTTTAGGGAAAGAGCTATTACTTTAGGTCTCATGGTAATCCCTAAGCCCGAGACCATGATAACTTTTAGTTTTGAGGTCCACAGGAGCCAAAAAACCCATACGTTTAAATCTATATAAATATATATGTATCAATATAGATGTATATAAATATATATACTTATGTATGTGTTTCCTCGATAACCCTCGCAAAAATGGTCTGATCTTAATAAAATTTGGCACCGATGTGTAAAGTAGTAATTATTTACACATGATAGAAAACCAGCCCGATCGGAACATCGGAAAGGGGGGTGAGGGGGTGTAAACCCCAAAAAATGGGGTTAATTTAATTTTTCATGTAGAAAAATTAAAATACTCTAATTTTGGTTTATACTGTTGAATTCAGCTCGAAAAAACAAATAATTTAATATTTTGAATCATTGCTCTGTGTCCATTGGTTACCGAGATACTGAGAGTGGTAAACATAGTACGTTGTCCTAGCAATGTTAACCTCATGGGAAATAAATAAAACTAGTGGCTTGTAGGGGCAAAAGCCCCTAAAAATAAAATATAAATGCTGGATATTAATGTTTCCTTCATGCACACTCACGGAAACAGTTTGACGGAATTAAACGTTTAAAGAGTAACGTTGAAGATGTTTTGCCATTTGTAAGTACGTATCAGAATTTTAAGAAATGGCGTTACTTCAGTATAGTAAAGGGCTGAATTTTTTGGAACAGTGGCGCCATCCGTCGTTCTCAAAACAAACTCAGTCCACTTGGTTTACAATTACAATTAAACATATGGACATTGTTTGAAGAAATTCTTAAGGTTAACCACAGACTGCAGCACTTAATTTATTTCCCAAAAGATAAGCAAATAAATAAGGATTAAATCAGAAAATGGTCTCCCGTTGACGACTCCACGCTCCACGTTGGAGACTTTGACTCCACTTCATAAGGAAGTTAGGCTTTGAATCAGCATCAGCTACTACTCCATGATACAATGTAAAAGTAACAGTCGTATTTAATTCCTCTTGCTTTTTAAGGTTGAGATCCCTAAATTATAAAAACGGAAAATTTAAAAGTAAAAAACAGTAATGTGTTATAGTTGTTTTAATGTAAACAAAGCAGACGTTTTTAGATTACGATGATCTATAAATGGCAGGTATTCAACGTTATATCTTATTTTCTGATAAACTTTAGGAAATTTCTGTATTTTTCCCAAGTCCCTGGCATCAAGACCTTCTATTTGAGCCCCCTCCCACTATCCTAGGACTTGCCAAACTCCTACAATTTCGCCACAAAAATTTCGCCTATACATTTATTTTTATATCGACCATTTGGCATTAAATTGGCATCGTTATAACGTAAACTAAACAAACGCACTTAACTCTTTGTAATTTCAAATTATAAATGTATACTCAAAGCCGTAGTTATAAGTCTGAAAATCTTAAAGTTAAAATATTTATTTGTTATAGTACATTGAACATAGTTAGATGCCTTTTGAAAAAAAAACCAGATGTCAACACCAAGCATATGTCTTTGAATCAAGCATCAGCACCACATGTTTTGATGTAAACAAAGCAGACGTTTTTAGCTCCCAATGCTTTTTAAGTGGCAGATATTTTACGTTATTTCTCGATTTCTGGTGAATTTTAAGCAATTTCAGTATTTTTCCCGCCATCACAGAATAGAGACCTTAAATTTGAGCCCTCTCCTATCTTTCTACGACTTGCCAGACGCCCACAATTTTGACGCAAAGAATCACCTTACGAAATTAAATATATGATTGTATATCTCCCTTATTTCTGAACATATCTTAATAAAATTTGGTATGTGGCTTCATCTAGTTAAGATCTACTTGATTATAGCGTAACATCCAGAAATTTATATATTCTTTAGGCAGCAAACCTGCGTACTCGCCTTCCCAATGTTAACTTTATGGGAAATCAATAAAATTGAACACCTTCCTTATCTTCCAATATATCTTAATAAAATTAGTTATGTGGCTTTATCTAGTTAAGGTCGGCTTGATTACGGAAAAAAACCCCAAGTTTATAGATTCCTGAGGCAGCAAACCTGCCCACTCATTTCCCCAATGTTGTCCTTATGGAAAACAATAAATGTGTGTAGCTTGCTTATTTCTCAACGTATCTTGTTGAAAGACCTCAACTAGATGTTTCACAAAGTTTTATCAAAATATTGAGAAATAAGCTAGCTGTTCAATTTTATTGATTTCCCATAAGGTTAACTTGGGAAGGCGAGTACGCAGGTTTGCTGCCTAAAGAATATATAAATTTGTGTATTTTACGCTATAATCAAGTACTTTGTTTGAAATTCATTGTTGGTGATGGTGATTTTATATTTTGATTTGGATTTTTGCGGACATTTGCCATCACTGATTAGTAAAAAACAAAAAAACTGTTTTTTACTAATCAGTGATGGCAAATGTCCACAAAAATCCAAATCAAAATATAATCAAGTAGATCTTAACTAGATGAAGCCACATACCAAATGTTATTAAGATATGTTCAGAAATAAGGGAGATACACAATTTTATTTATTTCCCATAAGGTTAACATTGCTAGGACAACGTACTGTGTTTACCACTCTCAGTATCTCGGTAACCAATGGACATAGAGCAATGATTCAAAATACTAAATTATTTGTTTTTTCGGGCTGAATTCAACTGTATAAACCAAAATTAGAATATTTTAATTTTTCTCCATGAAAAATTCAATAAACCCCATTTTTTGGGGTTTACACCCCCCTCATCCCCCTTTCCGATGTTCCGATTGGGCAGGTTTTCGATCATGTGTAAATAATTACTACTTTACACGTCGGTGCCAAATTTTATTAAGATCGGACTATTTTTGACATAAGTATATATATTTATATATGTCGTAGCCACTTGCTGTAATTGGGCACTTCATGAAATGCCCAACACAGCCCGGGCACTTCATGAAGTGCCCATCGCGCCTGGGCACATAGTGTAATTCGATTATATCAATCAAAATTACAGCATGTGCCCAACGAAACTGGGCACTTCATGAAGTGCCCAACGCTCATTGGACACATGCTGTAACTATCGAGGCATGTTGGGCAGTCGATTTAAAATCTTGGTTAAAGTAAATCCCAATCTTTATATATTGGTTGTGTCTATGTTAAAGTAGCCAATGTTATAGTTTGCTATTAAACCTTTTAATTTCTTCAAACTAAAAATTTTAATATTGATTTTATTTACAAACGCTTCTTGAAAATATTATCAGTCTACATTATATTTCGATAATGATTTTTTTTGTGTTATAAGTTAAGTTCTGGATAAAATAAACAGTTAACAATCACGTAGTTATTTTTCACAATAAAATAGAAACCCTTTAATCTAGAATAAAACATAAAAACTTATAGTTGGTTTAAAGTTTCAAAAAATACCGTTTTCAAAATAGTTGTAAAACTAAACAACAGTATAAAATGATAGATAATACGCTATTTAAAAAACAATAATGATAAAAATCGAACGTTTTGTAGCAACCCCTTACTTTTCAATAACGTGGTGAATAAGTAAGAAGTTAATAAATTAAAACATGAAAAATAGGTTAATGTTAATGTTTATGTGTTTCAACGACAACATAGTACAAATAGGCGGATTACACGAGGCGCGACGTGAAGCCTACATTTGCTTTTAGTTCCTATGCATGGAAACAAACAAACTGCGTTAAAAATTACAAATATGGAATAAAATTAAAGGTCTGAATCTCAGAATTACTATAGTACCAAATATAAATGCTTTACAAGCAGTTTACACATTGTAAACACAAATAACGTAGAAGCTTGACCTGACACTTTTTAAGAGAAGTTGTCGCCACGGAATGCACCAGTAACGTTCCTAGGTCCTATGATGTGTAAACTGCTTCTAAACCATTTTATAATTGGTACCATAGTGATTGTGAGATTCAGACCTTTAATTTGATACTACAATTGTATTTTTTAGTCGACTATATTTTTGTAGAAAACGGTTTGTAATTGTCTTTGTTTTCATGCAGGGGCCACACGGATGAACTCTCTCACAAAAACTAAGTTATCAACCAAAGTATGGCAGCTATTTTTTTTCAAAAAATATTATTAAGAAATATAACTCTTAAGCAACAATTTCCACCATTTTTTAGTTTACCTGACCAAAAAAATAAAAAAGTAGCAGCCGACTTCTTTTTTCATGTCAAGATTTTAGGATGAATAAAAACTTACAAATTTTTCATTTTTTTAAATAGAAAAAAATATTTTTGAAATATAATTGATCCTATTACCTTGGAAAAATAAGGACTCTTCATTTGCAAAATTTCAACCTTAAGTCTCTATGCTAAATGGTATAAAATACGATTTATTTGAAACGGGGCACAGCCAGATTAAACGGTTTTAAACGCCATTTTATGTTACCATACCTAGGAAATATGGCGGCCCATACTTAATTTGCCGTAATGCTAGCAAGATAGGCATACTCCGTCTATTTGTATTATGTGGTAGCTGGTATGTTACATATAAATATGTTAGGTAAAATGTTTCGTGTTTTTTTTTTTATTTAATTAAAGCATAAAATTTAAATGGACTGAATTGTCTGGTTTATGTCTTTTGAGTTATTTTGACTACACATCATTATTACTATTATTATTTAAACAATAAAAAATTTTAAACAGTTTGTTGTTTCAACAATGATGATAATGATATATTAATAATGATGTGTATCCAAAATTAGAAAACATAGAATAAACCATCATAAAAAACATACAGGCAAGAATTGTCTGGTTTAGTGCTAGACAATCTTATTTATAATGTTTTACAAAATTCTTTAAAAATGTTATTTTATGTAGAGAATATAATACATCGGATACTATCACAAAAAAAGCAACATAAACAGCAGTTTTACATGTTTACATCAAGTGCCCAGCATCTGAGCTGGACACATAGTGTAACAGAAATAATTACAGCAAGTGCCCAACGAGCTAATTCTTGAAGTGCCCAGTTTTCTTGGTCACATAATGTAATTTTGATCGAAACCGTTCAATTACACTATGTGCCCAGGCGAGCTAGGCACTTCATGAAGTGCCTGGTTAGCGCTGGACACTTCATGAAGTGCCCAATTACAGCATGTGGCTACGACATATACATCTATATTGATACATATATATTTATAGAGATTTAAACGTATGGGTTTTTTGGCTTCTGTGGACCTCAAAACTAAAAGTTATCATGGTCTCGGGCTTAGGGATTACCATGAGACCTACAGTAATAGCTCTTTCCCTAAAAGGGAAATTCGCTAAAACCCTTTATTTAACTTACCATAAATCAATTACTATTCAAAGTATCTTTATCAGAAGGTACTCAATAAATGCAGAATTTTGTCCTCTACAATTCTTGTATTTAAACTTTTCATGTAGAATAAACGGTTTTTTATTTTTTACAAAAGAATAAAAAATGACCCAAAACTCTGATATTTTTGTGGTCCCAGGTCGAAAGCACACTAGGAAAAATGGGACAAACTTCAAATTCATACACTTGGATGTAAAACGGGCAGATTAAGACGATTTCCAGCTTTCCGGGAATTTTGTCCAGGCTCAATCTTTATTTTACTGGCCTATTTTCTTAAATAAAACTTGTAGTTAAATTTTGATAAGGTTAACAAAACTGAACACTTGATTGATTAACAAAAAAGGTTTTGTACACTGGTAACATGAGTCTTCAAACACTTAATAGCAGCATGAAATATATTTTAACATTAGACAATATATCTAGAAGTTATATAAATATATTATATTAGGCCATTGTTTTTACATGTCTTTAATGTTTTTTTTCAATTGCTTTGAAAGCTTAGTTACATGCAGTAATCATGCAGGTATAAGAAATTAAAATTTAAAAAATTGTATTCCAAACGAAACGCAAACTTTAGTTAATTGTAGGGGTGGACGAGTTGTGGATTTTGAATTCTAGTCGAGCATTCAGCCAACTACATACACGAGTATTGACTCAAGTAGCTGTTTGTGAAGAGTAATGAAATATTCATATTGTTTTAAAGTATTTAGGTCGTTGAATTACAATTATTTAAAATCTTTAATCAATGTCACTTAACAAATTGGTCTACTTTATTCAAGCTAATCTTTTTTTGTTTTTCTTTTGAAAAATAAAACTCTAAAATTCTAATAAATAGCATATGATTTATTAGAATTTTGTAAGTAGTATATTTTAAAGATTACTTTTAAATTAATAACTATACATTATTTCTTAAAATAACAAATCACTTAAGATAACAAAGTTTCCAAAATTCTACACGAAGCCCAATTTTTTACACTACAATTAGAAAATGAAGGGTTTCATTTGTTTGTAATCGATTTATTCAAACAATTGTCCAACCAAAATAAACTTTTTTAAATGTTTAAAGTCCGTTATTGTCTTAAAAATATTTTTTCTTTCAATCTTCAAATTATTAGCACTAAAGTTTTTTATTTCCTTCATTTCAAATTAAAAGGACATTTTCTTATATCAAATTAAAATAAGAAATTGAAGAATAAAACTTTAATATCACAGAATAAATTTGTGTAAATTATGCATAGCTGAAAAATTTTAACTGTTACAAGATTGAAAGGTGTAGCTTTGTGAAACTAGGGAACGGCCCCAAAAAATGAACTGTTGATTGCGGATGAACGGCAGACATAGCTTTGCAAATCTCCCTATCGGCCTTTGAATTCAATCGCACGGACGTAAGTTGATCGCCAGGTAAACGGTAGGAGTAACTTCGACACAACTTGATTTTTGAGTAATGTTACCACTCAATTTCGGGTTTGAGTGGTTGTAACTACTCGAGTAATTACTCGAAAGTCATGTACTCGCCCACCCCTAACATAATGTAAAACTAACTAAAAGTGTCCCCGCCACCAAGCCCTTTGCAAGCGGCTAACCTGCGTCAGCGGTTCCATCAGCCTTGTGCGGGCGGAGGGTGGGGGGGAAGGGGTGGGGGGAGGGGGGCAGGTCGAGCGTGGTGGGTCGGACGGGTCGGGAGGGTGGCACAACAGCCTCCGGTCTCTGCCCGGGTGTGGCCGGCTCAACCCGGATTTTAGGGATGCCGTGGGGAGGGACAGGAGGGGGGCTCCCAGCAGTCTCCTCTTCCATTATGCTTTTTGTCAACCCGTTAGGTGCCTCGGCTGTGGGTGAAATGAGCAAAATTAAAATAAAACCGCATGCATAATGGGCGAACAAAAGAAAAATGTGTCCTCACCTGCAGTGTGTGGAAATTAATAAAAACAAATAAACAAACTCATACACAACAGTAACAATGGGTGTATTTTAATATAACCTTGAAGTATCTACAGAAAACAAATATACAATGCCTGTGAAAATAAAATTGATGATAAACTAAAGAATTTTGTGAGAGAACCCAGAGGAAAGTTAATCAAAACTTAAGTTAAAACTAAACAAGAAAAACTAAAAAAACATCAACATGTAATAAAATTACTAAATCAAGCTACAGTGGGGAGGCAGTAAGTTGGGTGTTGTGCTTGTGCAATATTTTTTTTTTTTACAATAATTGTCATTACCAGTGCTTGATTTGTAAAAATTGAGGTACCAGAACTGTCATTTGTCAGTTTGTACATTACCCCCTCCCTTTTTTATCATTCTTCAAGCATTATTTGTCTATATGAATAAGTAGGTCTATTTTAAAAGTTAAATTTTATCCATCTCAAATTCTTTATAAGTCAATTCAAAACTAACAAAGCATTATTTTACCAAAAATTAAATTCTCTAAAGAAATTCTAGATCTTTTTTATAACGCCTAGTGCGAGTTTTCAGGTGTTTTTAGCGTTTTCAACATTCGGCTTAACTCAAGACTAGACAAAAGAGCGCTAATTTCAGGCCGAAGCTCCGCACATAATTTCCGCACATTTTAGGCGATTGTCATTTTCGGTAAGAATAATCTGGCCTAGTACACGCTATCGTCTCTTCGACAAATACTCCGGCCGGTTACACAAGATCCTCTCTTGTGGCAAATTCTCCGGCCGATCATAGGCATTCGTCTTTACCGGCAAATACTACGGCCGATCATACTCGATCGTCTTTTGCCGACAATTCTCCGGCCAAATACACGCGATTTTCTTGTGTGGCAAATTCTCCGGCCGATCATTTACGATCGTCTTTTGTGACAAATTCTCCGTTCGATTACACGCGATTGTCTCTCGTGGCATATTGTCCGGCCGAATTTACGCGATTGTATTTAGCGGCAAATTATCCGTCCAATTACAAGCCTTTGTTTCTTGCTAAAGATACTCCGGCCGATAACACACGATCGACTCTTGCGGCAGAAAGAGGTCCCGGAACGCCGTTCCGCCGCGTTCCGTCGCAAATCAAGCACTGGTCATTACCCTTTTGAAATCAATCCACCTAAACTTCTCCCAGTGAAAAGGTTTAACTATCAATGCTCTCCTGCATTTCAGAACTATTTAATAATACAATTTTTTCTTCATAATCCATAAAAAAATAATTAAAAACAGTTACAGTTTAAACAATTACTTCAAAACATACAAAAAAATTAGTTGAGGTAGACAAGATTAAGTAGGTGGCGTACCGGGAGGCAGGGCGGGCTTGTGACAGGCGGCCAGGTAGGAGTCCTGTCTGACGGCTCGGTGTCGCTGGGGCCATGACTCCTCCAGCCACGCCGCCTCCGCCGAGCTGCTCCGGGGCCTCAGGTTCTCATCTGAAGGGACACCACATGATGAAGCTTGGAGAGCCAGGAAATATATTTATATTTTTAACCGAGGTAAATTCCATTTATATTATTAGTAAATTACTGCTTAAATTATATAAGTTGGGGATATAAACATAGAAAAAATCATGATGAAATCTCAATGGTAACTAAAATGGCCCACTTAAGATTTTATTAGATTGAGCAAATGAGTACGTTAGGGAGAGTAATGAAACGATTGATCCAGACAATAACCTCACGTTGAGCAATGAAGAACTTGCAAGAATTGATCACATGAGATTTTTTATCTTTCAGTGGTGAAATAAATCAAATTCCTCGGTTGGGGCCCAGATAATGGCAATAGCCTTTCATTACTCATTTGTCTGAATATTTTATTGCCCATTCATGACATGCTAGCAAGTGAAATTAGACTTGACTAAATGAAAAATAACTAGTCATCACATCCCACATAATAATAGCTTGTACCAATGATCAAAGGTCTTAATCCACGACAAATCTAAGATGTAGAAGCAATCGTCAAAATTTACTAACCGTAGGAGAGATGCTGAGTGTCAGCCAAGTTTGGAGGTTCGCAGTGCAACTTCCTTCCTCCGACCGGCACCAAGCGGTTGCCTGAGAGAGCGTTTGGTGGCATGTTGCCTGCAGAATATAACCACAAATCACTTTATAATACAAAAAATAACATACCTTCTACTACAGCATATATTTCTTCACAATTAAATAGGCAAAGATTTGCAATTCACCTTCTTGCTAACTGATGAAGTACATCATGTTGGAACACTGTAAACCATTAATAGAGATATATAACAAAAGTTATCCACTTACCATGTATTATGGTTTGCCAACAAAAAAGGCGTAGTAAATATAATGGTAAAATTTTAAAAAGATAAATTTTTTATGAGTTTTAATTATTAAAACGAGTTTATTTGTTCTAAGATTTATTATGTTATACTTTTATTTTTTTAGAATATACATGATTAGGAGATAACATTTAGGTATATTTAGATTTTATAAATTACATTGGATTTTTGTTGTACAAATAATTGCGTAAAATTGAAACTGTCTTTGTAAGAATGGATGTCACTAGCACTTGGTCAATCGACTTTTTAATTTTGAACTTTTTTCTAAAAGATATATAGTTTTGAGCCCCTCTGGAACCAAACAAGAGCCCAATCACTGAAAAATGTTCTAATTTAAATTTGGTTGAATTAGTAATTTATTTTATTAAAAGTTGAATTAAATTAATATAATAGTATTCAAGATTTTGTTAAAAAAGAGGAACAGGATTTAGCTAGCTAACCTGAAGAAAGGGTTTTCTTAAAGTCAGCATAGAAAAAACAAATAGCAATACATTGTTCGTCTGATATTTCACCCCTCTAGAGGACTTCAAAGAAAAGGCATTGTTGATTTAAAATTTTATTGTTAACTGTTTACTGCGCTGGACATTTTCATTTTGAGTTGCTGTGCTGCCTTGAAAACGGTTTTTTTCTAGGTGAGCTAGCTAAATTCTGTTCCATTCCTAAACAGAATCCTTATCCCCTACTATCTCTTCCCAAGGCCCCCCCCTCAAAAAATATAACAGTATCCAGATAAACCTATACTTTAAGTAATCACAAAAAATTAGGCCTTAATTAGACATACACCAGCATATATTTTATCAACTACCTTTGAGAATAGATAGTGTTCAACTTTGATTTGACATTTTTCATGGCTTGATTTCAATTTAAAACCTAGCTTTTACAAAAACGATAAAATAAGTTATGTGTAATACAGGACTATTGATAAGCAAAGATCTTAAATTTAAATTAAGTTATATTGTAAGTCTGGTATTACTTTGTATAATTTAAGAATTGTCTCATCATAAAGGAAGTGTATGGAAACAAATTCTAAATGAGTAAAATATATTTTTTGTAAGAAAGTTCTAAACTGTGTTATTTTTTTAAATGCATTTTTTACATTAAACAAAAAACATGATAAGTGATGTAAATTTTGAATCCATTGATTTAGACAACAGCATGAAGTTGCCTACATACACACTGATATAGTTATACATAAATTTAATTTCCTTAACTTACTATCTTAAACTAAATGATATATATTTTTGCCTTATGAATGCAAATTGCTATCCAGATCAATTCTGTAACCCACCCAAGCTTTAAAACTTTTAACTGTATTCGTATAAAGTAATTTTTGTATCTGAACAAAAATATACAACAGTTTATTTTACAGAAGGTAGCAGAATGTACATAGTTCAAATAACACAAAACATTCTTGGCATAACTACAAAGCATGGTTAGTAATGCACGGTTAACTACCGTTCCTAAGGATATTACAGACAAATATGACCAGAAAATACACCACCGATACAAACCTGATGTGCCCTTGAATGTTGAGGATAATTTGTAACAACTTAAAATCTTTGGTATAATGAGCTAGTTTATGGTTACTTGTGAATTATTCCTTTCCTATTTCTTTAAATGTGCAATTCTTGTATATATATATATATATATATATATATATATATATTAATCCCATTTCGATAACGGCTCTAACGATTTTGATAATATTTTGCATATCGATGTAGTTTTTATTTTTAAGTTCATCTATGTAGTTGAATTGGATGTGCAAACAAACAAATTTTAGGAAAGTAAAATTAAAAGTTAAAAAATTTTAACATGGGTTCATATGAGTTGCCATGTTGGTTACGGAATAATAAGCAAAAAGTAAACAAAAGAATCATCCAGCTGTTCATAAACAAGTCACTTAAAACTTTTGTAGTACATTGCAGGCATCGATGTATGAGAAATAGAACTGAGATTGTACAAATGAGTACAGATGGTTCATGGAGTAATCAAATACAATCATCATCTAAAAATTCCAAACAGGCAAACAGCTCTGTTTTGGGTTAATTAATGTCAAAACAACATCATGTATTTGTTTAAATAAAGGTGTTTTGATGCTTTAGGTTTACTATCAGTTTAATGTTTTTAAAAGTTTGCAAACACAATTTACGTAATAGAAATAAGCAAATTCTCAAAAATCTACAAAGAAAAAAATTATCTTCATAAAATAAAGACAAGTTTCATCCCAAAATACCATTGGAGAAAGTCCATCAAACCAAGGTTACCTAACGTCACATATGAAAAAAAGTTGCACTATTCAGGTAAAATCCACTTCAGTTTGTGCTTCGAAATTTAGATGCTTAGAACATTTAATTTCTGTTATTTGTGAAGTAAGATAGTATAGTTTGAATTTTCTGTGATATTGTAATTAATTGACGAACGGCAATGTCGAGCAATAAGAACACATCGTTGAGATCTACAACAATGTGCGTCACAACCCTTGGCCACTGAAACGAGCAATGAGAGCATCGATTAGAAGAACAAAGACTAGGGGTGTGCGATGCATCGAAATTAAGATTCAATTTGATTCGTCATGTATCGAAATGCCGATGCATCGGTATTCATCAATTCACTAGACGCCATTAGTCTAAAATGTATGTTGAAAGCAATTAAATAAACGTTAAAACTATATAAATGCGTAATATTAATGTTCAAAGCAATTTAATGAATCGGAATGAAGTTATGAAAAGATTAGTGCGTGATAATACTTCCAGGCTCAAGACGTTGAACAACAAATAATGCATAATAAAGATTGCGTGAAAAAGTAGTGCATTGTTATTTTTTCACCAAGTTTGAAAATACTTGTAATAGATTGTTTCTCTATTTTATAATGAGTTTTAAATGATTGTAAACAACTTTTTAATGTATGGCTGTATAATTCCATTCACGAATTTCAATGACGAGAATAAAACAAGCACTACGACAGTCGGCGGCAGCTGCAGAGTAACCGCGATCGTGATGGTGATACAGGCTGACCAAGCAATGGAACCAAAACAAATACTGCTGTTAGAGAAATTACCCGACTCTCGGGTATTTCCAAGTCCGTATGGGGATTTCGTAATACTTTCAGTAGTTTATTCCAGCAGAGACGGGTATTTTTGCGGATAAACTCGGTCTACAAGTGGAACTACTGTTTTGTGATGCTCAGCTGTCGAGCTGTCTGCCGTCGTCGTAAAGCTCAGCACTATGCATAAATTAGTGTATTGTTTCTTTTGACTGTCGCGCGAATACAATTGAATGTTTTGTTTTAAAGTAATTGAATGACAAATAAATAAAGATGTTTGAAGACTGTGACGAAGAGATCGCAGACGATCCGGGCTCAAGTAGCCAAAGCTTTGTTGAAACAGTTGCGAATGACGATACCGACACTGGTAAGGATACTTTAATTTGTATCCGAGAAGTGAAACCCGATTCACGATTATTTCCTCAGTGAAGGGAAAGTTGCAAGAATATGCAAACCTTGCAAAACAAAAATATCTGCAAACCAGGTGATTTTTTTGTTTTCTTTGTTAGTATTAAGCTAAGTTTACACTAGCATGTAGCAGTGTCATCACTAATTATATTGTTGTTATACCGATACAGGTTTACCAAAGACCGTTGTGTTAACACTTTAAGTTTTACAACACTTAATTTATTATTGTAGGGATGCAGTCTTGAGTGACGACACAAATATTTGTTTTTACAAATATTTGTATCGCCGCTCAGGATCGCACCTAACCAGTGTAATCAATGAAGCGTTAACATTTGAAGTGTTGACACAACGGAGGTGTTGGTGAACCTTTATTGGAATGACAACAATGTAATTAGTGACTTCACTGCTACATGCTAGTGTAAACTAGGCTAACTTAGGCTAATTGTTATAATTATTAGATGATTTAACAAACTTTGAACTGATTCTTTTTTACTTGGACTGCTTGTGTTTTTTTAAGAAAAACTTTAGGCCTAGTAATAATAACTATATTTCTTGAGACTGTGAAAAAATGTATAGGAATTAAGATATAATATTTATTTATTTATACTTCCAAATTCCTATTTATAATGGGCTTATACCTATTACAAATGCTTTGGTTCAGACTCATTCAAACTTTGTGTGGAATTTTTTTTACTTTAATCCTCTTTAAGGTTACTGACCCATTACAGTAATGCAAGCTCTGACAGCAAATAACGACGCACTGCATCGAATCGAATTGCATCGATTCAAATCGAAATTTTATGAACCGCATCGACGCATCAAATCAAAAAAAAATTTGCTGCATTGCACACCCCTAACAAAGACCGAATAAATTAAATAATTGAATAAAATTTAAACCTCAGTAAATCAAACCACAAAGTTAATTGTCTTCGCAGGGAACCATATTAACTTGTGTGTTGGAAAATATTGCTGTTTCCCCCGAGCGAAGCTTGGTCCCCAGATATTATCAATACTGAATTTAGAAAAAGGTGGGTCCATAGCTTTGGTGAGGAATTTTAGGTACACGTTCAATGATTATACATTTGATTGGACTTTAGCTTGAGTTTCTATGTGAGTTTCAAAATGAAAGTTTATTGAGCTTAAAAACCACAAAACTTTTCATAAAACCACACAAAAATTAAAAAAGCGGGTAAAAATATGGTTTCTACTTTTTTTGTCCAAATGCCAACATAAAAACTGTCATTTCACACTAAATTCACTTTCCAACATAGCAATCACTATGCTATGAAAAAACCTTTGCAATCCAACACTCTGAATTCAATTCACTTACTGGATGTTGAATCTGCATCCTTTAATCTCTTTTCCGAATTATGTCTTTTATTTTCAGCTTTATAATTTTGATCAGATTGATTTTCTCTTTTTTCCTCACACTTATTTTTGTCTTCTTTCGAGGAAGAATTTTTAAT
Organism: Flexamia atlantica; assembly: GCA_035578135.1. Classification (NCBI taxonomy): domain Eukaryota; kingdom Metazoa; phylum Arthropoda; class Insecta; order Hemiptera; family Cicadellidae; genus Flexamia; species Flexamia atlantica. Next base: position 41,067,262 of record JAQJVK010000005.1, on the reverse strand, counting down.
TTCACTTTCTCTTTCTGAACCATTAATCTGAATATCTAGAGATAGGGTGTCTTTTCCCTTCTTCTTATTGTGTTTCCTATGGTCTAAATTTAAAGACAAAGTACTTGAAGATTGGTCTGTATTCATGCCAACTCTGTCTCCAGTGACAAGGGAATAAGACCTTATATCCTTCTTTTGAGATTTTTCATTTTTGGATGTCCATAACCAATCAGCCTTCATCTTTTTCCTTAGAACTCGACAGAGAAAGCGAACTGAATAGAAAAACAAATTTTATGGTTGTAAAATAAACCTACTATTTTAATTGAGTAAAAAAATTGAGTAAAAAACAATTGTAAAACTAAAAACAGCATTTTTTATTAATTGTAATTTAATAAAGTATTACCATATTCTCTTAAACAAATGGGGATGCATACAATTTAAATTATCTAAACCTGTTTAACTAACATATATTCTTTTTTGGGTTAATCAAATAGTTGTTTCCAGCAAAAATTTAAACATTTTTCCGAAATTCCTAATACCATAAATGTATTCCTTAAGTTAGACCGAATAAATTATAATCTGTCCCCCATGTCCAAAGTCAATATAAATAACATAGTGCTTATCATAGCAGTGATGGAATATGACTTCTATTGGACCAAAACCCCCAACTAACCCAATAAGTAATAAAAACACAAAACCCCAGAAAAAAAATTGTAATACAAAAATTGAATTGCCTCGAACTGCACTATTACTTGCACAGTTTTAGGCTTTCGTTATTTTATCAGGGTCGGCGTACACTGTGGCTCACCTGCGCTGTCCAGCGAGCGGCTCTCCCGCTGCCGGTCAGTCTTGCTCTCGAACTCTCGCGCGCGCACCGTCACGTCAGGCACCATCCGCTTGTTGCTGAGCCGCGCCAACTCCGACCGGTACAGACTGGTCCTGTCCGGCACACTGCCGCTCTCAAACTGCCTCGCCCGCTGGGACACCACCTGTACAGCACAAACATACACAGGTAAAATATATATCAACTTCGGCCTATATCAAAATTTCATAAATCAAAAATTGTTAGCATTTACAATCACAGCTGACACTCGACAATTCAACACTTGCAGGATTGAGAGGGCATCAGATTATCAAAAAACACAGGACTACAGAAAATAATACGAAACATAACCTATAAGTTGAGAAAAGTCAACTTATGACCTTAATATGTACTCTTATGTTAATTGTGCACGGCTATTAAGGGTTTAAGTAATTAAATTTAGGAATTATTTGGACAAACAAAAAAATAAATGTTTATTGAATACAAAACAAGAATGATTTAGTTTAATGACAGTGAGTTAAAATCAGTGGGTTTAGTTTAATGATTGAGTACAGTTCATAAAACACAAGCATGACTAAGATAAAGTATAATCTGTGTTCAAAATTTAATTAGACTCACCTGCATTACACAAGTTTAAGAAGGTAAAAACAGTAAAAACCATGATCTAAGCCTATTTCTGTCTTCTGTTTTTCCTCCAAAACAGTCTACAACATACTTTACTTGAATAGCATTTAAAATAAAAATGCTTTTACAGCAGTAAAATTATTAATAATAAATAAACTTTGCCTATGTAAATGAAAGGATTTTTTATTATTTTTATGATTTAGTTTAATGACAGTGAGTTAAAATCAGTGGGTTTAGTTTAATGATTGAGTACAGTTCATAAAACACAAGCATGACTAAGATAAAGTATAATCTGTGTTCAAAATTTAATTAGACTCACCTGCATTACACAAGTTTAAGAAGGTAAAAACAGTAAAAACCATGATCTAAGCCTATTTCTGTCTTCTGTTTTTCCTCCAAAACAGTCTACAACATACTTTACTTGAATAGCATTTAAAATAAAAATGCTTTTACACCAGTAAAATTATTAATAATAAATAAACTTTGCCTATGTAAATGAAAGGATTTTTTATTCCATTTTTCATCAAATTAAAGTATTAGGCAGTAGGCACGCCTCGTTGTATTGTACCTCACACTCCAAAAGTGTTGCGGACCAACAAGTGTTGGATTATCGAGGGTCAACTGTAATATTATAACCTATTTTTACTTAGTTCAGAAATGCAAACTGAAATCACCTATTAAAAAGTAAGTTGATGGCATAGCAAACTCTGCTATGAGGGGCAGTGGGGCTCAGATCAAGCTGGTTAGATCTAAAGCTAGTCAAATAATGAGGAGATCAGTCTTGCAGCCAGGTGTCAAAAGCCTAAACCCTTTGGCAAGCTTGGCTTCGGGCAACAAAATTATTACCTGTGTATTTAAATTATTTTTCGTATAAAATGTGAATCGTTTAAACCTTATACAAACCTTCAAACCTCTTTTGTTGGTAAAAACTCAAACTTTTAACAATAAACCTATGAACCTCTCCTCTGATAATTGAATTTTGACGGGTTGGATTTCCATTCCCAGCCACTTGGTACACACCTGGAACTGCAGAGGGGGTGACTGAGGGGACGCAAGGGCAGGGGGCGTGGTCTCCTGTATCCTGGTCAGGGTGTTGACGAACCCAGCCCTCTGTCTGCGGTCGCAGGGGGCATTGGTAACGGGACCTCCGCACACAAAACCTGCAGCATCACACACTGACATCACAGACAGCTGATGACAGGTACTGCATGAGATTAATTGATGTAATTAACTTCTTTTTTTATAAATGACACTATACTATGCTGTAAGTAATTAACTGAGTTATAAGCATTGAAAGATCTAATGGTTCATCGAAGATTATAACATATAAAAGAAACAGAATTCATAGAACTCTGTCCCTGAAAAAATCCAAAAGCAAAAGGCTGTGGATGAGGGTGTGTTTGAAAAATTGTTCAGCAAAAGTTTTTAATACCTTATAAAAATTTACAAGACAAAAAATGATTTGGTTATTTTATATTTAACAGATATTGCTATGAGAAGTGAATATTAGTTGTGCCTCCATGTAATAATCAAACTCCTACTTAGAGACAGGTTAGAGGTACGGTTGAATTTTTCGATGCTATGCACGTTGCTCATCAACATCTATGTCCTGTGTTTGGACATAAAGGTTAAATTTTGAAAATAATTATATAAACATAATTCATTAAACTTAATATAGGTTGAACCTGTCCATTCTAAAACAAATTATATTTATAATGTTCAATATTAGATATATTATTTCACAAATGACACTTAAAACACTAATTTCATATCAAGATTTTTTTACAAATCCTTCTGAATTCTGCTGATATAGCCAGCGGTTTTGACTGGTCATAAGCTCCACTTTGACAACTGAGCAGTATGGTTGGTAACGTTAAAGAAACAAAAGTAAGGTCAACATTCAATACTGATGAAGACTAATGATAGCTTGTTGACAGAGTTGCTGTGTGCTAGATGTTAATGCGGAAGGTGGCGATTTTTGTCAGCTACTTCAGTTAAATGGAACAAATTAAGGGGTTCAAAAATATTGGTAACAAATTATTTAGATTCTATTTTTACAAGTCTACATAAGAACTGACTAACTGTTTCAAGACGATATTCAACTAATGTTAATCTTTGCCACGAATGTTACATTATTTCACTATAATCATTGAATGGTTTATTTTAAAAGGAGGAATAATTTCTTAAATTTATTTTCCTCAGCTGAAAACGTTGCAGATCAAGATAATGTGCTGGCACATTTTCTATGAAATAATTTTGAAAATACATGGTTTTGAGTTTGTTAAATGGTTCAGAACGTAGAGTGGTTAAAATCAAGATAAATATGAAAGATGTTCAAAAAGAAGAGCAAGCTTAATACTGATTCACTGAGGTGTTGGAAGGAATCTAAATTTGAGAGACAAAAATGAAATGTAACCAATACTATCGATGCAGAAAGTGAAAGGCACCTTGTGTCAGAATTTCCTGATTTTGAGTGTTTAAGATTCTGAAATTCAGCTTTAAATTAAAAAAAATATGTTCCTATGATTATTTAGTTATTGGTATTTAAATTTTATCACATTATAATAGGGATTTTGAGAAACCAAGGAATAAAATTTAAAACATTAACAAAATTTTATGTCATTAATGATTAATATTGTACACTTTCACTATCATAATTAAAATCAAGCATTTCTAGTGAGAAACTGAGAAGTTGGGAAAGGGCCCTGAAGTAGGAAGGCTGAAGATATTTGGCGAAAATAGCTTTGTCATGCCACTGTTTACTCCAACAGTATGGGCTTCTGCGTTAGGGAAATGGGACCTTAAGTTGTTGGCCAAGTTATTTTGCGTATTAGCAACAAGAGGCCCCTTTTTGTATGCATGCCATTAATAAATCTATTTAAAAAAAATCATCAGATATTTTTGCTAAAATAACTGATTAAACCAATCCAGGAAAGATTAAAGAATTGTATTCCTTCAAAACCTAAAAATCGATTTTCACAAACTCGATAAGACTAAAATTCTCATAATGAAAAATTTACTTCAGCAATAAGAGACCCCTTTTCACTTCCCACATCAGAATTATGTTCTTTCCTGTAACAAAAATTTTAGAAGAAGAAGTATGAATGCCCAACCAACAACAGAAAGAAAAGAAGTAATTACAACCACTATATCAAAACATAAAATTAAGATCTCAAAATAAATAGATTGGAGCTCTGACAAATTAGCATCAAATGTTGACAAACGAGGCAGCGAGAAAGTAGCTCAACAGCTGTTACCCGCCCAGTGCTATTTTTACATCAGAACGGGTTAATTGGTTCATTGATGAAGCTCATTCATGGGGAAAGTTGTCTGGATATATTTAGCTTGTGTAATAACATTCAACATAACGGTTACCCATTAAAATTATGCGTTTTAATCACATAAAGGTAAGTGTTATTGTAAGAAGGCTGACTCATCTCCGAGTCAATCCAATTATATCCTTTGACATATATGCTTACATCTTTATGACCGTAAGTAAAATAGTTAAGTGGATTTCCTCCAACTGGTACCAATGTTTTTATTCTTAAGATTAACAACTATACCTATTGCTTGATTAAACTGATACTGAGAGCCTTTAAATGTCAATCTTTTTGTAATAAAAACATTCTTGTGTGATCATTTTTCAGATATTTAAATGAATAGCATTCTGAGAACATTTTAATATTTAAGATTCTTGAATTTGCTTTTAAAAAAGCTGTTGATACTGAAATTCAAAATTTTTCCGCTTCTCTGGAGTGTTTATCTTATACAATAACTATCAGATGTAACGTGCTCAAATGGCTATTGATCGTAATTGACTGACACATAAATTACAGTTATTAGCATTAACGGAGCGAGTTTGCACTAAAAGGTTACCCGACGTCTCAAGGTCACATTATAGGGGACCGGAAAATTATACCTTAGGATAATGAGTTGTAATGGTATTCTGACACGCAGACATCGAGTTACCTGCTTAAACCTTCAAAGAATTCGGCTCTGGCAAGAGAAACACATAGTTATCGACAGGATTTATTCCTCATGCCATAGCCATTTACAATATCACCTTTACCTTGAAATACTGTAATATTAAAATAAAAGGAATTATCTAAGGTTTAACTAAAGTTGAGTTTATGTGAACCTATTTATATGATTAAATGAAAAAAACTTATTTTATATAGGATGAGCAGAAATTTACTAACTCAGATTCAAGATTATATGTTTTAACTAGAGGTGTGCGGATATCCGAAAACTTGGATCGGATTCGGATCGGATCGGACTGACTAGGGCCGACCGGTAAGACTGACTAGATATCCGACTCTATCGGATAGACTGCATTTTTTGGGGGTAAATTGTAAGGAAATATCAAATTTTCAAGTAAGGAAAGTCTTCCAGACAAAAGAAGTCACTGCCGACGAAAGTACATTAGTGACAGAAAACATCGCGGAGCAAAAACGACGCTTTGAAATGCGACGGTTGCGATAGCGGCTAGAACAACGCCTCAACACGATGCGATTATGTAGTGGTATGCATCAAGCGATGTATTTCGGTTGCTGATATTGCGACTCGTGATTAGATCGAGATCGTTGTATACTATCAGATTACTGCACAATACCCGACACGATAACAAACATATTCTTAAGATAAATTCTTGTATCTTAGCATTAAATCAGTTATCAAATAGTAGTACATCCTGTAATAGTTCTGTCTCGATTAGTATCCGTTACCGACGAAACAACGATTGGTATGAGGGAGAATCGCAATCAAGACAAATCAGTGCTCGCCATTGACCGACAGTGTCCAACAGTTGTCTTGAATTTTCAAAACGAAATATCCCGCAAATACCCATAAATAAATAGTCGTGTTGATGTTTTGTACGACTATTTCAGGCCGTAAATATCTTAAGTGGCCTGTTGATACGATAAAATAAAAAGCCTACAATAATTTTGGGCTGTCACCTGTTCATTTCATTGTTTTGTCTTTCCATCTCACTTCATTTTTTAACGTCGTCGTCTGCTTAAAAGCTGAATTATCTCAAGAACGTCTTTCTTTCAATCACCAGATTACTTTATTCATCAATTAAACAATTACCTACCTAGAAATAGAAAGTTGGACGATCACAAATAAGTTTTTATTTTGCTGAAATATTAATCTTTGACGATTTAAGCCTAGTCAAAGCCGGCCGGCCGTATTTTCAATACGTGATTAAAATGGACATTCTTAGATAACAGTACAATGCGACTTGACAACCTACGTCTATGAAAATAATTGGTGAGTTTGCTTGTTGTTTGTGATACAAAACAAATAGACCTTTGTTCTATAATTAAATGACCAAGCTTTAATTATGAAACTTACAACATTTGAAACTTATCTTGAAATTTAGGTTAAGTTTACTACTCAGACTTATTTTGTTTTTTTGTAGTATTATTGTAGTGAATCGAAATCTAGGTTGTCAGGCATTAATGCATAAATAAAAATGTAAAGCTTTCTTCAGATATGAGGTGATTGGTGAATCAACTTTTATATTTAATTCTTTTGTCTAGTCACTTAGGCCACTTAGGCCTAGTATCTGATCAAATAAGAAAAAGAACAAAAAAGACAGAGGCCTAATAGTGAACAAATTTAGGTTGCATTGAAAAAGGATTTTTAAGTTGCAAATCCTGAAATTGATTTAGGCCTAGTAAGCTTATTCAATTATATACTACCTATGCCTAAGGGGAATCAATGAATTTCTAAATTCTTAACAGATATTTAGTTGAACCTTTGCATACTTTTATAATTGACATTTGGCCTATATTGGAAACAATATATCACAACAATCAACAAATCCTATCAAGGCAAATCTTACCTTACACATTAGGATAATATGGTAGTTCCTTGCAATTACCTTAGGCTTATGAGAAAACTTAAATCTGCTCATTACGCCGCGCTGTAAATATCCGAATCCGGTGTTATCCGATCCGAAGCTGTTGTTATCCGATCCGAAACCAATCCGAATATAAGCTATCCGATCCGATCCAAAAATTCACTATCCGCACACCTCTAGTTTTAACCTAATAATGGCTTAAATGCCTATTTTAAGTACAACAGCAGGATAAAAATTATGTTATCCCCTTTGTAATTCACATTTGGGTATGATTATTTGTTTAAACTCAATGGTATTAAGGATTAATAGTAAATTAATTTTAGAATATAAAGTTAGAATTTGGATCATAAAGAGGCATATTCTTTTTAAATATAAAACTATATGATTTCACCTTTCAACTTCTTTACGTTATTTAAGAATTAAGGTTTGTCTTATTTTAGTCAAACTTGAAGTATACAACTAAACTAGCTGTTGAAACAGCCTCAAAAACTTGTTGTTACTACTATACTCTAAAAAGGGAATAAACGTAATAATAATTTACCTCTTTCTCTAGGAGGTGTGTCTTCCCTCTCTTTCCTGCTTGGAGAATGATTTGGACTTCCAGGGATGTTGGGAGGCCAATGAGGAGGAGGCTGAAGTTTCTGTGGTCTCCCATAGAACTCCTGAAATGTAATTGCTGCTGATTATATAAATCAAAAAATAATTAGCTGCTTTAACAAAGTAATTAGTAATGCAGCAAAATAATCAAATTACATAGAAAGTCTTTGTTTATGATTCAACCCATCAAATTCTAGGTTTGAGGATAAAACAAAGCGTAATTTTTTTAGGATTTACCATGATTTCTTTTTCTTTGATACCCATCCATATTGGCTACTCTAGTTTGTTTATTTTAAATGTTTACAAAGTATGGATTTTCATTTGACATACATTTTAATAATACGTGAAAAAACTGAGCAAATATGCTACACATATTTTGTACTAAGAATACTCAATTATTGTATAAATAGTTGCATGTAAAAAATGTACAGTGGTAGTTTAGTGCAAATATCAAAACGAGAAAAGAACCAAAACAAAAAATGGTAGCCCCACAAACCCAGTGTTTTGAGGACTAGGACAACCTCAAGTTTGTGGAATGCCAGGTTATCATGAGTGAGGGCCAAAAGTAAGAAAAAAAACTTCAATTTGCTCCAATGTGCAAGTTCTTCAATGAGCTTAATGGTAGTGAGTGGGTAGTGGTGGTGGTGGGTGGTGGTGGTGGCTGTGGTGGTTTTTCATGAGATGGTGGTGGCTTAATGGTTCAATGTTGTTCTTGTTCTTCATGCTATTAACATCCTAAGAAAAACAAGATGACAAGCAAACTCAATGCCTTAAGTGTGAATGTGAATTGCCTATACATAACATCGAGACAAATGTAAGGTGAGTTAGCGATTGGCTGAGTCGCTGTTATCAGCTGATTCCCTATTTTTACATGGTTTACCACCTTTCCACATCAAACAGCTCGTCCATCTTTTTACACTAGTTAAGTTAACTGTCAAGTATTAACTCAAATTCTACTCTCCCTCCTACTTCACCGATATAAACTGGACTTTGCAGACTCAACGTCTGGTCTTTTATGCAACAACTGGTGTTTTATGCAACAACTGTTTTTCTTGTTGACTGTCAAGTTATATTTTTTATTAAATCAATGTTTCCTTCTTTAAGGTGTTAAAATAATGAAATAATACCTTAGTATAAAGTTTATTTTAATTTTAATTGTTAGTTTCTGCATCGTTCCGTTAACATCATACAAGGTAATTACAACAGCTGAGTTACTTAGACTGCCGAGTTAATCCAGCCAGTCGAGTAATCGACTGCCAACCTTGTGGGACTCTGCTGTACTAAGTCTACAGCGGTGTCCTACGTCATGTCGCCCTCACCTTGATGCCGGACGCGGGGGCGGCGGCGGGCGGCTCCTGAGGCCACGCCGGCGCCGCCAGGAACTCCCGCTTCTGCTCGCAGCTCCGGCGTATCCGGCTGATGATCACCGAGTCGTCGCTGCTCAGGTCCCCCACGCTGCCCTCCTGGCTGCTCGAGTCCCGCCGGCACATCAGTCCTGCCACACACAGCCATTACATGGACACACTATCGAGAGAAGAGTCTAAAGAGTGTAAGTGTAGCATGATTCATGGAACTTGATTATCACAATTGTACAGAGTCAACTATAACAATATCTTTGCCCAAGGTGAGACCAGGTTAATTTGCAACTAGGATAGAATGTTTATCACAGTAACAAGCTTATTTCATTCCCTAACACAAGAAAGTATTATTAATTTTAATTTATCCTGGATAATTTGACTGTATAAAGTGCCAGATTATATAAAAATATAAAAAAAAACAAAAAAAATATTGGCCTAATGATGTGTTTATTTTATTATTATAACCTACCCATTCCCTTGATGGTCAATACAACCCCACCAACAGTTTTGGTGACTCATTCTCATTTGCTTGCTACTATCTCTTAGGTCATTGCACTCAATCCCACCCCAATTGCCCTTTAAAATGACTCACAAATACCAGTGCAACCTTCACTTCTGGCCATTGTTTGTTTACTATTAATAGTTTTGACTGAGTTTAAGCAGTCTACACTGTGATTATGATGTTGTTAATTGTGTACTGATATCAATATCAATCTGCTTTGGTGTGTACAGCTTATATATAGTTTTGGTGCTATTCAGTGTAGAAAAAGTCTACACATACAAAAACTTGTACACAGCCTATCATAATTTTTAACAAGAAAACATACTTCCTTCATTTGATATAATCCGTTTCAATAATTATTTGAAGTAATGTGTGATTAAAATTCATATCCGGTTTTTCATGAGATTTACTGGCAGACATACCGGCGTCCAGGCTGAGTCTGCAGCCCGCAGAGTTGGCGTGGTCGGTGGCGGGTACTCGCTGCGCGCCCGTATCCCACGCGCCGTTGTGGCGTGCGCTCACTCCCCCGGCACGCACCATGGTCGGCTCTAGGTCCAAGTTGGACTCGGGTCTGTGGGCCGTCTCGTTGAAATACTGTAAAGAAACGATTGTAGGTCACAGAGTGTGGCTCAGTAAACTTCATAAAAACCTTTTGTAACGATTATTGAGATTTCTACAATTGTATAAGCACATATATAGAACCACATAATTCTGTAAAAGCATACATTATTAAGTGTCTGGTCATCCCTAATATTGATTCACCAACTGGTCTATGTCATAGGTTAGGTAACAATCAAAATGCCCCTGTGCATTTTAAATTCTCGCCGACAACAGAAAAAGAAGTTGGCAGAATAATCAGTTCTTTTGATAACAAATTTTCATCAGGATATGATGAAATCCCTATAACTGTTATAAAGGCTGCATTGCCTTTTATTATTGGCCCTTTAACCTACCTAATCAATGCCTCGCTAAAGTTTGGAGTGTTCCCAGAACAATTTAAAATTTCTAAAGTAGTCCCTGTTTTTAAGGATGGCAATAAAGAGGATGTAAAATGTTATAGACCGGTCTCACTTCTTCCAGTGTTGTCAAAAGTTTTTGAAAAAGTAGTGTATTCCCAATTAGTTTACTATCTTGAAACAAACAGACTGCTAGATCCGCAACAACATGGATTTCGATTTGAAAAATCAACAATAACAGCAGGAATTATTGTTGATTCTATAATTTACTGACAGGGGGGATAAAGTTATTGGAATTTTCCTCGATTTGTCAAGGGCATTTGACAGTATCTGTCATAAAAAACTGGTAGAAGTACTTTCTGATTTGGGGGTGACCGATACTGAAGTGTCTTGGTTTAAGTCATATTTATATGGTAGAAAGCAGTTTGTGGAAATCAACAGCTACAAAAATCATGGTAATGTTAGGTATAAAAAAATATGTGGGTCCAAATTATTACCAGTTCAGTTCGGGGTTCCTCAGGGATCCATCCTAGGCCTATTGTTATTCTTTTGTTACATTAAAGGATTGCCAGGGGTAACAGTGGGAGAAAACAATTCTATTTGTTTGTATGCAGATGATACAAACATCGTTGTCTCTGGGAAATCTGCCGAGGATATTGAAATTTCTTCTCATGTTAGCTTGGCATTAGTAAAAGAATTTTTAAACAGTAAGAACCTTCTCTCAATTCAAACAAATCAAAGTTTATATCATTTTCTACTATTCAGGCAAAAAGTAAAATAAATGCAAGTATTTTTATTAATAATAGATCAAGTACTGGATTCTAAATTTCTTGGTTTGGTGATTGATGAAAATTTGAGATGGGATAAACATGTTGATCTTATCTTACGGAAAACTTCTCGTGGTCTATTTGCCCTAAGACGCATGGGCATGGCTAGACAATGTGATGTTGATGCCTTAAAAACAATTTACTATGCTCTAATACACTCACACATAGCCTATGGGATTTGTATTTATGGAGCAACTATAAAGAAAAACATGGATAAAATCTTAATTCAACAAAAAAAGGCCCTAAGAATCATATTTAACCTAAAAAATAAAGACTCTGTTAAACATATTTTTTCTAAATTTGAATTTTTTTCCGTTTATGGGCTCTACATATTTGAAACTATAAAATATGCTTCAAAAATTAGCCCCGCACAACATAGTAAAAATCATCAGTATAACACCTGGACACAAAGACATAAAAATCACAAACTTGAAATTTTTAAAATGAAACCTTCTTATAAGGGTGACATGTTCTTTGACTATTTACCAAGCTCTCTAAAAAAAGAAAAAGGAGGGAAAAAATTGCTCGATTCGTTAAAACAGTATTTAGTAAATGCCTCTTTGTATTAGATAGAGGATTTTTTCAGTGTTAGGAAGAACAGTTGAATTTAGTGAGTGAGTGCTAATTGCTAAAATGTGGCTCATGGTGTACCCACCTAATGTAAAGATTGCATCGCATGAAACATATTGTATATATTATATATTATTGTAATTATTTTTGACTCTATTCATTGTATCTTTGTGTGCATAGCTTGAATAAAGATATTCTGATTCTGATTCTGATTGATGATCACAAAGTGGTTTTGAGATTACATGATAAAATGGTTGTCCTCTCTTGCTAGTTTTGTTAATATAAAAAAAAGTCTATATTAGGATATAATGTTTTCAAGTCAAGAAAGATACATTAATTAATATAACAACTATAAAATTGTATTATAATAATTTTGGATAAACGAACAGGTTTACTATTTTTAACCATCCAAAATAAAATTGTTGTGTGCAATAAAAAGAAAAGATTGAGGGATTTCAGTTCTCTGAGAATATAATGAAATCTATTTTGCAAGACAACTTACAAGTGTCGAGAACGTAAATGGAGGAACACAGAGTTGCAAAGTGAGCGATCAGTTAGAAACCGTCTGTCTGTCTGCAACGCAACCTGGACTGAGGCCAATGTTATACATCGGAACACGCATAAAACCTATTTATACATCAGCAAACATCGATGGGGTGGTGTTTTACGTGAATCGCCAAACTACAGGGATCAGTGTCCAGCTGTTAACATTAGCGATGATCGTTTACGAGGTTGGAGCCGCTACTGCCAAAACGATAAATAATATTTCATTTCACACCATGTGGCCTGTGTTGACAAATGGTACGCTACAGTCCAGTTCTGCCACATGGCTCACGATTATGGTGTGTGGCACCGGTTTCCAGAAGAGTTATGTTTGTTTACAACTTGAGCAGACACAATAAGGGAAATGACCCTTTACGTTCCCTTTTTACAACTAACTGTATTGTCAAGTTACTCTATCTAGAAGTTTAATGGCTTACGTAAGAAATCACAAATTTCTTATCAATCCATGATCTTTTTATTTAGGCTCCCTTTACTACAAAAAATTACAAATCTAGGAAGCAAGTATCATTTTAATGACACGGCGTAACAAAAAAGAGTAACGGATCATTGGTTTGATGGGCTGCTCCTGATACTTTATCAGGATGAATCATAAATTAATGAGGTAGTGATTGTCACTGGGAGTGAAAGGTGTGACACCCTTGTCAACAGGTATGAAAGTGATTCAGCTACCAATCTCAAGCTAAAGAGCTGAAGGGAAAGTAGATATGCTAATATGCAATCATCTGGGTGCATCACAGTGTTTGTCCACCAGGAAAAGTAACTGTTAAAGACGTTTTCTTAAATCCATGAAATATTTTCAAATGCATTAAAAAGGTTGTAAATAAATTTCTGACTAACTAATTGTTGAAGAGTACTAATTAAGCTGCAAAAATGGCCTAAACCAAGATATGGTAAAATTTCAGATGGTCATAGAACGATATCTCGACAATTGTACAATTAGTACACTTGGGGTGTCATTGCAGTCGATGTAGCAAAATGTCAAACTATAGGGAGTATATGCATTAATAGAAGCAATAAAAAATAGATTGTACATATACATCTCCCAAATATATTAAATACCATACACCTAGAACCCATTAAAGAGATAAATTATTAACTTTTATCACAGTATAACTCCCAATAATAGACAAAATGTTTGGTAGCATTTGAATGTTAGTTGAGTGTCAGTCTGTGTTGAACTATGCTGAGTGTAGGCGTATCGAGAGTCGAACTATGAAGATTTTACTGTATTTCTAACAGAACAAAATAGATGGCATTTTGTAAAAACTTAGTGTTCCTCAAAATTGTGCTCTGAAAATTTTACTTTGTAAATATTCATGTTGTTTTACTTTTACTATGATTGACATGTTCTGTGAAGAGTTCTATAAATAAATTTGTTGTAATGAATTTAGATCATTATATGAATTACGCTTGATGCATAAGGAAAAGACATGATGAGTACAGGATATATATAAAAACCAGCAATTAAAAATAGAAGTATTTGATGATATTAAATATTCTAGTATTGCCAAGTTTTAATTTGCCCTGCCATGTGACAAGTTTGTCTTATACGACAGAGACCACACATAAAGGGGGGAATTATTTACAAGTTTTGTTTCAGGCAGAATCGGCAATGTCCTTTCCCCACTTCTATATTTGGTCAAGGCAGAGCTGCAGGTCTGTGTTTACGACTGCACAACATTATGGCCATTTCTAATCTACATTTCGAAAGTCGTGGTAGTAAAATCTGAGGTTCATTAAAGGCTCAACATGGCTTTGGAATAAATAATATGTTTGATTAAGGCTGATTTAAAAGCCCATCATAATGTTTAAAAAGGTATAAGAGAAAATTATATGACCTTCGTCCTCAACCTTGAACGACAAATGGACAGATTTGATGCTTCAATTACAGAAAATTTACTTGCAATCTTGTCATACTAATTAACCATTGAACATCATCATTGAAGGTTAAAAGAAATTTTTAATATTCTCATTAAATATGCCGAGGAACCAAACCTAAACAAAAGAAACCTTAACTTATTATAATAGATAATAATTAAAGACCAAGGAGGCATAAAATACCGGATTATTTAACATTAATAATACTGGCAAGTGAATATCTTAAATAATTCTTCAAAAAAGGTGCAACAAAAATTATAGAAGACCTTTATATTGCTTCAGAACAGATTATACTACACTAATAAAAGATAAAACTATCAGGAAAGTATGTTCAAAAATGCTGAAAAATAACTGAAGGGGTCCCCTGTAAAACGTTCTAAGCGACAAAATTTCAAAATCGGAGATTTTCAGTGAAAAAGGTTCTCCAGGACATGAGCTACACTGTTGTATATTTTGTTTTGAAGATACTTGAGTTGGTAGCCCTGATTTCGTCTGTCAAAGTTTGCGTGCTTCGCGAGACTGCATGGACTTTCTGGGTAATAACGTTCTATTCGCCGAAAGATGGAATCCCCGCCGGTCGTTGCGCTGTCACCCAAGGACCAAAATCGCGTAAATAAAAATAAAAGACGTGAAGTAAATATTGGAAAGTGGAAGGATAAGACCAGGATTGAATATAGAAAAGTTGGATTACCCTATACTTTAAAAAATAAGAAGCCAAGGCCTGGAAATTGCCGCTAAAAGAGGTGGGTAGAATAACGTTTTAAGCACCACATGTGGATAACTTTTAGCAAAATGACGTATCACGTTTTATTAATAACATTACGTTTTTGTACTTTTACATCAAAAAAATTGTTTTATATTCAGTTTTATTTTTGTTTCGGTTGGTATTCCTACTCTCCCTCATGTTTTCTTCCAAAGTAGAAGAGCAGTCCGTCAGAAAAGGTTCCAAGCGCCAGTCATTTAGAACGTTATAACCCCTAAAAAAACACGTAAAATGTTTTAAAATGCTTGACGGCAGGTACAAATTCAATATAATGCTAGATTATGATGTTATAAATAGGGTGTTAGAAGATTATACATGATTATAAGTTTTAACCTTAAAAAAAACCGTAAATTTTAGAGTTCAACTTTCAACCCTTGATTACTCAAAACTAGGTTTTTGTCGTTTAGAACGTTTTACGGGGGACCCCTTCAACTATTGGTGTGAGACCATTGTCAAAACACAGGTCATTTCGCTTTTAAATCCTATACAAGGAATTAAAGGAGCGCAAAAATAATTTATCAGCTTAATATTTTTTCTATATTTTTCTCTTAAATAGTGATCCACCAAATTTGGATTATCCTATAAAGAGTAAAAAACATCTATCAGCAAATATTTTTAGATTGTTGTTGATTACAGGGTGAGTCAGACCACCCGTCCACCTGTTGTAGTGGGAGAACGGTTTGATGTGGAAACGTCAAATAAAATTTTTCCCCACTAATTCGCTTATGAAGAATTCATTAAAAATATTTTCATGGCAAACATCTACAGGGTGTTCCAGAAATAAATGTCATGAGTTCCGTTCTCTGAATTTTCTTATATGAACCCATAGCAATTTAAGTATTTTATATCATTTTTAAGGTCTTGTTAAAAGCCCATAAGCAGTAATAGTTTTTAAAACAGAAACACTACATAGCTGAGACATTCTTTTCAACATATATATTCCAAAGTGAATTTTTAAAACAATTTTTTAAATCTGTAAGTCCCAACTTAAGTTACTATCCACTTATAATTCTAATAATTTTATATTGTGAATTTGATTAATCATATGAATTTATTCATGGAATTAAAAAAATCATATTAGATTAAGATGCTATGTCAACCGGATTCTCTGTGTACCTATATGTGACCTTGTCAACTGTCCTTTTTTAAGAGCTTAGACAATAAAAATCTTGAATCTTGTACCTTATTCGCGGCCTGCAAACTTGTAAGGTGCAACGTGGGCCCGCTGTTCTGAGCTACTGTCTACAACACTCGCTAGTCCATACTCGTGTTACCACTGACCAGTTGCAGTATGTCCAGCAGTTGTGTATCTGATGGGCCACGGTGGTGTACCAGTTGCCTGCTGATGTTCTGAGCTACTGCCTTCAACGCTATCGCTAGTCTACACTGTGCTGCCACTGACCAGTTGCAGTATGTCCAGCTGCTGCGGAACCACGAGCAGGTGTAGCATGGGGCCGCTATTGTGTATCCGATGGACCATGCTGGCGTACGAGTGGCCGCCGATGTTCTGAGCTACTGTCTACAACGCTAGTCTACACTCGTGTTGCCACTGACCAGTTGCAGTATGTCCAGCTGCTGCGGCACCACGAGCAGGTGTAGCGTGGGGCCGCTGTTGTGTATACGATGGACCACGATGGCGTACGAGTGGCCACCGATGTTCTGAGCTACTGTCTACAACGCTATCGCTAGTCTACACTGTGCTGCCACTGACCAGTTGCAGTATGTCCAGCTGCTGTGGCACCACGAGCAGGTGTAGCGTGGGGCCGCTGTTGTGTATCCGATGGACCACGCTGGCGTACGAGTGGCCGCCGATGTTCTCGCCGTTGACGCTGACCACGCGGTCGCCGGTGCGCAGGCCCGCGCGGTCCGCCGCTCCCCCCGGCTTGACGCTCCTCACGAAGATGGTGTCCATCGGCTCGTCCAGAGCCCCCGGCCGCAGCCCCAGCCGCCGGTCCCCGGCCAGCACCTGTCACAACAACAACTAACTTATACTTGTTGTTCAGTTACGTATTCATGGATAATACATCATATCTATATAGCTCAACTGAGCCTCTTTTAGGTTCAGTAATTTTTTAGAATTTAGTGAACTTGAAATTCTGATTCAGTGTCCTTGAAATTCTGGCTCAGTATTAAAAAATGAGGGCAGAGGCCACGCTGTAGAGTGGTATGCTCATTATCACATAAAGTGTAGCCATATTGAAGCATTTCGTCCCGCAGGAAGCTTCAATATAATTTATATAATGCTGAATAAGTCCCACAATACAAAGTGAACATTGGTGTGCTCCACACAAACTACAGAGCACAAAAATTGCAGCATAAGGGACCAAGGAAAAGTGTGCTCCTCTTTAATTTACTTAAAAAAAAATTAAATGACAATGAACAACTGCATTAGCCTGACAGGAGCACAGTGACAAAACAGCAGCTGTCCTGTCAACTCCTCAACATTTAGCTAAAATTTTGATGTTGTAATAGTTTTATTAATTATTTAACTAATTACTTTGATGTAATTCACTATTTTGAATTTGGAAGTTCTTAAAATTGTTTGACTGCATGGTATCAAATTTTATTCAATGAATTAACCAGATGTAGGCCTAATTTTTTTTAACAAACCACAGTTGATAAAGGGGTGGGTGGATTTAAGGTTAGAATGGGCAAGTTAATTTTGCAATGAGGAACAGTTTTAAATCACCTTTAAATCACTTTCAAGTTTGTCTTCAGACAAGAAATATGGTTTTAAATCAACAACACAGTTGTATAATTTTATAGATCATGAAACAAACAGAAGGGTACTGTATACAAAATGTTAAGGGTTCACAGTAAAATTAAAATTAGAATGATTCATAAATGGAGTCAATGGTGGGAAATAAGTTTATGACTAACTCCAAGGTCTGTGCAAATCTGTACTTTACAGCGGACAGTTGTTATATGTTCAGCTAAACTGATTGCACATGTTTTTCCCTATTGTTTGTTAAAAACCTTAGTACAATGATGAACTACAACAGTTAGCTTGAAATCAGAAACAAGGATTAAAATAAATTTTAATGTGATTCTAAAATAAAATTAGAGCATTGTGTTAGGATACAACTGAAAAACTTCATATATCACTGACTAAATGAAAATTGTTCAAAAGATAAAATTCATAACTGGTATAACTTTCAGGTCACAAATAATCTATAAAAGGTTTTCATATGTCTCCTTTCAAATGATTCAATAAAACATGCAAATAAAAATAAAGGAAAAACTAAAAGTAGTTAGCCGTTGACAAGCAGCCTCCGTAATCAACATACCATCGAAGGGCCCAGCCCAATCTGCTACTCCGATATCACTAATTGTTAACAATTAAACCATTCAGTCTGTCAAACTGTCTCTCGTTTCCTAGCCCAGCCCTGACTCTGATTTAGGTTAATCTGTGGCTCAACCTCTTGCGGTATCATATGACTCTCTGGTTAGAATCTGGTATCGAGGGTCTACATGTTTCACAGCACTCTTCGATATGTATAAAAAAAATTCCCTTTTAAGTTGTTGTCCCTTTTAATGGGATGTAAAATTTTAATTTTCATCACTCTGTGTATGAAAAGTGCCCATTACCATACAGCTGAGATCTACGAAAACTCTTGATTTCCTTACATCAAAACAAATAATGATCAGCTGACTTTTCGGTACTCTAACATTGCATTTCCACACCCAAACAAACTTTTTCTGTATCCATACAAAATTTTGCCGTACCCAAACAAACGAAGTTCCTATTTTGACAGTTGAACCAGCTGACTTTAAACTAAAATAGACAGTTCAGCCGTATTGCGTTTACTGATAGAAAAATGACTAAATTATGAAATGTTGGATGATTTTTTTAAAGTTGTGTTACTTATTTGCATCGTGATGAAAAGTATTGTTCACAACTCGTCACAACAGTCCCTTTTTGGGTCTCAATAGTGTTTTACGCCTCGCAAGTAAAACACTATCTTGCCCCGAAATGGGCTACTTTCGTGACTAATAGTGAAATATATTATTTTTGAGTGTCAAAACATTTAATTTTTTTCCATTTGTATTAGTATCATGGAAGCAGAATGTCGTCTTTGCCAATTTCTTATTTGCTTTCTAATGAGGTCACCGACATTAATATTGCAGAGATTTTGTCGACGATGCTGTTCTTCAGATCACGAATGGTTTGGGGTTTTCTTGCATACACTTTGCTTTTAAGGTACCCCCACAACCAGAAGTCAAATGCAGATAAATCCGGTGACCGTGCAGGCCAAGCGACATCGCCGTGTCGGAATATGAGATAGCCCCGAAAGAGTCTTTGTAGAACATTCATCGTTATTTTTTAAATAGGCTTTCACGCAAAAGGCACGATGTTGCACTGTCCAATGATCCATGATTACTAAAATGGCATAATATGAGTTGGTGTTTATTGCAACATTTAAAAGTTCACGCATAACAACAGCTGAGTAATATCTCTTCAAAAACCATCTGTTATTTATGGACCACCCGTTATTTAATAAGATTTGGGGTTTTTTTAACTTTTTAAATTATTATAATTTATAACAAATCCAGCCTACTTTTTAAAAAGATACCTATGTTTTTTAATAAAACTTAATTACCAATGTTTTTTGACAGAGGCTTTGTAAAACAAGCAATGAAATATTATTTTACAATAAATATACCACTTGTTTACATTTATTTTTTTAAATAGTAATTGATTAATTACTGGATAATTTCTGTTTGGAAATTCACTGAGTACGCAGGTTTGCTGCAACGGAAGTATTTGAGGAACTGTGAACAGTCAGTCAGTAAACAGTTTTTTTTGTCTTTTTTACTTTCATTTATATAAATAATTTTAATAATTAAGATTTGCAAAGAGTTAAGTATTTCTTAAGTAAGTTTTTTTAGGAGTTTTCAGTTAAAACAAAATAATAAAGGGTCAGTGAGTTTTTCTGCAAATACTGGAAATATCAAATAAGCTTTTCAATTTTTTAGATGCACATTGGTATCAGGATCACTCACAGTTACTGAATAATACCATAATATGGATTCAGTTAAATCTATCTAATTTAGCTGACTATTAACTAAAGACTCGATTGGCGATTAAAATAATTTCCTGATCAGTATTGATTACCAATGGTGGTATCCTCTAAATACATGATAAGCCAATAATCTGGGCAAAGCTCTGTTAGGCGGCGCTACCTGTGTTATATTCTTGTAGCTGTGTTTATGCTTGGCATCTGCTCTATTTCTTTGATTCCTAATAACATTGGTTTAGTCTTGATTTGTTGATAATTCATTTGTACGTTCTACTAATCTTGGGCTTCTGACTTGGCACTGCTCCTTTGTAATTTCATTACAATTAATTTTATTTACTACTTTGCTAACCCACAAATAATTTTTAACTTTTTTTAAACATGAATGCTAATAATTAAAGTGGAGTATTAACTCCTACACAGCAAAGGCTAATATTTAAATATCTTTTTTACATCAAAGGCAGCAAGAAGGAGGGGCTTAGGAGGGGTCCTTCAGAATTTCGGAGGACCCCGCATGAGTGGTATTGGGTATTATATATAAATTAAATTGAAAAATGTCTTTCTTTGGTGTCACATAAATAAGGCATTCCACCATCTGGTTTGCTAATTTTTGCCTGCTTTATAAAACACTGGGTGTGCAAATATAAATTTTAACAACTATCTGCCAAATGTAAAGTTCTCAAATTATTTTTTCTGAGTTCTTTTATTACTTGTTTTCAATTTTGTTTGTACAAATGAAAATAACAATGATTCCTAACTATGTAAATAGCATTTCCTATTTCTTTCCAAAATAATTTTGGTAACTTTTCTTTCTGGATTTTTCTCAATAATGTCTACTTTTAGATAGCCTATAAATACTGTATGACTTTTTTCCTCACTCACTTTGACAGCCAAACAATTATTTCTTTTTTTGATTCGGGCCTAAGCCATTATAATTAATCATAATGTCATAAAGTATAATGATAATATCCATTATTGCTTCCATCATTTAGGCCCCTTTCCCTCGAGGAAGTTTTTGTGCGACTCGTTGCCGTCTCAGTTTAGCATGTGGATATTATGAAATTACTGTGCGGCACATCGTGTGAAAGCATCTATAAGGTTACACACAAATACAAATTGGATGACACGTTGTCATACTGACACGAGCCGTATCAAAACCGCTTCGTCCCTAACTTTTTATTTTGTTGGCAATTATTGTTTTAACACATTACACTAAAAACATCTTTATAATAGAAATACTTTTATCTTAATAACCGTACGAAAGACATAAATTATTGGCAAATGAATTAGCTTAATTTAGATGACTCAGTAGTTTTTTATCATCAAATTTACCTCACTCCGTGCTTTAGACTGGGTATGACTCAGCCTCTGTATATTTAACTTAACTGCGCCCGACAACAAACACTGTTGTGCAGACTATCTGCGGTATTCTCGGCGTCTTGCGTGTTTACACCCGACATCTGGTGAGCTTCGCACAAACCTATATTTTCACAGCTAGCCACAGGTGATTGTACTGTTCACTACTCCCAATTTAGACCATTGTGCGCTGGAATGACTCACTTCACAGGTTCTTAACTGTGTAGACTATTGTTTTGTTTTGTTTTTTTTACATTGGATATTGCAAAGGTTAATTAACAGGGTCATGTTGTTTTGTTAGTTATGTAAAACAATAATAACCTATAGCATATACTCTCGGCATTATAGGTACCTGAATTGAATTTACCACCAAAGTTAACTTCCGGTGATGTTTAAGGACCTAAACCTCTTTATATAATGGTTTAAATTTTAACTGTAGTTCATTTACAAATGGTTATGAACAAGGTAACAATCCTTTACAGTTATAAACCACACAAGTCAATTCACAATATGACATTTACCACTGTTCATGTTGTGACA
Source organism: Flexamia atlantica (assembly GCA_035578135.1). Classification (NCBI taxonomy): domain Eukaryota; kingdom Metazoa; phylum Arthropoda; class Insecta; order Hemiptera; family Cicadellidae; genus Flexamia; species Flexamia atlantica. The sequence goes on along the minus strand of JAQJVK010000005.1, from coordinate 41,045,044 downwards.
ACGTGGACACAATGTCTCAACAATTATTTTTCCAGAACTAACGTCTCAATGCCATTTGCAGCCTCGCTTTGTGTTGGCCATTACAACAAAACAATTAGCTGGAGCTGAGTGGCTGGAGAACAAAGGACTGATCCTATCATTAGCATTAGTTCCTGCCAGTGAACATGTTCCGCGTACTGTGCATTGTGGTGCGAGCCCGGCAGCACTCCTGCACTATGAGATGTGAAGTGGCTGCCAATTGAGCTGATATCCCTATACTGAGCAGCCTTACCGTGAAATTTACCTATTTTCTGACGTTAGGTAAATTTTTTCCAATCGGATTAGAGAAAATGGCACGTGATATTATTCAGTTAGGTGAATTATTTAAGGTACAATAGTGCATTTTAAAGTTAATGTCTTAGTTTCAAAGAGCTACATCATCTAGGCAGTAAAAATGGCCACTCCTGTTTCTGTTATGAAAATGAATGGCAGTAATGTTGTTACAAGTTAACTGTCCTTAAAACAATACTTAACTCATATATAGAAGTTAGAAGATGTAAACATCTTACAACATTTCAAGTGGGTTTGTGATAAGAATGCTTCAAATGGAGTTGAAGGTCTAAATACAAATAACTTAGTAATTATATAGGTTTGCCACTTTATTAAGTGACATTGATAAGGATGCCATCTGAAATTATCTTTTCCCGAGAGAAAAAGACATCGATGCAACTATCACTGCACTCTGTGACTGGTGACTCGCGTCACAACAAATTAGCAGCATAGTTAGTGAGTGTGGTATACTGACCGTGTAGGACTCGGGAGGGTAGACAATGAAGTGGCGCAGGGTGAAGCCGAAGCCGCCATGGTCCCGTCGCAGCAGCAAACTCCGTGGGCCGCTCGGCCAACCCTGCAACACAAACACCAATCAGCACCATGGGCAAGTATCAGAATTACTTATTAAAGTTAAATCAAACAAATTTTTGTAGCAAAGAACATCTTAATATTGTAGTAAAACTACAACCAAACATTTTTTGAGAGCCGATCTCTTTCTGACACAGAAAAAATCAATCTCTGACCAAATGTATTGAAAATATTTTGAAATAACATCACTTATTTTATGCTTGTGCCAGCTTCCTAATGCTGACGTTTTTATGAGATAGTATACATCCCTTTTTGTTTGACATAGCAAAATAATATTTGTATCCTCATGAAGACAAATTGCTTTGCTCAAATGACCAGTTACTAGTGTCTCTGCTTCACAGCTTTTTCAGGACATTCTCATATTACAAAAAAATTCTGATTTAGTTAAAAATTACAAATCTTAAAACTAAATTATTTGCAAAATATCCGTAATACTGTTTTTAATGTCAACAACCATCAATATACCACTCACACATCATGAAAAAACTGAATTTTCCTTTATTGGTGTGAAATATTCTGTTGTGTGTTTTAACCTGATTAAATATCCTGATTCTGATAATTTAAATTATTATTGTCAAAGTTGTTAGACTATATCTTTTGTTGTTGTTATTTTTACTATGAATCAATACATAAAATCTGCTTTGAGTCTGACATTGATCCACTAAAAAGTAACAATTAGAATCATGGAGTATGAAACTCCAATTACATCAATAAGACTTCTTTGCAATGAAATTTACCAGTTAGTTGTATCCTGGCGTTGCTAATAATTTGAAAAATTGCATACATTTTTTCCTTGGTTCAAATTAATTTGTTTTTATAGGTATGGGCAAGATAAAATAAATCTGATTACAGGTACAAATATAAAACTAAATATTGAGTACCAGTACATTTCCAGACTTGGACTGGAATTCAAGACTAATTCCAGACTTTTCAAGACAATTAGGAAGTTCAAGACTAATCCAAGACTTTCAAGGTTTTCAAAAAATCATATTGTGGTAAATGAGAAAAAGTCGTAAAAAGAGAAATAAAAAAATAAAAAATTACACATAAGCAGCAAACACATCTTGATCCTTCTAGATCCACCATTCATTGAAATTAAATTTAAAATACATAACCACAACCATGCTGTTGGACCAAGTTTTTTAATTGAATTAAAAAGAAAAATCATTGATAACTGAAGGCAAATAGGTTATGTCTTCGAGAAAAGAGGAATACCCCCGTTGCAGCAAACCTGCATACTCAGTGAATTTCAAATGCAAAACAACATATTTAAATTAAACATATTTTTTCAAATCAATATATATATATATATATATATATATATATATATATATAAAAGAAGAGTTGTGTGTTGGTATATTTAGTGCTACAGCCAAAACTACACGTCGTAGACCCATGATCTTGGTATCAAATTAAAGCTTGGAATCTCATGATGTGCACTATGGTGGTTGGATTTCGATATCTTGTTGAGTGTAGGCACAGGATCGTCCGAAAGGGACCGATGTCAAGGATTTTGTGAGTACTTGAGGTTTTATTTGTTTATATCAAAACACATGGTTTAATTTGAAAAGGTAAGTGTGGTTAAAGTGGTTGCCAACAGAATGCAGCACCTACAATTAATTGTTTTTGTACAACAGGTGAATACAGTCTTGAGCAAACGTGTTTTTATTTACGTTTTCAATTATTTAGTAAATTTTTACTGTTAGGTTATGTTATTAAAAAACATGAAGTGTACTAAAATGTAGAGTTACATATTTTTTGTTTTTAATTTCAAAGGTAGTAGTAAATAAGACAAAAAAATATCAAAACGTAGGAGAAAATGTTTGCTATTCCGTATCTTATCACGTAGATGAACGATTGCAAGAAAAAATGAAACAACGAAGAGAAAGAAATACATCTAAAGGGTATCACGGGAAAATTCACAGTGACATCAAGAAACACTGTCATAGCAGATTTAGAACGGAAAGGGGGACAGACGCACAAGGTGATGAAAGAAATAATCAAAACAGAAGGTGATGAAAGAAATAATCAGAATAGAGATAACGGAGAACCTTCGAAAAAGGGATTAAACAGAAGAAGCTGAATTAAATTAAAAAGTTTAAAAGCTGTTTACAAAAGGACAAGGATCTATGATTTCGGCCGTAAAGTACACATTATTCCAATAAAATGTAGATTGTATTGAACACCCGACTGTAGTAATTTGCAAGATGGACAAAATTTGTAGTTATTGCATAGCACAAAGATTAATTCAAAAAGAAAACGCATATTATGTGCTGTTTGAAAGGGAAAATAGACTGCTACCACCAAATATGCCACCCCTACCTTTATCAAATATAATATTTATGGAGAAACATCATAATATATTGAATTTTAGATTACATTAGACATTATAATTCTTGCTTCCAAATTACATCTTTTGGGCCTTCATAATATTTTTCAACCCAGCGAAGCGGGTTAACAACAGCTAGTATATATATATATATATATATATATATATATATGTATATATATATATTTGTAAAAATATATATATGTATATATATATTTGTAAAAATAATAATGAACTTGAGCACCCTTTTATCATTATTTTATTTATGTAAATAAATGTATAAACAATTTTATTAAATAATAAACATTTTATTACCTAAATAAAATAATGACAAAAGGGTGCTCAAGTTCATTATTATTTTTACAAATACTTTTAGCAGCCCTAAGTTGTGAATTAAACAATAAAAATATATATATATATATATATATATATATATAACATATATGTTTTTGAAATCGCCATAAGATTGTTGCCACAAAAATGGAAATATTGGGGATTTTAGACTAATATAAGACATAAGATCTCATCCAGATGAAGCCACAAACCAAGTATTATTAATATATTATGTTGAGAAATAAGCGAGATATAGAATTTAACTTATTTCCCATATGGTTAACATTGGGACATCGTACTGTGTTTACCACTTTTGAAATCTCAGTAATCAATGAACATAGTAATGATTCAAAATTCTACATTGTTTGTTTTTTTTTCGAGCTGAATCCAAATGATGCCAACCAAAATTGGAATATTTTTATTTTTCTATGTGAAAATCCCATTACTACTCAGCCCTTTACTACACTGAAGTTATCTGTCCTTTCTTAAAAGTCTGAAACGTACTAGCAAACGTCAATATACATTTAAAATTACGCATCAATTGTTTAATAAATACTTTAGATTATTAAATATCTTACATTAAATGTTTAGCATTGATATTGTATTCTTAGTGGCTTTTGCCCTTACAAGCCACTAGTGTATACAGGGTGAGTCTCTACTGACTACATTAATTTTAACAGTTGATTCTACTTATCAAATGGAACACAAAAATGTATATAACCCTTTATCTGACTTGAACCGTTTAGGTGCAATGGCGTATTTTGTGATTTTTTAAAATTACATGACTTTGTACTATTAGTTCGACAGTAAAAACCAAAACAATGTATTTATGAGATATAAACTATTATCATTGGAAAGAGAATTAAATTCCCTTGAAATTAAACATAGTACCAAAGTAATAACTCCTTATAAAACGTTTATAAAATAACATTAAAGTTGAAAATAGTAGTTTTCAGAATTTTTCCTTTAAACTTCAAGGCTCAATTAAAGCAGTTAAATTTGCCGTTTTCTTATGTCCAATTACATAAAAAACTTCCTTATTTATTTATGTTTAAAATGATGTAAAACTATTAAGAGGTCATAAGGGGAGAAATTTGAGAATTTCTTTAAAATGTTGTTAAGGTACATTATCAGGATTGTCATCATCACTCGGTATTGGCTCTAAACACCAAATTTATTACTGTTTATTTGTCTCTTATTTCTTTACCAGCTGAATCTGTTGACTTAATCAGCTGACTGGGAATAAAAATAGTAATAATCAGCTGATTTTTAATTGTTTTATTGTAAAATTGTTTATTCATGTTCTTTTCAAATGTTCACTACAACTAAAACGTCACTGATGCCATTAATGATAGATATCGTTGTTTCGAGTTGTCATGTCGTTTACAAATGAAGAATAGCTGGACATTATTGTGGTTTAAGGGTTCTGTGACTATAATGCAGTGGAATGCCGTCGCAAGAACCGTCGCCGCCGCTATCCAAACAGAAGCCTTCTCAATGGACGCACCTTTGTTAATGTTCATCGCTGATCCTGGTAAACGAATCTTCTAATCATGTAAGGTTTAAATTAAACGTCTGGATCGGACTCTTTGTAAGCTGGCTCATAGGACATTCGAACAGTCTTAAATGGCATTTAGTACCTGGACTTACTTGCTGAAACATCACCGTTGCTCCTTGAATACTTGGATTTTCGTCAGCGCATTATCTTCCAAGGAGACGAAGCACTCCCACACTTCAGTGTTGATGTCCGTCAGCACGTCAGTGATACATTAGACATGTGGATTGGAAGATGAGGAACAATCGCTTGATCTCCGTGGTCTCCAGACCTCATACCCCTTGACTACTATGTTTGGGGGCACCTCATTACAATACCCCTTGACTACTATGTTTGGGGGCACCTCATTACAAGTTTTTCGCATACCAGTTCGAAATGTAGAAGAGTTAAGGAACAGGATTTTGACAGCTTGTGAACTTCTACTTGATGAACTGAACTTGAAGGCGTCTGTGAGGGAATTCAGGAAGATATTTTGCATGTGTATCAGGGTAAACGGTGGATACTTGGAAATCTCCTAAAATGATAAAACCGGTTGACGGATGAGATATAAACAGTATATTTAAATTATAAGTGATGTGTTTATTTTTCATATAACATCTGCTGTTCACAATTATTGGAATCCCAATCTACTAATTTAGTTGACAGATTCAGCTGTTAAAGAAAGTACTGATTTACTGCAATTTATCTGGTGTTTAGAACCAATGCGATGAATCATAATGATGTACTCTAACAACGTTCTTATGAAACCCCAACATTTTTTACACTTACGACCCCTGCGTTCATTCAGAAGCCTTCTGTTTGGATAGTGGCGCGGCGGCGACGGTACTCGCAACGGCATTCCGCTGCATTATAGTTACAGAACCCGTAAACCACAATAATATCCACCTATTCTTCATTTGTAAACGACATAACAACTCGAAACAACAATGATATAATGATAACGGCATCAGTTACGTTTCACTTGTAGTGTACAATTGAAAAGAACATGAATAAACAGTTTTACAATAAAACAATTAAAAATCAGCTGATTATTACTATTTTTATTCCCAGTCAGCTGATTAAGTCAACAGATTCAGCTGGTAATGAAATAAGAGACAAATAAACAGTAACAAATTTGGTGTTTAGAGCCAATACCGAGTGATGATGACAATCCTGATAATGTACCTTAACAACATTTTAAAGAAATTCTCAAATTTCTCCCCTTATGACCCCTTAATATTTATACATCATTTTAAACATAAATAAATAAGGAAGTTTTTTATGTAATTGGACATAAGAAAACGGCAAATTTAACTGCTTTAATTGAGCCTTGAAGTTTGAAGGAAAAATTCTGAAAACTACAATTTTCAACTTTAATGTTATTTCATAAACGTTTTATAAGGAGTTATTACTTTGATACTATGATTAATTTGAAGGGAATTTAATTCTCTTTCCAATTTTTTTTAATAATTTATATCTCATAAATACATTGTTTTGTTTTTTACTGTCGAACTAATAGTACAAAGTCATGTAATTTTAAAAAATCACAAAATACGCCATTGCACCTAAACGGTTCAAGTCAGATAAGGGGTTATATACATTTTTGTGTTCCACTTGATAAGTAGAATCAACTGTTAAAATTAATGTAGTCAGTAGATACTCAACCTGTATATACAGGGTGTCCCTAATCAACCTGGTCCCCTTTTGTGTTTTTGTTCCTTGCATACAGACAAACAGATTTTGCAATATAACCATGGGTCTCCCATGCCTAGTTTTCCGTCTGTCTGTCTGTATGTGTTTTTTACAAACAAATTCATAACTCCTTAACGGTTTGAGGTACAGCGTTGAAATTTTGCACAAATGTCTATCTTATTAGGTCCTATCTACGTTTGAAAGTATACCAAAATATCGTTAACCGTTTCAAAATGTCGGCCATTCCAATTTTTTGATGCCAAATTTCACGAAAACCGTTAATTTAAACAGAAAATTGCAAGATACACAAAAGTAAGTCCATTTTATGTAGTTTTCAATGATACCTTGTTTGTTAAGATTGGATGAATATTTACTGAGAAATTAATTATTTTCGCATTGGATGACCACTTTTCTCCATTTAAACAATGTTAAAATTAAGGCGTGTCCAGCTTAACTGTGCCACCATTGTTATCTCAGAAACTATTGGATTTAGAGACAACTTTAAACGGGGGACTTCACCTACTTTTTTAAGACATTTAAAAATATGAATTCCATTTTCTTGTGAATGACCGCCATTTTCCAATATGGCGGACAACTTTTATTTTTCTTATGAAAAAACCACCTTGTATTTTATGACGTATTTGGATTCTACGCTTAATTTTAAGAACTTATTATTTTTTGACATTTTTTCCTCAACTCAATAGTAAGTGGATATAAGCCGTTAAAGTTTGATTTTTAACACCCCATATTTTAACATTGTTTATATGGGGAAAAGTGGTCATCCATTACAAAAAAAACTAATTTCTCAGTGAATCTTAATCCAATCTCAACAAACAAGGTATCATTGAAAACTACATAACATGAAATTACTTTTGTGTATCTTTCAATTTTCTGTTTAAATTAACAGTTTTTGTGAAATTTTGCAACAAAAAATTTAAATGGCCGCCATTTTGAAACAGTTAACGATATTTTGGTATACTTTCAAACGTAGATAGGACCTAATAAGATAAACATTTGTGCAAAATTTCAACGCTGTATCTCAAACCGTTTAGGAGTAAGGATTTTGTTTGTAAAAAACACATACAGACAGACAGACTCGGGGACCAGGTTGTTTAGGGACACCCTGTATATATATATTACCATGAGGCTTACGGCAATAGCTTCTTCCCTATTGGGGAAATTCGCTAAAAGAATTAATTTATTGATGAATTTATCGGTTTATGTACTTTTTGTTTTGACTCTACAATTAAAAACAATAGAAAACTTGTCTAGATGGCCAGAAATTTTACTAAAAATACTAGCATTAAGGTAAATTACATATGACGAAAAACAAAATAAATAAATTAAGCCATTGCACATTCACACACTAAAAGAGTGAAGCTGACCGCGAGAAACAGGCCAAAAGTCAACTACTCATTAGCTTTTGGTTACTTAACTGTTTCACATTCCTGCATCCGAACCAGAGTTTCTTCTGGACTTTATTTGAATTTGTTTTAAAGGGAAAAACTGCTAAAACAAAGGCTACTAATAATAAGCCATGGGGTATATATCGTGAACAAAATGAGTCAAATTTCAAAAACTTTTTCGTATCTAGAAGCTGATACTCTCTTTTCATAAAAGGGATCCACTTCAGCTCATATTGTTAAAAACTTAAACAATTGCCCAATGTGAACAGCAGTAGTTAATTGTTTAGTGTAATTTCAGAATATGTGAAGAAGTCTTATGTGAAGTGAAGATACTGGTAAATACTTTTTATTGTCAAAGGTTCAACTTGATATAAAATTTAATTTTCGTTAAGGCAATCAATCCAAGACATCAAAATCTGCAAAATTTTTTTTTATTTTACAATATTATAAAATATGAAAGAGACAGCCAAATAGCCACATGCCTGGAATTATCAAGGTAGTCTAAAAGGATAAGAAAGGTCAGACGTTCAATTTACTATAGAACCTCAACTTAAAAATTTTAAGGCAAGATATTAGAAAATGCTCTAACATGACATATTGTTGGATTTTGGATAAAGAAAAAATAACAAATACCAATTTATCTACGTATACTTTTTGCGTCATCTAATATTATTGGCTATATAATATTTTTTAAGAAGAACGATGTATAGGAAATAAAGGAATTCTAAGCCACATAGTTTGGCGTTTTCTATACAAATAAACATAAATCAATAATAAATTCTCAACCCGATTTTACGTATAGCATTTGTATTAAACAAGACAAAAAGACTTATATTTTATCCAAGTAATTTTTAATGCAGTTGCTTAACAAATTAAAACCACTTTAAAAATGACATTTTAAGAAACTTACATGAAACAAAACACGATAACCTTACTTCGTCCTGCAGGTTACGGTCTCTATATAAACTAAAAAGGACACAGAAAATAGACTACAAAAACACCCAACACCACAAATTTAAAACATCGCCGGCCGATAACTGATCTAGATCACTAAGCCACAAGCCACCAGCGGATACGCGCAAAACCAGTCCATGACGCAAAGTCACACGTTCTAACAACTACACGAAACAAAACCACTCGACTATCCGGACGTAATTGGTACCCCGGGCGAGCGTACAGTAGCGATCGGTCGGGGGGGGGGGGGGGGGGAGGGGCGCCAAAAATACACCTGAGAACGTCAGAGCCGGGGGGCGCGACAGTTATCATTATCATATTCGCGTACAGTGGCGGGAACTGCCCCCGGCGCGACCGCTGCCCTCGAGCGACCTGCTGAATGGCTCCGGTTGTTCTCTATCTCGAGAGCAGAGGAAATATTTGCTTTGTCTCAGTATTTTCGACTCTTGGGACTTAATAATATTGTAAGCGTTTAGTGGAGCACCTGTCTCCAGTAAAGCCCAGTTTTATTTAACTGGTATTATAAAATTTCCTCTTGATGCTCGGAAACCGACAAAACAAAGTTTTAGTAAGTATAAACATAGGAGAATTTCATGAAAAATTCTTACCTGCAGATTTCACACTTGAAACAATTACAAGACTGGGATAAGCGTGAACCCAAGACTAGTTTATCGATAAAATAACTCATTATCGATTTGAGATTTCTCCTTTAATGGTTTTTGGAAGAAATTGCTAGGGGAAACTTTGGTAGCGTCGTGTCAGGGACGTGCACGTGCACGGCTGCACGGCGCGCGACGGTGAAACTGTCGTCGCAGCCGGAGATCATGTTATGACCCCTGGGAGAAAGCCGACAAATGAGTCACACTTCACACCGCATGCATGTCAGTGACTGCGTGTGAGATCAATGTTGCAGTTTATTTTAAACCAAACAGAAATATCCGCGTGAAACTAAATGACCGGAAACTTTTCTCCGACGAGAGCAAATGGCTTGTCCGCGGAAAGTTGCGCCATTGCCGTTGTCGGCGGAACAAAGTCACGCTTCACAGACCCAAACAGATTTCCCAAAACGGACGGAAGCATCGCTGATTGATTTCCAGCCAGCCGCGATTACAGAAATCTCACTTATAAAATTACAATGGGCTCAGTTTTATTAAGGACATCAAGCCGTAGAAGACTATAAAGTGTATGAACGGAACAATTTTTGAATAAAGATTTTTTGTATTGAATTGAATTGAATTGAACTTTAAGACGATAGTAATAGTTATACGCTCAGGTTTGAAGATTAATATAACATTTAACTCACAGGTAAAGGTGCTGCTATGCATACACGTCAAGTCACGTCACGTCGCGTCGCGTCCACTTACGGCCAATTCGGCGATACCGGAGGGGGTGCTATACATATTTGCATCGATTAGCATTTTCTAGTTTCTAAGAGCCTAATGGCCGATTGGACGTCGGTGTAAGTTATACATACAAGACACGTCACGTCGCGTCCCAATTCGGCCGTGTATGCTCTTTAGAGCATTCGAGTCGGGCCGTGACGTGACGTGACATGACGTGCAAGTATAACCGGTTCCATTTCATTCATGTATAACGCCATGTTTCATTCTGACTTTTATCGTAATAAATACTTTATCCGTCGGTAGAAATGAATGAAAATTCATGATCATATTTAACATAAACATTTGAACGATATAACATAAAAAACTCTTAGATAAATAATCGCTAAACGGAATTTATACGTTTTTGAAATGATTTTTAGTGGTAAGATTAAGCTCTGCTGCTAGCGTCCCCTGTGGGAAAATAATCGTAACACAGTATTTACTGGTGAAATTGAGCCTTGCTGCTGGCGCCTCCTTTTGGAATCTGGCGCAAGCGAGCCTAGCGCCGACTATGCGTGTTCGCGAGCACACCAAAGCTCTTCAATTAAACTGCTAAAAATAACTTTTTTTTAGATATTTTTGTTTTATATCCTTGCGATATTTTTGTTTAACATTTTCAAGACTTAAAAAAATTATTTTCATAATTATTATGCTTTTTTAATTGAAGGGATCCGGCGTAGCTCTTTCAAAAAATACGTGTGGTTAGCACCAGCCACGCTTGCGCCGGATTCCGCAGAGGGCGCTAGCAGCGAGGCTTAATTTTACCGCTAAAATTCATTTTAAAACACGTATAAATTCTGTTTAGCGATTATTCATCTAAGATTTTTCTATACATCGTTCAAATGTTTATGTTAAACATGATCATGAATTTTCATTCATTTCTACCGACGGATAAAGTATTTATTACGATAAACGTCTGAGCCTGTACTTTTTCCCTATGTTTAACATGGGGCGACCAAAAACTTCTTTTGGACCTTCAAAATAGATGAAAACCTAGAATTATACCATTATGATAGATTTTTCTCGGTCGTTTAGTTATTTTTCTTCGTTTTTATTCAGGTTTCACTTCAATAATAGTTTTTTACTCCATAAAATACCGAAAAAACTAGGCTAACTCGGAAAATGGCCTTTGCGTATATCTTTTTGAGACCATTATTCTGATAATAGTTGACCTATTGGAATAAAATTTCTATGCGTAAAAGTTTTCAACCTAGAGAATATTCTAAATTTAACCATAGCCTTGTTGAGCCCCTCAAAACGTATTTTATTGAGGAATTAGACTTTGTCATGGAATTAAATGGAAAGTTTCGTTTTTCAAATATACAATGAAAACTATTAACTTTAGAAAAAAATGTTAAATATAAAAAAGTTGTTATTTTAAAATTATCTTTCAAACAAAAAAAGGTATATCAAGATCGGAATACTATTACCGGAGTTATAGAGCAATTTATGAATGTAATGGCGGTCATCTTTAATGGCTGATATGGGGGTTTCTACACGAATTCAAGTTTGGATCTTCGGACAAAAATACTTCTACTGGTATCTTCTATACACATACCAAGTGGCTAAGCTGCATCAAAAAGTGCAAGGTTTTTACGCTAACCACATGTACTAATAGACTCATTCAGATTTCAATGCAACTAAAGCTGAGGAGCTCTGCGCTCAAAAATAAACTGACTGGGACGGAGGCGTGTCCTGTAATCCAGCTATTTGGAGGTCACGAATTGTGGATAGTTATGTACGATGGCTTTTGGACGCGATGTTCCCTGGAGGAGTTAAAGTCCACACTATTGAGTGATGCTAAGTTCATTGGACGTCCTCATAATTAGACCAGTTCAGTTCGTAAATCGTTAACTAGGCAAAATTGTGGTTCGGATCCCACGATAAAATGGAGGTCCCTTAGTTGCCATTGGCTGTTGGGCTATTAATTAACAGTCCTGTCCAAGGAACATGTCGGCCTCTTAGTAACAAGACTACAAGATCGCGCCACAATCATCCTACACTCATTCTTCAATCACATTCCGGTTAAAATACGCATCAGCCAGAGCTGCGTACCGGTCTTGAGGCATTCAAGGTATTAAACCTTCATTTGTTTAATGAATAAACTGTAACAAAGAAAAAACGAGTCTTTCGGTTACCAGTATCTCAATTTCTTTTGTGAGAAGCTGCTATCGTGTTTTTGGAAGAGAGCCATAACTTTCTCCTCAGAAAAGAACTAATAAAGAGCAAAGAACTAAAATCGATTTGCACTTTAACTTGAACACCAATAATTACGAAAATCGCTCTCTTTCCGATCGTTGTTGCACCTCACAACCGGAAAATCCCGGCTCTCGGTTGCAGCCTCCGGTCGGTTTTTAAAAATTGACTCATTCAAATATAAAATTTGTTAAACCTAAGGGTTAACATTAGAGTGGTTTGGGCGTGTGTGCAGTGCCACCCTCACTCTCTGATCTGCTGAAGCACACGCGGTCGCCCGGTTTGGTCAACCTGTTGTGGTCGCGCCGCAACTTGAAACCTCGCGGTTTTTGTCCCAAATGATACGTCTAGCCGGGCATTTCAGACTACTTGGACGTCAGAGGGTTTTTGCTGCACGTAATTTCTCGCCCCACCGTCACCTCTAATGACAAAAAAACTAGTTAGTCACTCGAGTAGGTCCTGTTGCATCTATATAGTTACAGATTTGAAATTGCGAGGATACAAACCAGCCGAGAAAAGAAAGTACGATATCAAAGAACAGATAAAGAAGGAATAGAAGAAGACTGTCAAAGGGTACAACAAGTTGCTTTTAATTTAACATATTCGTAATTCAATTTTAAACAAACTTTTCCTAAAACATAGAAGTCATTCGACCCTGAAGCAGTTTACATAAGCGCATAGACTCATTTAAATTTCAACACCACTAAAACTGAGGAGCTCTGCGCTCAAAAATAATCCCGACCAAAACAAGTCCATCGACCGTCTCTAATTAAATACCGCACCGCTGTTATTATAAACATTAACATTAGTAATCATGAGTGGCGCCACACGCAGCGTCGGCGGTCACCAGTGTTTGGGGAGATACGGCGAGCAAACACTGTCATCCACACTGATTACACGAGTCGCCATGAAACCACAACCTTGGCCGAAGCGGCAAGCAGTCAATATAGTAAAGTCAATAAGATTTTTGTTATAAAACTCGAGCGAGAGGGAGAGACAGAGATTTACATTTCATAATCTACCTAAATCATGGATGACAAATCATTAATAGGCTACACGCTACATTATACTGCTTCAAGTTACAACACACATTAGCTTAACAAAATTTTATAACTTACCGTAGCAACGAAAGCAATGCACAATTAGTTTATATGAAAAATATCACCCAATCAATGACTGGGGCCTATTTATAACTGGCGCCAATTCTTGGGGCCCACGCGTCCATAAGACTAATGTTAATTTTAGCATTGGTCGCATGGACGGCGTGGGCCCCAAGAATTGGCGCCAGTTATATTTAATTCTAATGTGTAAAATGCACAAGCGCAAGTATCAGTAGATCTCATTAAACTAAAAACTTAATCTCCGGATTGATTAAAGTCGAACCAGGACAAAACTGGGTAAAACCTGAGATACCTATTTTCTTCCATTTTATCCTCGTTTAAATCTTCCTACGATAAAAGTGCAAAAACTGAAAACGTTTCAACAGACAATACTCACCGACTTCTGGCCATAAATAGGTATACAAAACAAACAAGGAGTGCAGCGTAAAATGGTTTAGGACCGTAAAACCGATACATTATTTTACAACGCGACTGAACGTCCTTAGCTTTAAACGGTCCCATCTCCTTTTTGGGGCAGGTTCGACTCGGCACGCCACCGAGGGTCTTACGTTACCTGTCGCTGCTACCGCGCACTTTATCGCCCCGACTGCCCATTCATCCAGCGAGTGGGACCATTTCCTCATTCTCGCACGCCGAGCGAACGTCGCAGCAGGCGTTGACTTTTTTTGACGATATCTTTATCGGCGCTCGCACACAATGGAGGAGAATTTGTCCCTGAGCTCCATTTCGGGCGCGATCCCGTTGCCGATCTATTAAACGGCGACGCATTCCTCGCCCAGGACCAGACCAACAATGGCGTGCTATATTGTTTGTCAAGCAGGCTAAATTTACGATCGTATTGATTTCTGATTTCCCGTTATTTAGATTAGGTGAACATAGGTTTTGCAATTTACACCTTATCGCAAAATTATTGTCAATATCGTTATGAGCCTTTAATGAAAAGGGAATATCATATGACTTTTAGTCGACGGTGACACTAATCAATCGACAAGTTCTCCCACTGCACCTTCCGTACAGGAACATCACTACTTGGCGCCGTTGAAATATGTTTTCTAGCGCTTCGGAACCTAGGCTTTTCAACCTATGACGACAACACAGAGCTCTCTGAGGCTCGCAGAGAAAATTCCACAAAAACTGAATTTCAGTAGAGTTAACCAGTAACGGTACTTCTTGAGCCAACTGGCTTCATTTACTAAACTGTCGCAAGCCGATAAATCTAAACGTTGCTCAGAAGCCGCCTCGTTTCTCCCAGGAACCGGAAAAGAAACAAAAGCGAGCGTGGCGAACTGGAAGATCGGTGCAGCGGTTGCACAACGGTTGTGTAACAGGGCGAGGGCGCAATTACAGACAGCAGTGGCCGTGGAGCATCGCTGTGCGGAAGTGTGGCGATAATAGCGAGGGGTTAGCAATCAACATCTCCATCAGAAGCCGACACCTGACACTGATGTCATTCGGAACAACATGGATTAATAAAGGTCCAAATTTTTTTATCCACACGCCAAGATATGTTCTCTTATCCGTTCCGAGTTACCACACGGTACATCATACACGAGGTGTACTATATTTTGGAGGTTGAAGGTTTAATGCAGTACAATTTTGTTTATTTTAGGTTTGGGTTTGGGATTCATTCTTTAAAAAGATTATTTATGAATGTGTGTGGTGATTAAACGGATTTTTATTCAAAAGGTTATCTAGTTGTAATAAATGCACATGTTATCAACTTCACGGTCCATATCATTACTTTTTATTTTTCTATGATTTTAAAATCATAACAGCGAAGTATTTGTAAATATTATTTAATTTAATGGGCTTTTCCTTTCGTTTAGGAAAGCGAAAGGAAAAGTCCAACAAATTATATAATAAATAGGACCTTGCACACTAGGTACTTCTAACGGCGGCGGCGTGCCAAAGTTTTTCGTATTTATGTGCCTCTCATAAAAATATTTTAAATGTTTATTTCTTGGCTCTAATATCATAGAAAAATATTCGTTTTCCTAAACGAAAGGAAAAGCCCATCAAATTAAATAATATTTACAAATACTTCGCTGCTATGAATTTTAAAAGTAAAGGTCCTATAATATAAAATTGTAGTTTTTTCAACAAAATGTAAAAATTAACATTGGGCAGTTTTTTGTTGCAATTTTGAAACGGAACTGTACTATTCAACGAGATAAGTTTTAGCACTAAATTGTCTTCCACCAGCAAAATTTCCACCTTTTCGCTTCGGCTGTTAAGGGGTGAAGAAGGCCAAATGAGCGCAGGTTTATTTTTGCATAACTGACCCAAGCAGGCGTCGGCATCGACTACTAGTAGTCTAGGGTACGTTCATACCGGAGCCGAGAGGCAAGCACACTCGCTTCTTCCATCGCTTACTAGACGGTTCAAACCAGCCAATCAAAAAGCGTTTTTACATGGGATACAAGCACTGAGCCAGGACCAGAGCAAGGGAGCAAACGTGGATGTTTATTTGTAAACAAAGCCACTCACTGTTGTAAAATCAGATGAAAATTGTAGATACGAAGAAAGCTGCACAGAGGAAAATTTTTGGGAAAAACTGTTGATATATAAAAGTACACGACGTTTTAATTTCATGAATATTTTACAGTAACACATAATATAAATAGATAAGAAAATTGAAAGTTCTATACATCAACATAATCACGAAAAAGGAAAATTAAAAATCTTTCTTAGCCACTGTTGTTATTTTGGGTTGCACAAAACTGTCATAAAAGGTGACGTAATACTACGTGTGCGATCCTAGAAAGAATCAAGCAGATGGAGAAGATAAGGGTGTTGACAGCATTGTACATTTAAGATTTAAAAACCTCTTTTAAAAAATCTTAAGGAAACCCAATTAGAAAGCACTCCTCACTCGGTCCAGTGTGCAGCGGAGGGCGGGTGTCGCTGCTGGCGGTCGGCCAGCCTCAGTCTGCGGTGACACTGTAGCCTACATACGCAGGAATGTTCCACTTAAAATTGTAAAGGGGAAACTATTTCGAAACATGTCTCGGAGAATTAAAATCTGTTATCGATCACAAACATCGACTTCAGGTGACGGATGTATGTAAAATATTTGAATTTACAGGATACTTGTAGTGTCAAATGGTACACATAACCTTTGTTAATAATGCCTGATGCCACGATGTATTACATTATTCAACGAATGAAAAGATTTTCAACCGATTAAACTTTAACTATAATTGAAATCATAGTAAATTTAATAGAACTGCTGTTAAAACGAGAACAATCAGCTTCATCAAATCTCCCAGACAGCTCTCCGTGGGGCCAGCCCGGTGTGTGTGTTTGTTTGCCGACAAGTCCATTAATCGCTCGCGGCCGGCGGCCCATCCAGCTCGTTCTCCACAGTTTACGTACCGGCCAGCCACTCAATCCATCTTCCGCCGCATTGACGTCACTCGCTGCACCGCCGCCGCCGCGCCGTATACCGCACTCTAAATGCCAAACAACGGGACTCCACGGCTCTGGTCACAAAACACTAAGAGTGCGCTCGGGTGAATTGAAAATGAGTTCGGCGCTATTTACAAACAATAAGAATCAATTTCAGAAGCGAGAAAAACATGTAAAATACAATTTTTTTGGTGGTTCTATCAAAATTTAAACCATTCCTTTTTAAAGAAAATTGTAAGGAACCCTTAAAAACAAAGGTGACTTAAAAACCTTATGAATATGCGTACCTCAAACGTTTCCTTCATAATGCATAAAGTCTTTACTTACACAACCTGAAGGGAATTTTGCAAGGATTTTTTCCAGGGATTTATTTTGTTCCACGATTTTAGTAAAATCAAAATTGCAAACATTAATATTGCACCGGAGGTTATCTGGCATTGGATAGGGCCTTACATTTCCCTATAAACATGTTTTAGCTCGGTAAAAACTACAGTAATAATATATTTACAAATATATTACTCAGCCGAAATTAATTTCCATATGTTGCAAACAAAGGTGCGACCGCGTTCGAGAAGATGTTCCAAAAAGTCAAAAATTGAGGACTGGCTCACTCATTGCGAAGTACGGACTAGTTTATGTTAATACTGCATATAGGTATATCTATTTACAATCGCAGGATGAAATGCAGTATATAGGAAACTTCTTAAGAAAATACGAAATCTGTTATTTGATACATAAATGAGAGCTAAGAAATAAATACAAAATTATGTCAGTAAAATCTTTAAGTGATAACAATTAAACTGTTGATGGCCAAATTTTTGAAAGATATCTGGTACCTCTACAATAATATAATCCGATTTCTCAAAAATTTACTACTCTATACTGTATTTTTTTTAAGAATAAACGGTATCAGGAAACTGACACATACTTTCTCCCTTCAAGTAATTTAAAACCAGAAAACATATTTAGTGAAATAAAACAAATTAACAATTAATTATCACGCAAATATATACCAAATGTTATCAAAATCGGTTAGTAAATAACGGAGATATCGGTTTTTAAATATTTGCCATAAGAATAACATTGGGCAACGTACTGCGTTTACCGCCGAACTAAAATATCAATTATCTCCGCAACCAGTTGACGTAAACTAATGATTCAAAATACTGGATTATTTAGTTTTTCAAGTCAAATTTAATGGTTGCAAGTATATTTTCTTTAGAGGTCACAGATTTTGTGAAATTTGAAAAATATGAAATTTTTAACACTTAAACCCCTATAACTTCTGAACCTGAATTTTTACAGACATGCGGGTGATGTCATTTTGTTTGTCATCTTAAGCACTAAAAACCATGAAATTTTTATCAAAATCGTTAGAGCCGTTTTTGAGAAATTTTGATTTTTGTAATTTTTTATGGGTTTTTATGGGGTAAATACCCTTAAAAATCAACAATTCAAAAAATGAAAAATACGCCTGGAGATACCATGGTTTTATATCTACATGCCAAATTTCATGAAAATCGGACCACTGGTGTCGTTTCTAGCTTTGTTTACATCCACACACACGCACACGCACACGCACGCACGCACGCACACACACACACACACACACACACACACACACACACACACACACACACACACACACACACACACACAGACAGACAGACAGACAGACACCACGCCAAAAACCACTTTTTTTGATTCAGGGAGCACTAAAACGAATATATCCACTAACAACTCAAATTCTAAAATTTTGACGAAAACAATACTTTCTCCATATACTTATGTATAGGGGGGAGAAAGTAAAAATCGTAGAGATCAAAAACGAAAATCCCCCAAAGAGGATTCTGAGACTCGTAGAAAGTGCGGCCGTAAACCTTGACGTGAACGAGGAGCGAGGAGCCAGCGCTCGACGGCGTGCGAGGGAACAAATGGACTGTCGACCGGTCGGTAAACAAACGCGCGGCTGACGGACGACCCGAGCCACGTGCCGCGGCCACGTAATGGCGCGTTGCGCGTGGCCGGCATACCGCCTACACCTACACTGACAAATGGGCTTCTGTTCCAACGATCGCATTCATATTATTTCCTGGGAATTAACATAGGAAAAAATTTTATCGTGAAAAGGATCGCAAAAGAAAACTCTTGGTTTCCTTCATCATCCCTCAAAGACGGAGTCTAGGACATTCCCGAAATCAAAGACCACATTTTCTTGGGATACCCATGTTGTGGCGGGGGGGGGGGGGGGGGGGCGCAGAAAGTTAAGTGTGTGGCCTATGGTGTGCGACGCAACGGTCCGCTGCTGCGTGGTGGATGAGAGGAGTGAGAGTCATTATCTCACGGCGATGTAACAGTCACAAGATGGCATTACCTAAGTAGATAGATGCAATAAGTCTAGGAAAGGGTTTATTGTCAGGCAGGTAGGACGCATTAGGTAAGCATTACCTCAAGCCAAGTCATAAAACTGTTACCAGGTAAGTGTTCGAAAGAACTAAACGGCTGGGATGACTTTCAGTGGAACGCTTGCATTTGATTTAGAACACTTTTACTCGGCCCAAGACCAATACCCGCTTATCTCGAATAAGCGGAGGCATGGATCCTAAAAGGTCCCCATCTCAGCTGCTCGCCCGTTTATGACCTACGTCAACGATCGTAAAGACGGTTCAATGACGAAAGTTTCATCACTCTATACTCTCTTAGCTGACATATTCCCTTACCTTTTTCGTCCCCAAGAGAAATGGTGAAGTAACTGGAGACCAAGTAGATAAAGCGCTCATCTCAATACCTGAGGGTCGTCGGTTCGGAAACTGGGTCCAGTTGCCGTTTGTAATTGGGCTATGAATTCATGATGCCATCTAACAAAAGGTCGCCGATAGTAACAAGACCCGGGTTTGGTCCATCCCCGATCTAAACGTTAAAAAATGCCACTGGGGGGAGAGAAAAAAAGGAAATAACGTACAACTTCTAATTCTTAATGAATTGTTATGCATACACCATACCATAACCATTAAATGGTTAAATTGTGTTTTAAATGGTTATACATACATGTAAATACCCACAGGTTCCAATGTTACAATGAACTACTGATACAATCCCACGGCATTGCTATTTTGCTCGTAACATGGTTTACTTCCTGACCTGACTGCACTGTTGTTGGCTCAGTGACAGTGTCCTCCCCCCGAGCTGCGGAGTTGCGTGTATACGTCTGTCTCAGGTACATTACCGTCGTGCGCGTGCAAGGTTACATGCTGTAATTCAAGCTGTTAAAACAACTCTCCGACAATCACCGCAATCGAATAATAGGGTCGCCTTGTTTTCGTGCTACGTTCGTTTAAACATGGAAATCGCAATGATCTTGACGTGCCGTGTGAAACTGAGTCGACGTACTGAGATGTTGCGATAGGTCCAGAAAAGTATCGCTACATCAAAAGAAACTGCAAAGAGGAATAAACCAGCGATTGTAAGGAAACTTAATTAAAAAATTGACAGAATAAGCTGATCAATAATAGGTTTGCATATCTTGACGTCAGCAATTCTTTTAGTGACTAGTAGATCTAGGATTCGCTACACCAACGGTGACAGTAGTGTCGACTACTTAACTTCATTTTCCAGACCGAACATTAACTACCATGTCATAAAATACACTTACATAAAATCTAAAAACAATATTTTAGAAACAGTCATATTAATTGGCCGGCGCACGTCCCTGTTCACGATTGGGAATGCCACTAAATTTAGAGCAAATTTCAGTCCCTTGAATAGTTTGATACTAACAGGCACTCGGAATTTATAATCCGCCACATAATGTGGTTTAATATCCGTTTTAGAATATTTTATTTTCGCAGAAAGTATAAAAAAATAGTCAAGAAAAATTTATTAATATGTGTAACTACGGAGCAGTCCAGTCATTTAAAGAGAATGACTCAACGGAAAGAAGCTTGCGCAATGCAACGTGCACACGAACTAGTTTCAACTATTAATAAATGAGCCGTAAATAGTTGCCACCGCGAGACGAAAAGGTGAACTGACAAACTGATGAAAAACAAAACCGTTGTGACTAATGTAAGCATGGCTGACACCTGCCGCGGTCCAATGTAAACTGTGCGAGGGTGGCGAAGTGGCGTCTAATCAACCAGTTGGACGTACTTGTGTATCAATATGTACAGGCGCAACTCAATACACCTGTGCGAATGATTACGTGAAAAAAATAGTTAAAGTGGATAAAAAAGATAAAAACCCTAGTTAATTTAATTTTGTCAATTAACTAGGGTTTTTTAACCAGTCAATTCATATTATGTACAACAGATTTCCAGCTAAGATTGTTATAATAGCTAAACACAGTTCATTAAGGAAAATTCAATTACCTTGCAATAAGTTTGGGTGATTGAATGGTTAAGCGGAATCGCGGAAAACCTCTTACCCAAACATATTCTATTTTAATATTTTAAGACCTTGGGGACGCTAACTCAACGCGCAAATTTTCAATCCTTTACATTACATGAAATATTTCACGGGAACCAATAGATATAGTCCACGTGCTTTGTATAGCAATCAACATACTGATCACTGTGTCGGAACAATTAACTGATGTGGTATTTCACATCCATCATTATTATTACACTACCAGTCTAGAAAGTGAAAGACGCGTATGGTTACCACTTCAAACGACGATTCCTAAGCAGGAAACCAGCCTCTAGATATTCCGATATCTGTCATTTCCCCTTCTCACAGCAATTCAGCCACCTGACCAGCGACAGAATGACCCGCAGGGATAAGCCTAATCCTGCCTCAACACTCAACACTTTCACCGTCACTTCCTCTCAACACTATCAAAAACGCGCCTCTTGAAGCCGATGGCTGCGGTCAAGAACCACTCTGAATCACGTCATTCGGTTTGGAAATCACTGTTCTGGATTGCTTAATACAACCACTGAGTCCTGTAGGTTACCTATCAAACCTGACTTGATGTAACATAATTGAGGTTATACCTATTTGGTAACCTATGTGACCATTCCCAAATAAATGAAAAGAGCAAAGAGCATGTTAGAAACGATGTTGTTACCCTAAAGCCAGCATCAATGTTAAACCCAACGTTGTGTGCCAGCGAAGCCACTGACAATAATTACTAGGAAAGGTGCACATTTAGTGAAGAGCCACTGCAGGTTTTACGTGTTGTGACAAATAAATCCCCGTTCCGCTTCCCCTTACTATTGTACTAAAATTACTTTTCAATTATATTGACAACTAATTTACGTCAGATTTAGAAACTACATTAATATATTAAAATTATTTAACAGAGTACCCAAGTGAAAACACATTCTCCATAGAGAAACTCTTTATAAAAATCGATAAATTCTTTATTATTAAATGAAAAATGTTAACATGCTTCTTAAAAGTTGACATAACTCTTTCGCCCAGCTAAAACTAACATTGATCTCCACAAAAATCTATCCATTCCATCTTTATTCCGGCCACCAAACACCATCATACGCAGTGAACGCGATTGATAGCGGGGTCGGAAATGGCAGTGGTCCCAAACTACTGCCTTGCGGTACGCCGAGTCACGCAGCGCGGCTGATGACTGACAACTGGATGAATTGGGCAACAAAGCCGCAGGAATGCCGAGCCTCTGATAACTCTAATCGGTCAACCACACCGGCCGGAGCTTCCGTCACGTGTGATCTACATCACCAGTCTCACCTGCTGTCACCACTGTACTTACTGACTTATTAACGATAGGTGTACTGTAGTTATCTTAAACATACAGTTAAAAAATGATAGAATGGACTGTACTAAATATGATCTTTCAGGCTTAGTAGTGAGAGTTGCGGCAATCTTCCATTAACAAATCAGCGTCGATGTAAAATTTATAAATACAAATCTTAAGTGAAGTTTTTTTGAAGAGTGTTTTAATAAAAATAACAGTTAAATTTAAAATTAAATCTAGGTTACATACCTTCCGTCCAAACAGTTCTGTTGTATATATATATTGTAATTATACAATATGCATATTTCGAGATATAATATGCACCTTCATACAAAGTGGCTAAACGACTAGATAAATTTTTAAGAGATCATGTAACAATAACCAATAACCACAGCATTAGAAACAGCCTTGATTTTGTAAATATAATTAAGAATAGTAATATAAACAATCAGTTTACCAAGGCATCATTTGATATAGTAAACCTGTTCACAAACGTACCAATAGACAAAACCACAGAAATAGTAAAAGAAAATCTAACGAAAAATTCAAATCTTGACCGAAACAATAAAGGAGTTTATGAATTTATTGAATCTTGTACTGAAACAAAACTATTTTCAGCACAATAACAAATATTTTATTCAGCAACAAGGCTTAACAATGGGCTCACCTCTTTCTAGCATCCTATCTGAAATATATTTAAACTACATAGAAAACACTTATATTTTTTCAGCCAACAATAATTATGCTAAGAATATACTGCTCTACAAAAGATATGTTGATGACACAATAGTTTTTTACAAAGGAAATGCAAGACAATTGGAGTTATTGAACAAACATTCAAACAAAATTTCCCCAACCATTCAGTTTACATTAGAAAGTGAAAACAACAATAGCATAAATTTTCTTGACCTATCACTAAAGAAAGATGGTAAAAACATTAAATTCTCTATTTACCGAAAACCAACTGCTACTGACCATACCATCCATGAGACCTCATACCACCCGATGGCACATAAAATGGCAGCCTATAACTCGATGGTACACAGACTCTTATCAGTACCTATGGATGCAGATGATTATGAAAAAGAACGCTCCATTATAAAATATGTAGCAGTTGCTAACGGTTATGAGAGCAAAATGATCGATGAAATAATTTCCAGGAAAATAAATAAAAATAAAAATAATATCACCACCAGCCCTGATAAAAAGCAATTTGTTTCAGTCGAATATGGACAATCCCTACATTACTCGCTGAATAAAGAGTTAAAGAAACAAAATATCAAACTAGCCTGCAGAACTTCAAATAAATTAAGCAAACAGTTAAATGTCCATAAAAACAACTCGAACTCAAACACAGGAATATATCAGCTTAACTGTTCAGACTGCCCCAAATTTTATATTGGACAAACAGGCCGCTCTTTCAAGAAACGTTTCTCCGAACACCTTCCAAAACCATCTTTGAAAGATCAGAAATCTAAATTTGCACAGCATCTTGTTGACAATAGCCATAATGTTAGGAGTATGGAAGAAAATATGGAAATTTTATTTAATTGTAAAAAATCACCCTTCATGAACACCATGGAAGAATTAAACATTTACAACGCATTTAAAAACGAACCCAGCAATGTCCTCAATGAAAAATTAAAATATAATTCAAATGTCTTGTTTAGCCAGATTGAGGAAATACAGACAAAGAGTGGACATATGATAAGAAAGGTTCAAGGTCAACAGGTGGGTGTAGGGTAGAATCCAGACCACTTCCTCAGTCGGAGTCTATCGCTGGCCAGCACAGGATTGTTTTTTAAATTATTAAGTTTTAAATGTGTGTCATATGTGTCAATAAGTGTATTATAAGTGTTGAAATTGTTTTTTTTTTTAAATTTTAGATTGACAAGCAATGAATAATCAACGTTTTTTTGTATATACCTGATGATGAGATAATTATATCTCGAAATATGCATATTGTATAATTACAATATATATATATACAACAGAACTGTTTGGACGGAAGGTATGTAACCTAGATTTAATTCTAAAGAACAGTTCAGGAGGCAACAGAATAATGAATAAATTTAAAAATACTTATGTTTTCGTAGTTATTAGTATAATCTAATAGTGTACGCAGACTGGAATATGCGTTTACTTCAATTCTTATTAAGGGGTTGAAGAATGAATTATGTTCTATTTTCGCTGTGAGAAAAACCAAGAAACTGGCGTGCGGCATCAAAATACTGTATGTAATATGAAGATGGGTCAGCAGAAGACAACGCTTCTTGTTTCTGGGCCTAGCTCAAGCTCTGCCTCCTAAACGCTAACCAAGCGATATCGTAACGTCAACATCCAAAAAGAAGTTTTACACGCCCACACAAGAATGCAGGAGCAAAGATTTCCGAGTGCGAAATTTCCTGCACGTAGTTATCCGCACATTTTGGTGCAAACAATAGTCAATCGGACAAATTCGTCCTATACCCTAATTTTTAGGTCACCGTTCACAGAGGGAGTAGCGACTGTTCCAACAGACCCACGTGACACCCGACACCCGGAGACCAGTCTCCGGCCAGGAAGTCCGTTCCGCGCGTTGCGTCCCCAAACAACGGCCACAGCGCTCGCACAACTGGGAAACGCGTTGCCGTGAAAAATTCCCCTGTCCAAAGAACAAATCGCCATATCACATTTCCGAGCGGACCGGGCTTTATCTCCAGTCAAGTCACTGAAGTATTTATCAAAAGTTTTGGAGTTGAAAAGAGTTAATATTACGAATAAAAC
Organism: Flexamia atlantica; assembly: GCA_035578135.1. Taxonomy (NCBI): domain Eukaryota; kingdom Metazoa; phylum Arthropoda; class Insecta; order Hemiptera; family Cicadellidae; genus Flexamia; species Flexamia atlantica. Next base: position 41,019,313 of record JAQJVK010000005.1, on the reverse strand, counting down.
ATTATTTGGCAGTTGTAAATATTAGTAATAAACAGAGCCATTAATTATTTAGTTTTATGTTTTTATTGAGGTAAACCTGCATTTTTTAACGTTTGTCGATATTTTAATGTAGGTCATCTAAAACTTGCAGTTACGCTAATAAGATATTATTGAGGAAAACCAGCACCTTGTTTTACATTTGTCGATATTTTGATGTAGGTAATCTAAAACTTGCAGATATGCTAATCAGATATGGCTATTACTTTTATGTTACTTGTTACTTAAGACCATTAAAACTTAAGATTTAAAATTCGTTTAACCATTAAAAATGGTTAAACGAATTTTAAATCGATCTATACAATAAGCTACAGAGAGAGAAAATACTGTAAGTCTCATTAGTATAATTTATTTCAAACATGGAAGTGAATGCGTGTCTAGAGCGGAACATGGAGGATAGATTCGATTGTAACATCTGTAAACACCTTTATCTGACAGTTAAGTCTGACTTATCGACGATAGCTGTCGTGACATAATAGAGCATACGTTTTTAAGTATCCAAATATCATGATTCACTCTCCTTCCTCCGATAGATGACAAACAAGTACGTATAACAATAAGTATAACTGTTTGTAGACGCGTTACATAAACTTCTATAAAACTGAGTAAAAATATGTGTGACAGTAAAAACAAGGAACTTGAAACATGTCCCTTTCAACTACAATCTTTGACAACTTCTTTAAAAGTTAACTATATTTTCCCCTTGTTTCTGATTGTTTTTCTATTTTCCTGATTAAAGTTTAAGTAGGCCTATACGTTAACACTTAAACCATATGCGACCACCTACTTGATTTCATATTTAATTTGGTCATGAGTATACTTGTTTTAAATATAGGCCCAATTTATTGTGACTATCGTTTCCCAAATTACACCACTATACCTAATAATTGAATAAAATTTCAAATAGATTCCTGAATATAATGTCAAATTTTGTAGTTTTAAGGTTGGCTGCTTGATTTCTGAATGAAAAAATGCTGGATGGTGAAAGCATGTAACGACAACCGTAACTGCATTAAAACAACAGTTAGCACTGTTGTTTGTCCCAAAGTCACAGCCCGTTATCAGCTGACCGATAACGGTAACGGCGGGCAGTGAAAGTCACTGACAGTTCTTGCAATTTTCTGATAAGCCGGCAGTTAAGTACTTGTAATCTCTGCCGATAAGAAAGCCGTATAATTTGCATTTTGCCAGCCGATTTAAATCTATTATTAACAACACCCGTGCTGTGTCATAACTGAGATATTGTGTATGCTTTTGGTTTCGATCTAAAAAGCTTGAAGGATGTTGTTATTTTAAACAACATATTTATGTTAACCTACATAAAAGTTGAAATTAAGGCATACTGTAAATGAAAAGAAAAAACTATGACAGATAAATATTGGACTGCTATTACTAAAATTGTGATCACAAGGATAACCTAAGGACTTATGGTACGGTAGAAACCAAATATAATAAACTAATTACTTGATAAAAAGATTATAATAACCTCATGAGAAGTTTAAACAGCCACATGTAGGAGTGAAGACATAAAATAATTTATTTAAATTAAACCATTATCTCTGGATCCCCGTTCATTGGAAATGTAGCTTAAAACACATTATAAATATCGAGTTATTTGGTTTGGCAAAGATGTTCACCCTAATGGTTGTTAAAGATGTCATCGTGTGAATGTAACCACACTTAATATCAATAATGTCCACATCTCAACGCACTGTGCAATACTATGGCATGTAATTTATACATCAATTCTATAAATAGATACGAGGATACCTCAGTAGATGTGTAGAGGTAGTGAGGGGCATGATGAAGCTTGAGTTTGAAGTTTGGGCAGAAGAGGGGAGGAAATCAACGATGACGTGGAAGTAAACAAAGACATGTGATTACATTACTAGTCTGGTAGCTAAAAAATACCAAACCAAAACAAAATGTAGGTTTATGTTAGAAACAATGTTTTGCTCTTTGAATAACAATCAATAAAAATGTGACATGTTTTTGGTTTTGCATGTAACAAATGACTAACACAAGAAATTAGAAGTTGTATCAATTGATTATCTGTTATTATTTATTTCACCTCCTCAAAAAATTCAATTTCATCTGGGTTTGTTTGTAAACACCCTAGCTTCATTATGTGCCTTACTACCTCTAACATGCAACCCGTTATAATGTTTACAAAATAACAGTTTTTTCCATTTTGTAAATTTCGATAAATTCAACTGAGCAAAGTTTAATGCATGGATGCGCAACCAATTTATATTTACGAGTTTTTTTTCACTTCCAAGTTAATTAGTCGATTCTCAATTGCAGTCAACACATTCTTCGTCACAGTCTAATTTGTATTGTCATTAAAATGACTCGTCTTCCCAAATGCGTAGAATTTTAATTGCATTCCTCTTCAAAAGTAGTTTAAACTGATACCTTGTTCGTTGCTCATTCGGCTTAGCATCATAATAACTAAATATTAGTTTCATAAACAAAATTGTTAAATTACGTCATTCCTATGTGATTTTCATATGCATTAAAACCATTTGAATCATCAACTTCAACCAAGGACTAAAAACTGACATGGAAACGATGATAAAAATAAGCATCCAGATTCATATTTTTCGTTACTTTTCGCAGGGGAGAGTGGGGGAAGCCTATTGGGCCGCCCAAATCCCCAAAGACCCACTTATACAGATTCTATCATCAATAACCACCCTTGATGAGCCCCTTATGTAACCTGCTTGCGTAACCGCCATGCGAAGTCGTATCATGTTATTGCCGTGCACGATAACTGTGTCAACCCGTGTATGACCCTGCAGTCATATGTGCAGTAGTATGTTTGCTGCTCGAAAAATGTTTTGACTAAAGCTAACATGCGCGCCAACAGGTATGGACGAACATCTTGATGTATACCAATGTATGAAATGTTTATATGAAGCTTATAGGCCTAAAGCCAATCATTTGCTTTTTATATTTTATTGTTTCAAAAGTACATTTTGGTAGTTCGTAGCGGCTTGCTTTATATAAAGCTGTTGAAAAATTGATCTTCAGGGATTCATACGCAGACTCGAGTCGAGGGTCCACTTTTACGTTTATTAGTCCTCAAAGGCTCAATGTCACTATCGCCGAATCTTCCCGTGTTGGGCCGGGACAGAATGTCCAACAGTATCCCCTGCTTGTCGTAAGAGCCGACTAAAAGGGGAGGGGGGCGCACTGGTCCTTTTTCGCGTCTCCTTTTCACAATTCAATTCTCCGGTTCATTTCAATAGCCCGGTTGTTTTTTCTAAATCATTCCGGCCTATTTTCCGGGGTGACTCTGTGTTCTTCAGCCTCCATTGCGCTGGAGGTCTAGGACGAGCAGAGGGTACAGCTTAAAAACTGGGTTCTGCACCTCCCAGGCTGCCGGATAGTACAGGGGCCCGGGTCAGCCCAGCCAGCTGACCTGGCTGCCCTATCAGCCGGCGAAAATCCCTTTGGCCGTGGCGGTGCCGGTTGGCGACCGGATAGGGCCCTGCTGCGGTCACGGGGGGGCTCTGCCGAGGCCACTGCTCGCCTGGGACCGCCGGTGTTTTGGAGGCGGTCGAACACGGATATAGTTTCTCTGGTGATGGGTCGGTCTGACTTTCTCATCGGGGTACGTTTGGGGGGTCAACGCCCAGTCTTGGGGGCCAATCCAGACAACATGGCAAGTGCAGACAAAAAAACGATTCAAAAGGTGCACGAATCAAAACGGGGTACCCTAACCCCAAAAAACACCCAGCAGAATTCTCCTCTGAGTGGGCTTGACGACGGGGTGGCAAGCCCCTTCGAAAGAAGGTCTCGACTCACGAGATCGCCACCAGTCCGGGTCGCGACACCTGCCTCATCGGTGGCCAGAACATCCGCGGCCATTGAGAGGGCACCCACTGAGGACAACGAGCCGATGAATGCCAACTCGTCTCCCTTTGACGCGGTCATCGCGCTCGCCAGGCAGCAGGAGGAGGAGCACCTTAAAAAGTGCTTCGACACCCTGGCTGTAATGAAGGCTGCTACCGCCCGGCAGAAGAACATTAGCAAGGACATGCAGGATGGCATTGTCCAATTGGAGGCCAGTCTGCAGCACATTGTCCAGCTGAGGAGGTCGTGGCAGTCTTGTGAGACGGTGGCCGCGTCGACCCAGACGACTCCATCGCTGCGGGTCAAGGCTCAGCCGGCCGGTGGAAAGCGAGCCGCTTCTAGCCCCGCCCAACCGGAGGCAGAGAAAAAGCCGAAGGGAGACGGTCCAGCGGAGAAGTCGGACTCCGAAGCATGGACCGAGGTCGTTAAGAGGAAGGGTAAGAAGAAAGACCCTCTTCCAAATCCTAGAAGCCAGCCTGGCACCCAGGACAAGAAGAAGGCGCCGAGGAAGAAGTCCCGCAAGCAGCGGCCGGACGCTCTTCTCATCAAGCCGTCGGAGGGGAAATCCTACGCCGACGTGCTGGGCGAAATTCGCAGTAAAGCGAAGCCCGATGAGAAGGGCGCCGTCATCAAGGGCATGAGGAAGACCCGAGCCGGCGATCTTTTGGTCGAGCTCGGTGACGCCTCCAAAAGTAAAGCGGCCTTCAGCGAGGACTTGCAGACCATCTTGGGGGCGAACGCGACCGTCCGCGTTCTCGAACCCAAGTCGACGCTGGAGGTGAGGGACCTTGACGAGCTGACGACCGAGGCGGAGGTGACTGCTGCCGTCAAATCCGCCATCGGCGACAACGTCGAGGTGAAAACCTTCCTCTCAAAGGCGAACGCTCGGGGTCAGAAGGTGGCGATCCTCACGCTGGGAGCCAGGGCAGCTGCGAAGCTCCTGGAGAAGGGCCACCTGAAAGTCTGGTACGTGAGCTGTCGGGTGCGCGAGAAGCTCGTGGCCTCCAGATGTTTTAAATGTCTGGGGTTCGGTCACGTTGCTAATCGCTGCCCTGGACCCGATAGAAGCAAGCTCTGCTTCAAGTGCGGCGGCCAGGATCACAGGGCCAGCGCATGCAATGCAGCGTTGTCATGTGTCCTGTGTACATAAGCCGGCTTGAAGGGCGACCAGGTCAAGCATTCCGCTGGGTCTGGTCGTTGCGGGCAGCACAGGCGGGCCATCCATGAGCTTCGCCAAACACAAAAGAAATGATCAGTGTTCTGCAACTTAACATGCAGAGGAGCAGGACAGCAAACGACTTGCTGTTCCAATTCGCCACGGAGCAGGGCGCTGACCTACTGCTTCTCAGTGAGCAGTACCAGAACCGACGCTCCGCGCAGTGGTTCTCGGATCCCTCCGGCACTGCGGCGATATGGATCTTGGACCTCGGGAAGGTGCCTGTTCTCGATTCCGGATCGGGCAACGGCTTCGTTTGGGTGAAGAGCAGGGATTTCACCGTCTTCTCCTGTTACCTCACGCCTAACCAACCGATCGCAGACTACCGCCACATGGTCGATTCCATCGAGGATAAGATCATGAACACCTCTGGCGGGGTCATAGTCGGTGGCGATTTTAACGCCAAAGCCGTGGAATGGGGTTCCCCGCGGACCGACACTCGAGGACGTTACGTCCTCGAGTCGGCTGCCAGGTCGGGCCTCTGTATCCTCAACACGGGCGGCATTTCCACCTTTCGCCGTCCGGGGTGCAGAGAGACGATCCCTGACATATCCCTTGCCTCTGAAGGGATTTTCCAGCGGATCTCCGACTGGCGTGTCTGCGAGGACTACTCCTCCAGCGACCATCAGGCGATCCTTTTTAAGGTCCTTCCCGAGGGCGCGCGCTTGCGCGCTGAACCTGCTCCTCTGGCTCGACGCTGGAACATCAGCCGTCTGAGCAAAGACACATTTAAAGAAGTAATTAAAGACCAGAGCATTGTGAATTTCGCAAGTGCCGAAGATCTGGCAGCATCGACGATGCGACTCATCGCGACCGCGTGTGAGCAGTCGATGCCCGGAGTTTCCCGCCACCACAGGAAGAAGCCGGTTTACTGGTGGACGCCTGAAATCGCGGAACTCCGGAGGAGATGCCTTGGTCTCCGACGAGCTGCGCAGCGAGCCAGGAACCGCCCTGATGCAAATGCCAGATCGGCTGAGCACAGAGCGGCCCGCCGAGAGCTCCGCGGTGCCATCAACCGGAGTAAAGTCAGGTGCTGGAAGCAGCTGTGTCAGGATATCGACAACGACCCCTGGGGGATGGGCTACAAACTAGTAACCCAGAAGCTAGGGGCTCGCTCACCACCTGCGGTCATGGAACCACAAGCCATGGCCGCCGTCGTCGATACACTGTTTCCCAGCCACCCAGTTCGGCCAGTCAGGGAATTCGGAGAGGTAGGCGCCTTCCCAGTCTTCCGGGAAGAGGAACTCACCGCCGCCGTCCGATCCCTACGACCCAGAAGAGCGCCCGGTCCCGATGGCATTCCGGCGGAGGTGCTCAAGCTCGCTGCGGAGGTTAATCCAAGACTTCTGCTCGATATGTTCAACGCGTGTCTGGCGGAAGGCGTTTTCTTTTCTTCGTGGAAGGTAGCCCGCCTTGTTCTTATCCCCAAGGCGAAGAGTACACCGGGGACTCCTTCTTCTTTCCGACCCCTGTGTATGCTCGACACGGCCGGGAAAGTGCTGGAAAAGCTTTTGCGCGTCAGGCTGACCGAGGCCATCGTCTCTGCGGGGAACTTGTCCCCGCAGCAGTACGGTTTCAGATCCGGTCGCTCTACCATCGACGCTATCCAGGAGGTAGTTGAGGCAGTGCGGAGGGCGGAGGACCACAACCACTGGTCGCGCCGCGTGGTCCTTCTCGTCACGCTCGACGTGAAGAACGCTTTCAACTCCGCCAGGTGGAGCGATATGCTATGGGCGCTTGAGCATACGTTCCAAGTTCCCTCCTACCTCCTGCGTATGATCGAGGCTTACTTGTCAGACCGCGTTCTGTTGTTCGACACGACCGAAGGTCAGCGGCGCATTCCCATCACTTCCGGGGCTGCGCAGGGGTCCATCCTCGGACCAGATCTCTGGAACGTGTCTTACGACAGCTTGCTGAGGCTAGACATGCCCGATGAGACCCGCCTCGTTGGCTATGCTGACGACGTCGCTGCCTTGATCGCTGCGAGGAACGTCGAGCAGGCAAAACTGAGGCTCAGCGTAGTAATGGCCAAGGTCAACGGGTGGATGCGAGACCACGGCTTGTCCCTGGCTGTCAGTAAGACGGAGATCGTCGTCCTCACCAAAAAGAGGATAAACACCGTGTTCCCGGTGCAGATAGGTGACCTCACACTCGAGACTAAGCCTGCTGCAAAGTACCTGGGAGTCATGGTCGACAGCAGACTGTCTTTCGGCGAGCAGATCCAGCGCGCCGCCGACAAAGCCGCTAAGGGTGTCGCTGCCCTTGGTAGGCTTATGCCCAATGTCGGCGGTCCTCGTTCCTGCAAGCGCCGTCTGCTCATGACTGCCGTCCAGTCAGTCTTGCTGTACGGGGCAGAGGTATGGGCTCACGCACTCGAGAAGCGAGTCTTCCGAGACCGGCTTGCCCGAGTCCAGCGTCGAGGAGCTCTGCGGGTCGCTTCGGCCTACCGCACAGTCTCCGAGCCTGCTGTGATGGTGATCGCCGGAGTCATCCCCGTCCTCTTCCTCGCGAGGGAGAGGCAGGCGATTTACCGGAGGAGGCCTGAAGTGGGCCGGGAAGCAGCTGCCAGGGAAGAGCGCGATCGCAGCTTCGACTCCTGGCAGCGTGACTGGGAAGCCGAGCCGAGGGGACGTTGGACCTTCCAGCTCATACCTTCCGTCCGACCATGGGTGGAACGGCAGCACGGCGAGGTTGACTACTACGTGACCCAGTTTCTCTCTGGGCACGGGTACTTCCGAGCCTATCTGCACCGGATGGGCAAAGTCGCTAGCCCGGACTGTCTGTATTGCCCCGGCATCCCAGACACGTCCGAGCACACCTTCTTTCAGTGCGACCGTTGGCACGTCCGCCGAGCCTCGCTTTCATCTGAGATCGGCGTGATCGTCAGCCCAAACAACATCGTCGGAGCTATGCTCCAGGGAGAGGGCACCTGGAACTGTGTCCAGCACTACGTCCAGGCCATTCTTCGGGCGAAAAAGGTCGACCTCGATCGGCCTTAATCCTCAGCATTTCCCCTACGGAGGTTGCCCTAGCGGCGTAATATCAAAGGCCTAGCCCGAAGTAATGTGTGAAACAGTTCCAGGCTAGTGTCCTCGGTGCCGAGGGAGGTGGTTTAGTCGGTAGTTCACGGGACATCGAGCTCGTGGGAGTCCGACACTACTGAGGGGACAACGAGCCCCTCAGTGTGCGTAAACGCATTCCACCTCCTACCAAAAAAAAAAAAAAAAAAAAAAAAAAAAACTATCGCCGAATCAGGGCGAATCCTGACGAATGCGAACATACACTGGTGCTAGGGCCTATTTGTCGAATTCTCCCCAATTTTTTGGCGACAAACATTTTGGTGTTTGACCACCATCAAAACCACGCTGAACACCACTACCTCATTGTTGGAACGCTTCATCTGCCACAGACCTATTGCAACAAGGCGTAATACGAATACGGTAACCGCGTTCAGTTAGTTTCCATCGCCCCGAGCCCGAGCTGGACCTTATACATACCAAGACCATTTACAGCTTACAGCTTGTTGTTTAACCGCTCTCCGCCGAAGAGCCGGGAGATGTTTAAGTGCACTCACTTAAAACAATCGCCGCCACAAACGACTTAAATGCGGCGATTGGGAACAAGACATTTTACGCTGGAGGTCGACCGTCAACGCTGCCGCGACCACAGTTCACTGTTGTAGATGTCGGTCAAGAACAACGAAATCAACAAGTTTTAATTCATACTATATTAAAGATTAAGATATCCAGATGTTATGAACAACTTCATTTTTCTCTTTACTGTTCAACGACTGGTTTGCAGGCTCTGACCAGCCGTATTGACGGGTGAGTGAGTGTGGTGTTAACGTTGTGTAAATGGAAACAGTCATATATCATTACATGTTTAAGAAAAGGCGCATTTATACTAAGAAAGTTTGTGCTGCAACCTCATATGCAATCAATGTTAAATCCAAGCAAGGTCACAATACATTTTATATTAAACTTTCGAGGAACATGGCAAAAGCTCTCGCAGAGCTTACCGCAAGTCTAAGAATAGAGGTATCCATATTTTGCCTCGTATTGCGCTAGACTACCAGTAAGTGTTAAATATGTCTTATAGGACATAAACAAACAATTCAATACCAACATGAGTATTGGGGTGTTTCCACTTTCTGATGCCGCGCCATTATAGCTGACCAGAGCTTTTTTACAACTGAGTAGTGGTACTGTTTGGATTCATTCTTAGAGCGGTAACTTAGTTAAAGGTTTTCGCTCGAGTACAGTGGGAAAATCTCTTTAAAAAAGCATTAAAAACTAGATGCTAAGGCTTTAGTTTCACCCTTCAGGTATTGCCTATGAGTGAAAAATTAAAATAGATAGTCAATGGTCCTGTACACGGCCTTATTAATACCTCACTTTCCAAATAAAATTTGCTTTCGAATGGGACTATCCATCATAAAACAATTACTGTTTCTTGTCTTTTCTTTCTACGACATTGCGGCATAGAATTGCTCTTGAAACCTTTCCTCTTCGTCACTGAAAGGCTCAGGGTATTCCGTAAACAGGGTCAAGGTTTATGGCGGTATGCAGGGTTAAGCATTTTAGTATTTAGGTACAATAAATTGTTGAACTCGTGTTTGTGTCATTTCGTTTCTTCAATCAAGCGCATCAGAATGAGGGTTAATCGATGGGGGGGGGGGGGTGGTTTGACTTGCAAAGTTGGGGCAACCAATCCAAAATCGTATTCTGGGGAGAAAGGCAAAAATGCCATGTATACATAGAAAAAAATAGTGTTTATAAACGTAATTCGAACGAAGTGAAACGAGTGAGATATACTCGACTTGAAAATCACTCTTTGTGAACTAACTCCTCTTTTATTATTTGATGAAAATTCGTGAAATTTTACCTAAATAATATTTATACCCCGAAGATTGTTTTAATCTATAAATGAGAAGTGAATTATATACGTTTAAATGTTTTTTTTAGTTAATAGCCTTCATTTAATTTACCGCACTTCGTTCGCTATACGCGACATAGGAGCGTACTCCTAGTTTAAATGTCAATATATTTATAGCCCATCTATTTTAATGTAAAAGTTATTAAGCCGGTCCGGGACTCTTGGGGAACGCGGCTTATTGGACATATAAATTATTTATTTACTAGTGGATCCGAGCGCACGGAATCGTGCGCTACTCTAGCAGAGCGATAATTCAAATGGCGACAAATTTAAAACACAATCATGCTAACACGATCCGTCTTGAGGGTTATGTTTACACAAATTAAAAAATAACAGCAATTAAATTATCCAGCTGATCAAAATGTAAACAATTATGTTCTTCATAAGGATAACATGGGAACTTTAAAAGCCAATGGGGCAGAGCCCAAGGGTTTTTTTTTCAAAAATGTAAGGACAGTTTGCAAATCAAAATCAATCAATCAGTCAATGATCAAAATCGGTTAAGAAATGACAGAGGAGTTCATAAGACAAATTTCGTGTTGGCGTATTAATTATATAGATTTTACGTTTTAAGTCTTGTCACTTCTGATCATATTTCGACTCAAAGACGATTTATTTCACGAGACACCAATCACTGCCACAATCTTCATTTCATGGCGGTAACGAATCATTTCAGAAATTGAATAGGATTAGCAAATTAATAATAAAGACAGAATTTACGAATTCTCTCCTCTACCCCGGGGGCCAATAATAGCCAACATAATGACTTAAACACTGTAGCTGAATCTGCCGGTGTCCAACCATCATCGCTAAACATTTACAGCATTTTGCTCAAATATTTTGACCGGCATCGACGCGACCGTGTTACCATTGTATAATCAAAAGTTGTTTTGAATGGATCGCAAGAAATCGAGAAAAGTCATAATTAAGTTATAAGTTTTAAAACCTTTTTCCCATAAAACTTGATGCGCGCCCGTTTTCTTTTTCCCCCTTCTTTTTCAATTTCTCTTTTTTTGCAGTCCTTTGTAACAATTATCAAGTTCTCAAGTGCGCAGTTGGGTGTCACGTTATCCATCGCGGCCTATTACTCGACCGCACGAATGCCTTGGATCGGTTCTCCGGTGGCGACCTCACACCACCACGCCATGTTGATGTCTCCGCGGCCAATCCGCTGACGTGTCTGCTTTCGGGGATTGTTTATTAATCAACTTGTCGTACAGCGAAATATAGATAAAAGTAAAAAGCCTAATCAGGCATCCTTCCCAACCTTAATATACCAATAACCCCAGCAACGAGTTCTGTCGAGTAAGATGAATCTGTCCCCTTGCGTCCCAGTGATTCATTGGATTCCGCTCCAGCAGCAAATTAATTATGCCACTTGACTCATTGCCTTATTCTTGTCAGCTACAGTATTTTATTTTCAACCGAATAAAGTACTATACAGTATTCCATTTTCATCACTATTAATATTGGAAATAATGTATACAAATTTGATCACAACTACACTACACGATGTTTTGTTACCTTAATAAATTTACTAAAACGTATAAGGTCGGAAGTGATAAAGAATGTACAGGCTTTAAGTGTGGTTTTCTTATTACCGGCAGAACAGATTGTAACGTTCCGTATTCTTAGTGAGTCAGGACTAAGGATAACGGGGCTATTGCTGAAATTGGTTTCTATTTTCTGAACTTCACACTTGACTAAATACAGTACACCTCGGATTATCCGGACCTCACATTATCCGGATCCCGGATTATCCGGACCGGTCTATCCGAGAAACTGAAAAATTAAAATCATGGCAAATTCATAATTTTAGCAAGTTTACCGGTGAAATGCGCCTTCTAAAAGTAAAATACAAATTTAATACATTAATGTGTATACGCATTTGGATTAACATTAATTGAAGGAATCAACAGTATACACTACAGCATTTTCGTGAACGTAGTTATCAACAAAAGCGTTGCCTATGGCAATTTTGCGACTTTGTTTCTTGCTGTCATTTGACGCGTTACGTTATTTCTTGAGGAAAGTTACTGTAATACGTTTTGAATTACATTACGTATCGTCATTACTATTTCTAGCTTGAGTTATTTTGAGTTATGATTATTTAATCTTATTAAATTAAATATTTTAATCTGGAGTTTTATTCCAAACCTAAACCGTAGGTACGGTAAATATATTCGTATGATGAATAACGAAATTTAGTTCTTATATTTGTTTCAAAATTAAACCCTCCTAAAAATTGGAAGACTAACATGTTGAACAGTCCTGATACGACGTTTGCAGCATCAATTTAGTAGGGGCTAAGGTACGCGATCGCTATTTAGGCTACATTGTAATGACCTCGGATTATCCGGATTGTTTTCTATCCGGATCGGTGTACCGCCACATTAATCCGGATAATCCGAGGTGTACTGTACTGGGAAACTGGATATTTGCTTCCGATCTTTATTTACTACAAACACTTACAACCACGTTGTAAATCCTTGGATATATGTAGGAAATACACAGAAACGAACTTTCTTTAAAGAAAATTATTCCTGCTCGCGAGTAAAAGGTTCGTATATAAAATAAATAATAATGCATTACTTAAATTATTAAATTGTGTCACATGTAATGTAAGGTAAAATCGTTTCCGGCCGATTAAAACAGATAAAATTATGATACTGTTACAGTTATGAAAAAAGACAATTGATGATTATATAACATATTGATGTCATATATTTCTGACGGATTTCCTTTCCACTTTTATTGAAGTTGAGGAACAGTGGATTGCTGTAAACCTTTATGTATATTTATAAATTGACACGCACTGCTCAGCAGCAGTAAACAATAAATTTTAAACAATAACAAATGCTTCATCTTTCAGTCCTTTATATTGTGCTCCTAAGGAACCTTTTCTCTAAGAACTGATATTTATTTTCTTCGATTTTTTTCACCGAGACCTACAATGGATTGAACAATCATCGGGAGCTGTAGACGTAAAAGCAATTTGGTCATGACCTAAAAGTAATTTAAAGTATTGTCTTTTTGCATCCAACTCTATAAAATTATTTAATTAATTTAAATTTGTATATACAGTTGTTAACCGCGTGTTGGAAGCCTTATCTGCATGTGTTACACTATACGTGAAGAAAACAATTACTTCAACAACGCAATGTAAAACAGAATGAGCGATATGTGAGAACAATGGCCCATTAGAAGTATCAATTACCTCACAAGAGAGGAATGTTAATTGAAGCAACTACCAGTGCCAACAACAATTACATTAGAGCAGTCTTACCTTCGACGCTAAATACCGGCGTCTCTACTGACGCGACCAATGGAACTTGCACTCTTGGGTTGAATGCACTTGAAAACAATTTATTTCAATATTCCTGTCACAAAGTTCTCACAAATCAGTCTTACTTAATATTAGCTTCTTGTAAAATATACCATCACTTAAAACACAGATTTTCAAAGGCTATTTTAAGAAACCAAGTTACAATCCTAGAACAGGCAGTTTCAATTCATCTAAACACATTATTTTAACAAAAAGTGGATTATGATTTTGTAGTAGAATGCAACATATGACGCACCAATCAACCTCAAAATGGCTACTAGAGACGTAAATCAAATGTAAGAACGCAATATTTAAAGTAACAATCGTCTGCTAGGTACCTCTGGTGGGACCGAATGTCACCGCGCGACCACCTATCACCAACTGACGTCCCCGCGGCGCGCGACCTCACCGCCCGCCCCGCCCCGCCTACGCCGCGCTAATCTGATAACTGATAACTGCTGTCCATCACTTCTGGACATAGCGGCACTATTCTGATACTGTTAACCTGCACTACTGTCGATCAAGATTTTGAAAATTCAGCTAGGACTGCAAGCTTAATTGTTCATACCAACAATAGAGCTCTTATATATGAAAATTGATAATTTGGCCCTGATCAACTACTGTCATCAAGCTTTTAATAGTACAGCCAGTACTGTATTACATTATTTCAGTTGTAATGCTGATACGTCGTCATCGCTTTTCTACGCTAACTCATTCCCATACTTTGGAAGCACCCTGTGATAAAAGTACCAGACCGGGACTCGAACCTGGGTCCTAACTAAGTGTAGCCAACGGTTACATGAGCTACTGCGTCGCTATATCTCATGCGTGACCTGCGTACGCGTTGCTTCCAAATACTGCGCTTAAACACGGCTTAAGGCACATTTACAAGATCAGAGGATACTACAGTACTATAAAACTTGACATTTATAGATGCGATAATGGGTTTTCCATTTGAGGGGGTACATTTAAGCTCATAATAATAAAGATACATTATAATTTAAGATCTTGTGATCGAAAGGCATACACGGACATCGTCGTCGATATTGATGCGCCAAGTTACACGCGGCGCATCATCTTTTACATCTTTTACTGCAACTTAACACGATGAATCTTGCATATGTACTGATTATATGTCAGGTTGGAGCGATTTGGTTGAACTTTCGTTAACATATCAATATTTTGCTACAACTCACGGAGATCGTTACGGGTTTTCCCAGGTCGTTTTGCACATGTTCGTCAATCTTCCAACCTCAAAAAGCGTAACGATACGACGTTTACACGCAAAGATCAGGTTGGGGCAACCACATGAAAATATGGTAACATGTAAACGGGCTTTCAGCTGAAGACTACACACTCGGAGCAGGTAGTCGCCGGGCCGCTGTGTGGCGGTGTGCGTGGCGCGCGGTCGGCCGTGGCGGTGAAAGTGCGGCTGTCATTGTTCGCGGCCGGCCACCGTAACATACCCGCCAATTTTCATACACACCGCAACACCCGGGCCGCGGCCGCTCGCTATTGGAATGACCGTGCGATAATCCGTCGGCCTGTAACGTTACACGCGGGAAATATGGACTGTTTTACCTATGAAATGGTCAAGCGTCTTCGAAAAGAGAAACTTCTTCCGAACTATCATAATCTCAAGTGAGATGAGAAAACACTAAACCATATGTTTTACAACAATGCAAACGTAAGTTTGCTTATGTTAAGTTCGTATAAAAAATGCCATTTTGTTTTGGATTAACCTTTTTACGTTTGCATTTGAAAACTTCCGACCATATGATTAGGGCAAGATGTCCCATTGTTGTAAAACATATGTATAAATTTTTTCTCATTCATAACTTAAGGCCCTGATCATAATGCAGATCGCAAGTTTTCAAAGGCAACCGGAAGTTGGAATTTTATTTAGGCCCTACGCATAACTAATTTTGAATCACTACCATTTTGTTTCGAAAAAACTTTTTGAGAACCGATTTGCGGCGTCGTATTCTACTAATTAAGACCTTTAATTCGAAAAAGGCATAACTACCTATGATTAGGTTTAGAATTTTCTTCTAAACCTTGTGGGCCGTTCCCCTGGGATGGTAGGAAGCATATAGTTGCTAAAAGGTAGATTTTTATGATACGCATCTAAGTAGAAAGGATTATTACCCTCTGCCTATGTTGGTGAAAACCTTCCGGGACTTTGAATTAGTACAAAAATGAAAATTGTAAATGGCCAGGGCCGGCGACAGGATTTCCGGGCCCCTGTGCAATCAACAGGCCCGGGCCCTAAGATCTGGCGATTTTTTTTACTTTTTTTTGTTGTTTTTGGGCCCCTTTTTAGCGTTCCGGGTAGTGATGGGAACTATCCGATAGGAACAAACGATTCATCCGGTTGTTGCGCGCCAACCGATTCATCCGATGGTTACTCTAATTTTCATCCTGATGAACTATCCATTCATTCGTAAGCAAATCATATGAACGGAATTATTATCCATCTATCTAAACACCATCCTTCCATGTTTTCATTCTATTATATAACAATTCGTCCCGTATTTTCATTCGTTTAAAAACTACGAGTCAGTTATTTAATTTCTGAATCTGTTCTTTGGTGAAAAATGCGAGTATTAGGGCCTAGCGTCAAAGATAAAAACATCCTAGGTTTGCACCAAGAGGTTAAAAGTTTAGCTTATTTAATTACCTAAACCTAAATACAAAATGTTTCAAGGTATGAATAATTATTTATTCATCCATGTCAGGTGAATCATCTGCTCAGCGACTCGACAGTATCTATTTTTATCCGAATAGATATGCCACAAAACCAATGAAAACTATCCATCTGAATCATGCTCGCGAACAGATGGGTTTTCATCCATCCACTTGTCGGATAGTTCCTCCTATCCTATCTCCGCAGACAGTGCGGGCCAATATGCTCCCCACCCCACTACACAGAAAAAACATCGGATGAGTCATCCATCTGAAAACTATCAGATGAAAGAAAAACCATCGGATGAACCATCGGATGGTTGAAATCAGTCGTTTGTCCCATCACTAGTTCCGGGCCATTTTCGGTGTTTCCAGACCCCGGGCCCCTATGCATTTGCCCCCCCCCTGCTCCCCCTGTCACCGGCCCTGTAAATGGCTGTCATTTCGGTCAGGGCGAACCTTTTGAGATCAGGTTTGCGGCATTGTTTTCTACTAATTGAGGTCTTTGATTTGATGTACATCTCAACCTATGCTTACATTAAATATTTTCTTCCTACTCCTTGTGGGCCGTCCCCATGGAGGAGCGGGAAATCAATAATTGCTTAAAAATGTAGGTTTTGATTATGAATATCTGGATGCAAAACTGTATTATTGCTAAAGAAATATTAAGCCGTTCCGGAATTTTTTTTACACACTGTACATGGCAATACCAAGGTTTCAAGATTCTACGGAATCCCTTACAATCTATTTTTGGTATTGAAGTTTAACTAAAAATCACTTTAGACACCAAAGCTCCATAATCACAAATTTTTATTTTTTTAACCTCTCCGACAGTCTCAGAGTAAATAAATAAGTAAAATAAATAGTAAAAAAGTAAATAAAAAATATATATTTACCTGGTTGCCAGGTAAATGTTTTGCTATAGAACAAAAACTGGGGTAAACTTTATAAAAGCATAAAAACCATTTCTGAGTGAGGAATAAAAAAACATGAAGCTCAAGTTAGAGAGGAATGACCGAACTTATAGTCGCAATAAAATAATAAAATACAGAGATAAACTACTTACAACACCCATGAAACATAATTTGACCCCTGCATACCTGAAACAAAATACGAGGACTGATGTAAACGGATGTGAACTAAAAACAGAGAACAACCTTTCATAATAACAAAACATCAATAATCAATTCCAACATAACGGAAGTTTCGAAATACAAGAATTACAAAAGAAAGGCATGCGAACAAGTAAACAAACGTAAAACGCTGAAACTGTTAGGCCCATGTTATACGGGCAGCTAAAACGCGACGTATAAAACGCTGACGCTGGACATAAAAAACGGAGCAGTTATACGAGCATCAATAACGTCGCGTCGCCGACGCACACGCTCGGTGGGTGGAGCTGTTACACGAGCGGGAAAAACGCCCCGCAGAAAAAAAAGCGGGGAACTGTATAGGCCTATAGCCATAATTAACGAGCTATAATCTGACCATAGTGATAAACATACTTGCTTTATCTTGATCGTCGCTGCTCATCTCGTCCCAGTTTTCATACATGGCTTTTCCAACCTCAATCCAGCAGCTGGCTTTAACTTGTTTGTTTGAATATTCCTTTAATTTCGTATCATACAGCGGTGGTCGAATTTCGACCTCCAAAATATAAACTTCTCTGTGTCAAACATAACTACTGTATTAACACAAAACTTGGTGAAGGTCACAAAAACACTAGTAAACAACTGGAGTATGCGAACTTTCCCACGTGAGTGCGCTGGGTCAGTGTCTGGTGGGGGGGAGGAAGCAGATCTGCCACGGCAAAGCTGCCCGTATAACACCGACTCGCGTCTTTGCTGCCGCGTCTTTGCTGCCTGTTTACCGGTCCGGACGCGTAAAACACGTCGACGCTGAGTTTACCGGGCAAGACGCGGCAGCTAAAACGCTCGTATAGTTGCACACCACGCAAGTCCATTATCCCGCTAGGCTTGACGTCGACGCGACGTAAAAGCTACCGCGCTTTTGCTGCCCGTATAACATGGGCCTTACTGCGTTCCTCTTGCCTGAGCGTAAAACATCTCACATTTTGTATTACAGGTTAAGTGTAAGAGAGGGCCATGTGACCCTAACTTTGCCTGGTTAAATAAAGGATTTTTCATTTCATTCTTTTCAATTCAAAATGCCAAATCAAAATTTGGTCCTCAACATACTGGAATGTGTTTTGTAAATCTCTAAAATAATAGCCTATAAATAGAATAAACCAAAAAAGATAATTCAAAACTGCTACATTACGAAATATAAAATGTTGAGTGAAAAAATAAATTATTATTGTTATAAATACGAATGAAATTTTGGAAATTAGAGATTAGAATAACAAGGTATGTTTTGAAAAGTTGTTCTATCTCCTGAAATGAAAATATTTTGATTTACAGGAAACCCAAAGAAAAAGACGGCTACTTAACGTTGGTGCAAACAAATGCAAGGACATTATTTGCCCAGCATTGACCACATTGCCGTTCATGGACCAATTACGATCAACTATAAAGCCAACAATTCTACCAGAGAAATGCAACGCCACCGGATTATTATTATTATTACTGCTGTAAAAAGGTTAATCCAAAAAAAATATTCGTACCTTAATCTAGTTGGTGGACCACTGTCATTTCCAATTGTATTTTCAACTTACGATTAAATACACGTTAAAATTCGAGTGTATTATATTATAAGAACATTAAATTAGATTATTAAAATTAATTAAATCTGTTTGATTTTCAGATTCCTGTACTAGTATCAATTATGGAGCCCTAATTATTGAGATAACAATTCCGTCTTTAAATCTCTCATTCGAAAAAAACATATTAATCGGAATTCGATCTCTGATTATAACTTGTTGACGCGAGTGTGCCCACGTATACACTCACCTCTTGCTCTGAACATAAAAATTATACCAAAACTATAAACTTGAAGGAGCCTTTAAGCATAATCATTATTTATTATAGTGCAAAATACCTTAGTTGAAAACTGGCTTTATATCCACCCACTTTTTATATCTAGCATATTTATTATGGTTTTGAAGTCAGCATCAGCGCCACATGTTTGATGTAAACAAAGACGTTTTTAGATCCCAATGCTTTTTAAATGGCAGATATGTTATGTTATTTCTCATTTTCTGGTAAACTTAAAGCAATTATAGTATTTTTCCCGAGTCCCTGAGATCAAGACCTTCAAATTGAGCCCATTCCCATCATCCTGCAACCAACCAAACGCCCACAAATTTCCATATATATAGATAGGTGGATAAAACTAAAATCGTTAACTCTATTAAAAATATGACCGATTTCGACACTCCATAAACCAAATATGACGATGCGCGTCGTCGTCGGGTGGAAGTAGTGCGGCGCCGATAACTCCACTTTCCCCTTTATCTCGTCTATTTTGGGCCGCCACTTTCCCCGTATGATAGGACGATGTGTCTACTACTACCCGCAGTATCGGGGGCTAACAGGGTTCCCGTGTACACCCGGGGCATCTGATACTGAGGCGGTGACGTCACGTCCCAGACCGCGAGTCTCGAGGAACATGTGCGGCCAACCGTCATCACTGATAAACTATAAAAGTGTTGGAAACCATCGAATTTGAAATAATTTCATATTTAATGACATTGCCTTAAAATTTGAGAAAATTCTGCTATACTTTATTGAACATGTGTGATAGATACTAAGTGTTGAATGTTTTCCCTTCGTAGTTGAGAAACCAACCCTATTCTTTCCGCAGAATATTACTATTTCTATTTTACGTGTCCATCAATGTCCTAATGTTTCGTTTTCATAAATTTCGATACGTTAACCTATTATTTTATACTTAGAATGATAGGTTAATTGATTATTACTTCAATTTAAAGTCTGATTTACAAGGGTCGAGCAAATACTTAATACTCGACCGCTAACTCGCTCTGTTTGACTCGCCGTTTTAACGCGCCCGTCCACTCGACCCGCGTAAGTCCGCACTAAAATACAAACATTCAGACATAGACAATAATATACATTCTTGGAAACTGAGCTAAAGGCACAATAAATTATTGGCGATTTTGTTGTAGTCAGAGGGGAGAAAGTTCGGCAACGCTCTGCATGTTATCGTTCCCGTGACGTCACCGCCCGGGACCGAGAGTCAAGAGGCCGACACGAGACTTCTCCCGTTTAGGAGGCGGCGTCACCGGCACGGCTGTAAGCTACTTTCTTCTGCCGTACATCTCACCGTTCCGCAGGTCAGAGGTCGGACCAGTTGGAAGGACATGTTATTGTCCTTTCTTTTACTGAAAGTCCTCATTGTCAACATTACAATCCTTTCTGTCTGAACCTGGGGTATGCTGACTGAGAGCGCTTTAAAAGTCAAAGCCTTAAACTTATGAGTTCAATGCCAGTAACGAACTATTATTTGGAAATAGTACAGTATTGCTTTATACGTAAAATAACGAAGCTGTACCATTCTTGTACAATAATTAATAAGAAGAATAAGTCAAAATGGAAGAACAGACATGTAGCAATGATTTTTAACATGTTCAGACCATTTAAATGACAAGGCAAGGGGGTATCACTCTTTCGGTAGAAAGATCTGACACCGAACTTATATAAGCCGTGTCCGCCACTGGTTCCGGCCTCATTATTAGTCTGTCTTTTGCAATAGTTCACAATTGATTCAGTAGTGTTATGTTCGATTTTGTGAGAAACCCAAAATTGTTGCGTAAGTAATTTAATTTCCATAAACTTAAGAAGCGTTAAATAATTAATAAAACCTTGCCTTGCCAACCAAATTTAATTTTTAAAAAATAATGTAAATATTTTTAAAACAACTTAAACTTTTGCTGATATAAATTAAAAAATTTGATGCTTTAAAACTAATTTCGAACTAAAATTAAAAATCAAATAGTAACAGAAATGTTTCTTTTACAGGGTTTTTCTTTGGTTATGTTTTGAAATATTAAATTTCATAATAAAGATGAGTTATGTCAGAAAGTAGTTTTCAATATAACCTCAAGATCTGTATTGAAAATTTAAAATTTAACAATCGTGCTTTGGAAATTAATTAATCGAAATGAATCAACTACAGCACACAGTCAAGTTACCATAGCGGTTATAACCAAGTATAGTACGTCTCAATGATAAATGTTTTGCTTGACAATATTTAACAAAACTCAATATTTTGAGAGAGTGAAAAAAGGCGAAACTTATGTCACGCAAAATTGTGTACGCTAAAGCAGGATTCAATATTTATCCTTTCGTCTCATTGAAATGCAAAGCATTAATATACACAAATAAATTTATAACTTCGATCAAAGGCCGGTAATTTACAAGTTTAAAACAATTCCTGCATGTCAGTCCTAGAAGATGTAGCCTCATTTGTAATTTCTTAGCATAATTTAAATCATTTCATCGAAAATATGTGACGTATCCAACGGCAAGAACCCATATAAAGCTAAAACCTTCTGATCAGCCGACCTTATAAAATATTAAAAATTTATTAAAATATATTCCAGATCCCTAAAGGGCCCGATTATAAAATTATACAAACGATTTTCGAATTAACATAACACCACTTAATATCACCTCAGATAAATCTTTCCATCAGCAAAACAGATAGGATGTAAGACATATTTTGCCGTCCTGTAAATGGAAGGCCAAAGTTTACATATTCATTCGCTGAATTCTAAATTATGACATTTAGGCGCTCTAAATGTTCGAATAGTTAATGTGATTAAGTCAAGGAAGTGCGACGACCATTCCCTGGACCTATCGGCAGCTTTGATGTATATTTCAGTCGCCTTGGCATTTGCTGTATTCAAGATTTCATGCCTGGAGGACTCGACTGGCATTGTGAATGTTATCAAATGTAACCATCGACGAATGCTACTGACGACATACTTTCCTGTCAGAGTGTTAAGGTCTATTGATATTGATCGAGTATAGAACGCTGATGTCGTCGAAATTGCTTGTTCATGTATTTAAACTATGCACATTTGGGTAAATGAATACTTGAACTCGCCAGCTTCCACTGATTTATTATTGAATTTCCTTGTTTCTTTAACACAGTACTGACTTATGTCACTTTTCTTGAGTTTTATTTCGTGATGGTTTAGGCCTAAGTGTTGTTGGCACTGATTTTAGCAAGTAACGTCTCACACTTCATTAAATTTTGTGTATAGCCATATTAAATATCCTGATACGAAAATAATGCGCAAGATTTCTGAAAATAAGCGAGATTAAAATAACAAAGCATATTTTAATTTTGTTGCTTTGTTATGATTTGGATACATCCTTTCATAATAAGGTCACCATTGGTTGGAAAAAACTTAACTACGATTAGTTTTTTCCTGTTAGAAAACGATAATCAGCCAGTGAAAAACTCTTTCATCCATCGTTGAAGATTCCTTTGTATTCATCTTAAATTATTCACTTTAAGAGGATCATAGTATCACTATCGCAAGACTATCGAATAGCATTTCATCATTAACCAAGCCTAAAATGACATTAGTATTGTAGTAATAAGTAGAATCAAATAAAATTCTGTATTCTACAGTAATCTGGAGGCTAAACAACTGAAAATAAAGCTAAAATATAATACTGAAGGATATATCACGCTGCTATGAGGTTATTCAAGCGAGGGGCGCACAGAAGTGTGTTTATGGGGAATGTCTGCGAGGTCGACCCCGTACCAATGAATACAGACTGTATTCATTGCCCGTACCCTTCTCCCCACACAATCGATGTGCCCCACAAAACGTCTCAAAATCACGTGGCACAACGAAAAAAATATTACACGAAGAACACAACAATATGTTGTTAATGTTCAAAGCATGCTCTAAAATACTATTATTAATGTTTTTTTACCACAGATGAAATGGTGAATTACTGTAGGGTCCCGATGAACCGAAATTTGGAAATCTTGAGTCCGTTAATCCGAAAAGTGGTCGGTCGAGACTGGATCTTTTTACCGATATAACGGGAATAAATGGCGAGTGTATCTGTAAAGCGGCCAAAGATTCGTTTGCGTTTAAACGGCGAGGGTAACTTTGCGAAAGACGATCCCACGTTTAGCGTTCGCAGATGACAAGTGTAACTCTGTAAAATAAGCAGGCATCCGGAAGGGTCACTCGCGCATGATTACCGATCGTTGGTAAATTTATACAATGTATTTATTCGAATGTTTGGTTTTAATCAAGTACTAATTTTGCTGAAACCAAAATACTTTTTGGTCCGAAATGGGTTGGTTCAGATCTTTTTGGATTAGTACCGAAACATTATTATATTAGTTAGATGTGTTTAGAAGATGCACTAATTTAAACTACCAAAGCCATTTTTAACAAGAAATTTGGCTCAATAAATGGGCTTTGCTTGAAGTGTTACGCAGTTCCAACCATCTCAGTAGAATATCCACCATGACAGGGCGATGCACATAATAATAAACATCGACCACATGCGTACAAATAGACAGAGCATCCCTATCTAAAAAAACATTGCAGCAAATGAAGCAGGGGCCGCCATATTGTTTCGGTATAGAAACATAAAACTCCGCCTAAAACCGCGTAATCTGACAGTGCTCATGTTACAAATAACTCGTTGTTTATAACATTTAGCACTGAAGCATAAGATTGACATTTCGCATGTGAAGAGCCCTTTAGTTTTAAACAGTAATAGTATCCATCATATTTCCAAAATATTTGTTTTTCTATTTAAAAAAATAATAAAAATTCACAAGTTTTTATTCAAATTTAAAACATGACATGAAAAAAGTAGTCGGCTGTTTTTTTAATTTTTGGTCAGGTAAAATAAAAACGGTGGGAACTGTTGCTGAAGAGTGTAGAATTTTTCAGATCACATTTTTTGAAAAAAAAAACAGCTGCTGTAGTTTGGTTGATAACTTTGTTATTGTGGGTGAGTTTATCCGTGCGGCGCCTCCATAAAAACAAAATCAATTCCAAACTGCTGTTTACAAAAATATAGCCGACTACAAAAATACAAATGTGGTATCAATTTAAAGGTTTGAATATCACAATTATTATGGTACCAATTATAAATGGCTTAGAAGCAGTTTACACATCATAGGAACGTTACAGGTACATTCCGTGGCGGCAGCTTCTCTAGAAAATGTCAGGACAAGCTTCTATAAAAAAAGCTTGTATACCTGTAATTGGTTTACCAGTAAACCAATTACATATTTTTTGTGTATTTTTTTAACGCCAGTGGCATTTTTTAACGTTTTGATCGGGAACGGTCCAAACCCGGGTCTTGTTACTATAATTGGTACTATAGTGATTCTGAGATTCAGACCTTTAATTTGATACCATATTTGTAATTTTTTACGTACTTTGTTTTTCTATGCATCAGGCAGTTTTGAAACAAATTTAGGCTTCAAGTCGCGGTTCGTGTGCTCCATCTATTATAAGATGTGGTCGCTGATAACAACTCATAGGGGGATACTTTAAACTTTTTTCCGAATGTGTCATATAGCCTGAAATGCACGGCGGTCGGGCGCCCGTTGTGTATGCGGCCCCTGCGCCGCCGCGCCGGTCTGTGTCCAGACAGGTTTTTTTGCCGATATTAATTGGTACATTACCGCCGTCACCGCCCATGTTTTTCGCCCGCAGTGAATTCATTTATCAGTTTTTTACCGCGAGGCCATGGTGGCGGCAGTGCGGCGGCGGTGCACCTAGTAAACGCTGTTTATGGAAAAGCGAAACCACAATCCATATACAGAGCCTTCCCAAGACAAATTCTCTCACAACCAACCTAGCTTCATCTGCCATGGTAAGCGGCGGATTACTTATCCCTCAAAAGGGAATAGCGGAGTTTTTACACGAGAGCCTCTGATAAATAAGGCACTGAATTTGTTCCACGGGGTTTCGCTCGACACCACTGTGGCTCGTCTAGATTTCCGTTATGGGCCTGGGTAATCGCATTAATAAACAATAACTGGACAGGCAATCAACTGTCCCAATAAATTCAAAAGTGTATATTTTGTATTTTATTAAATAAAAGAGACAACTTAAAATTAAGGTGATTCAAACGATAGCCTAAAGTCAATATTTACCAAGTGCAAAACGCAAAGTTTTATTGACGAAAAAAGTAGCATATTCAAAACTATAATATGCATATTGAATAATAAAAAAACACAAACCAATTAAAATTTTCACTTGAGGTACGGCTTGGGCCCCGTTGGCCTATCAACTGCTAGTGAATGACACTGCCCATCGACATAATATTAACTCGAGTTCGACATAATACATATAATCCGATTCAAATAACATGGCACAGACCGCTCGAGCGTTTTAATTTAGCTTTGGACTTGCGGACGGCATAAGGGCCACATAATTTGACTCAGACTGTACGTGTGTATAGACAGTGACTTCCCGTGCGCTCCGTGCCGCGCCGCCGGCCGGTCGGATCAGCCCGTCTGACCCACGCAACCTCCGCTGTCACGGCCCTCGCCAGGCCATTCCTGTCTAAAGACAAAATTTGATTTCACGGACGCAAAGTATTAAGAAACAAACTTTTAACATAGAGTTTAAAAGAATAAATATAATTACGACGCCTGCTTCCTTTAGTGGCGTGTAATACGCGAGTTTGCTTTATAATGTTTGAGGTGTCATTATTTTTACATCGATTTGCCTGCCACTACGCCTCAGAGTATTAGGGCTTCGCCTAGGTAGAGCAAAGTTCTGAAGTTCTGGACCAGTGTCGCTTATCCATCGACATTTGACCATGCTCAGTTCACTTTAACTGCGGACAAGGGAACACATGCGGGGACATAGAAGGCATGTCTTATATGACCCCGGAACACAATGCCATTTTTTGAAATATTTACAGTACTCATAAACCACCGATTTTGGCGTTTGCAAGCAAAACTGCAACTAGGTAATCTACTGTAGTAAATATTAAATATCATTCATTAGGTAACAATACAATATATTAAAGTAATTTACAAATTTAAACCCAGGGTATTTCATTTTTATAATGTCTGTCATGCGAAATGCTGACATAAAAGGCAGAACTCTCCCAACGGGTGGTCATCTTACACCAAATCACTGTAGACAACACAAGGTTTCATGATTACGATTTTATCTCAACTCAGATTAGTCCTGACCAACATTTCCCGCTTCTGTAGGAAGCGCGCGGGGAGCCGCCGTGAAACGGTGTTATCCGCGCGTTATCTCAGCGGTTCTCAGGACCCCGGAAGACTTGGGCGTGCCTCCAATCAGAGCCAGGAAGAGGTGCGAGCCGGGCTATCACATCACATCACAGTACCTGCAGCCACTGATAACCGGCAGTCGGCAGTCGCGAGCTTTCAACTGTCCACGGCTGTAGTTAGGTGACGAAGCGCTCAAATATGAAAAAAGGCAATGTGACTAATGCAATAGAAGTGGGTATATGTTTAACATACATTAATATGACGATGGAGGTTATTTGGATAGCTAGCTAGTTTTGAAGTGATGTTATTTAAAGCAAATTGAGGATTATATAAAATCATAAATACTAAAAACTAATCATGGAGAAAAATTAAGTAAAATAAATAATTTGCTCGTTTTATATTTATTAAAAGAATAAGTAACTTTTTGAGCGGAAGATTCTGGCCAAACCACTGGGTCAATATCGATGCCTTATATGCAATTTGAAAGTCTTCAACGTGTAGATGTCCCGTTGAAGCGTCCCAATGTCCCAGATCAGTGGAATTGGGAAGCTCTTAGAGTTCGGTTTTGGAGATAAAACAGCAATTCCAAAAACAAATGAATCATAACAACTTATTTTCACAGCCAGACAGCTAAACTGCTAAAAATAAAAATCGTTTTGACATTATAATACAGTTTCGTGGTTTTGCTGGTACATTTTAAGACCACAGAGTGTTTAACATGTAATATAGAATTTTAACTGATTTTAATAATGCAGGGGTCATTAAACATTTTAAAGTCCAGTTTAAGGAAGGAGCCTATATGCCTTTAAAGTATTGTATTTGACGATGTAATAAAAAACATTAGAATTAGAGTTCCGAGGTAAGGTAATAATGATGATAAAATATTGGTAATCAACAGACCATCCTAAAAAAGTAAACAAATTTAAAAATTGGCTGATTGTACTATTTAATCTATAATGCTGAGCAGCGTAAATTCATAACTAAAGAAATAGGCAGAAATAATTTGACTATCTCAATGGGAGAAGTCAAACGAAATAGTTTCCAAAGGTCACCCGAGCGCCTTCAAATTCGCGCAAGCAATTTCACAGCACAAATGCTAAAGAACGGCGCATCTGATCGCCGCAGGCGCTCACAGAATTGCATAGTAGTGTAGTGTGGCCTTGGTTCTAGCAATGTTAAAATAACACCAATTTTAAAGTAAGTGTCCTTATACAGGGTGTCCCATAAGTCAAGTGCCAAACTTCGGGAATAGGTCATATGGGTCAAATTAAAGATAAAATTAAGTATAACATTTTTTCCAAAAACGCTTTGTTTACCTTGTATCCGCCATTTTGTATTTTTAACAAAATATTTTTTATCTCCCAAGTTTTTGAATCGATTTTTTTTAAACTCGGTATGCACCTGTATCTAGTCAAGGTTAGTTTATGAAAAAATAATCAGCATGATTAAATAATAAATTTCAAAATGGCGGCCGTTTAAAATCTTTAAGTTGAAATAACGAAAAGACGGTACGTTTTACAAAAAAATATAAAGGATAACAATTTTTAGAAAATTTTATTTCCCATCTAATGACACCAAATTTATAAAAATCGGTAGGTAAACAACTGAGTTATGATCGTATTTAGATAGTGAGGCAACATTCTTCTCTTTGCAAGCCAATTGATTTTTTTGTTGTAATGTTAATTTTTTAAGGTTATTTAACTTGAATACTAAGGAATACTCAAGCACGCTGAAACTGATTTGCAAATTTCAATTTCGAGGATTACATTTTCCATGGGAGACAAAAACCCTTAAGTTAGCTTTATATCACCCAAAAAAGTGGGGACATGTTGAAAAAAGGGGGGATGTTGCATAAAAATACTTCGGAAATTCGTTTTGTTTGTGCAAGGCTGAAAACGAAAAATTCAAAATATTACATGTCGATTACTTGCTAATTTAATTTTTTATTAATTTATTTGGTGTGGCTGATATTTTATAATAAAATAATTGGAGCCAGTGGGGCTCAATTTTCGAAGTGATCAGTGATCGGACCAGAGTTTTCATCTTGAATTACATCTCATATCAAGGCCACAATACACTCCTAGTGAGACCTTGCCTGCTTGTGCTATTTACGTGAGTGAAACGGCGTGACGCTATCGAATAATGCGTTTGAATAATGCCGTAGACTGAGCTTACCACAAGCATGATCAATCTCTAATAATACCTAATTATTAAGCTTAAAATACCCGACACTTCATGACTGGCCAAATGTTAAAAATAGGCGAAGCAGGTTTGCCGTTCACTGTTGGTTGTTTATGGTAGTTTTTAACGATTACGTGCAATGTTGGCACTGAAATATTAAAAGAACAATATCCATGAATCATGTCGCACATCGGAAACTTTCTCTTTGGTCAGTGATGACATTGGACAAGTAACGTAATTTCGTCTTATTTAAATAATCCCTCAGTGTACCTATGAAATACGATTTTATTCACAAGGAAATTAAGAGCTGAACTGCAATGCTGAAATCGCTCTATGGTACTTTATTCCAACAAATTGCCAAGCACTGCACATCAACAAAAACAAACCCACAAAAAAGTCCAAACTAACTTTAGCATTGTCACAACTGCCCTCAGACTTATATTGCTTCACCCAGTGATCGAACCTCTACAGTTGGACTTAAATTTCTTTTTGGAGATGAATAAAATTGCTGAAACATACAACATGTCGAAAGGTATTTGCACAAATCCTCGAATGTAAAAGAACATCGAGATCTGGGATGTAATTTCTCTACCGATGACATTTAGTAGCTTCTGAAATGACCCCGAAGGAGGTTTTACATTGCAGATTCGGCCGTGCACCTGCTGTGACGTAATAAATGTTCAACGTAAGGTCAGGGGGGCGGAAGCCCGTGTATGTTGACCCCGTTGTTATTGTTTGTATCACGATCTGTTGTTCTGTTACGTGCGACGCATACTGAAGGTCAGTTCCTTGTAGGAGCGCTATTGTCTGTGTCGCTGCCTGACGGGCTTTCTGGTGCAAACGTACAGATTGCAAACAAGTTAAATACTTTAGCAATCAAACACAAATTGCCCAAAATTCTTTCCATACTCAAAGCAGTAGAACTGTGCGAAAATGAGGATCTATAATGAAAGAGTAACCAGCCAATTAATGAGGCTCCTTCCGGGAGGGGACAACATAACAGTGTGATCAAAAGATGCAGCAATACGCTAAGTGAGACGAGGTTAGGTATCCTAGCTCAACTTGCCTAATTTATAGAGTGATTCAGTACATTATGCATACATTACATTATATACATTACTTTGAAATGGCGACCTACCCAGTTAGGTATTTTAAGCCAAGTATGAATGACAGATGAGTGAAGGATGATTGTGGCGTGATCTTGTAGTCTTCTTACTGAGGCCGACAGGAGGGAAGCTCCAAATTAGGCTACAGCAGGTTGAGGGAATATGTTAAGAAGCATTAACATTTGTTGAGGAACAACATACTGTATAACCAACGTGAGAAATTGTAAGCATATTTATCTAATTATCTTACTTCATTATCCTATTAATTTCATTACAATAAATACAACATTGGCAAAATGGTATTCAAAGAACGACTGATAACAAACGTTAAAAAGAAACCATGTAGATTTTAAACGTAGAATTTAAATCATCAAGAAGTTCAGCAGTTTAGTAAATAATATATAGGTTCAACAATATTTTAATTTCTTAGAATTATTGGTTATCCTCGACTGATCATCGTGGTAAAAGTTTGGACGCCAGATTTTCTGGCGAAAACGCTAAGTCAACAAATCTAAACAATGGCAGGTGCAATCCCACAAGGTTGACAAAACTAAACATGCTACATCTGCAGGTTGACGTTTAAATGAACGGTAAACATTTAAAGTAACTGCAAACATCTCATTTTATCTACATTCCTGGGATATCCAGAAATATTCACTTGGGTCCATGGTCCATCCGTCCATGGTACTGATTTTACACAGTGCAGCTTATAACACTATACTATATGTTTTAGTGTCTGCGTCAACCTGTCGCTTTTCTCGCACCAGCTACGGGACCTGGAATTAGCAATTTATTAACAATAAAGAGCTAATTTATACACGTAGAAAAAACCTCTCAAAACAATT
Source organism: Flexamia atlantica (assembly GCA_035578135.1). Lineage (NCBI taxonomy): Eukaryota > Metazoa > Arthropoda > Insecta > Hemiptera > Cicadellidae > Flexamia > Flexamia atlantica. The sequence continues at coordinate 40,988,956 of JAQJVK010000005.1, read as the reverse complement.
CTGGACCTTGAGACAGTACATAAAAGTGATTGACTTCAGATTGCACCAACGCGCATTTAAGCTGATTAGAGTTAAAAATCCAACTGGATTTCTGGGTTCAACCAGGTGAGCAGGTCCAGGTCATAGTGTCACTGATAATATCTTCCCCGTGACCATAGAGAACGCCACTTCGTGGCAAGATCGTAACAACCTGACGGTGAAATAAACTGGAATGCAGACGACAATAGTGGACAACTAATTGTAATTTATGGACTCCGCGCCATTATCAAAAGCTTACAACTAAATGACAAACAGGGTGTTACCAATAAAAAATACACCAGTGACTTAACGACAGACCAACAGGAGAGGGAGATATACAATTTTAGGGCCTACTAATCAGTCAAATGCGTATTTTAGGGGATCTTGCATTATAAGGGAAGAATATAAGTGTAGTATTAAGAGGATAAAAAATAGGAAACATATTTGAGCCTTCTCCCTTAATACATACAAGAAATTACTGTTTGATTCTTAACTTTTCACGGCTTTTTTAAGAAGAAACTCTGGCACCAACGACTCTAGCCTGGATGAATATCTAGTTTCCTCATGAGGCCTGACAATTACACTTCATTACTTTTTCATTTGTTGAAGATTATAATCAAACCTTCCGTTCTCCCAATTCAGTTGCTGTAGGCGTAGGCCTGATAAAAATTCGCAGATCTGTAATATATAGTCCAGGAGCTACTAAGGAGAGTGAGCATGCATAAAAGTATGACACAATGTTTTTGCAGATTATTGTAATATGGACCTAGGTGATGCCGGAAACGCATGTCGTCACTTGGTGGTCGATATCTTGGGGGGAGGGGGGCAAAGATGGCGGGGGGCGCTACGCGTTAAATCGCTGATATCTCGAAAACGGTTAAAGATAGAACGTAAGTTAAAACGTCATTTTGTTTGGAAAATTATGGACTTTAAGAAAGGTTATTAGGTCCTAGGTCGTATCTCGAATGATAAAAGAGATATTAAATAAAACATGAAAATAAGGAAATTTCGGTCGATTTTTTCACGAAATTAGGTTAAGTTTGTGAGTTTTGCATACTAGTCTGACTGAATATTGTCACATACTGTTGTTGTATGGAGTGTTCTGATACCGTTAACGCATGTCGTCACCCTTCCAGGTGGTCGACGACATAAGGGGAGGGGGCAAACATGGCGGAAAGCGCTTTGCAGAAAACAACTGTATCTCGATAACGGGATGAGACAGAAAAGCGGGAAAAACGTCATTTTAATCACAAAAATTATTTAAATAAAAAAGGTCCTTAGGTCCAAGGTCGTATCTTTAATAATAAACAGCTTATAAAAATCATACATTTAGAAACTTAGTAATACTACAGATCTTTTCTACAAAAATCTTGACATAATGTCAGGTTTTTTTGTTTTATTTGATAATAACATGATAACCATGTTTACGAAATAAATCTTTATGTATTAACAGATTTAGTTATTGCGTAAACAGTGTGTTAACATGTACAACAAGTTATCTTAATTGCGCCCAGTACGGGAGGTTGTTTATGTAGAGAAAAGGTTCGCGTGACTGGTAAATAGGAATAAAATATAAATTAAAATTATTTCTAATTAGTTTTTACTAGGAATTGTATACTAGTATAAAAATTAGTATTACTATGGAAATTTTTCTGCACTGTAGGGAAATGATTAGTTATAACAAGGTGTACAAGTAAAATTTAGTTTTTAATAGTTAAATGATGGGTAATGAAATTTGTTATTACGTTCCTTGATGTAATAAAAATAGTTAAAATCAATTACATTAAAATACCTTTAAAGTAGGCATGTTGTATATATCTGTTAGGAACAAATAAGTTTGATAATTGACGACCATTGCTTGTATTATCCAATCATTGAATCTTTCATCTCGAAAAGTTTTTTCAAGTTAATCCCAAATGCATCTTTTGGCCTGGAATAAAAATAAAAATAAAAATACTACCTCCTTCTTTTTACTAAAATATGTATTTTCACTTTATTACATCATTGTTATAGAGAGAACAAAAATTAAATTGACCAAAAATTGACACTCTGTGGTATTGGTTGGTCGATGTTACAGGGTATTATTTGTCTGCAATGATAAACCTGAATTTAAATAATGTTATTTCCCATTCATATATGTTAAAAATGGCAGACATGAATTTGATGCTTGTAATTTTTGGTGGTTTAATATATTGGAGGCGAGTAAAGATATATAAAAAACCATAAATATATTAGTTGTCACACAATTATGATCTCCGATTGTTTCATAGTAAAAACTAATTAGACATTATTTTAATTTATATTTTATTCCTATTTACCAGTCACTACGAACCATTTCTCTACATCACAACAACCTCCCGTACTGGGCGCAATTAAGATAACTTGTTGTACATGTTAACGCACTGTTTACGCAATAATTAAATATGTTAATATGTAAAGATTTATTTCATAAACATGGTTATCATGTTGTTATCAAATAAAACAAAAAAACTTGACAATATGTCAAGATTTTTGTAGAAAAGATCTGTAGTATTACTAAATGTATGATTTTTATAAGTCGTTTATTATTAAAGATACGACCTTGGACCTAAGGACCTTTTTTATTTAAATAATTTTTGTGATTAAAATGACGTTTTTCCCGCTGTTCTATCTCATCCCGTTATCGAGATACAGTTATTTTCTACATAGCGCTTTCCGCCATGTTTGCCCCCCTCCCCTTATGTCGTCGACCACCTGGAAGGGTGACGACATGCGTTAACGGTATCAGAACACTCCATACAACAACAGTATGTGACAATATTCAGTCAGACTAGTATACAAAACTCACAAACTTAACCTAATTTCGTGAAAAAATCGAACGAAATTTCCATATTTTCATGTTTTATTTAATATCTCTCTTATTAATCGAGATACGACCTCGGACCTAATAACCTTTCTTAAAGTCCATAATTTTCCAAACAAAATGACGTTTTAACTTACGTTCTATCTTTAACCATTTTCGAGATATCAGCGATTTAACGTGTAGCGCCCCCCGCCATCTTTGCCCCCCTCCCCCCAAGTTATCGACCACCTGGGAAAGTGACGACATGCGTTTCCGGCATCACCTAGGTCCATATTACAATAATCTGTAAAAACATTGCGTCATACTTTTATGCATGCTCACTCTCCTTAGTAGCTCCTGGACTAATATATGCATCACCACTTCCCACATACAATTTCAATTGTTGTTGAACAGCAACTTCATAATATACTCATATTTCCGCGAGTCCCATATGATATAACGGTTATCTAGCTATTTGGTATCGCATAACAACTTCTCGCCGACCTTGGCGTGTAGCGTGTACTGATAACGAGCAGATAACGAGGTTTTCTTATCAGAAGCGAATTATTCACCCAGATAACTTTGGCATTCTGCAATCATTAACCCAAATGGAGGAGCAAGTTATTTGATTCCGTTCACTTATTGCTGAGGGTAGCAAACGATGATCGGCCCGAAATTCGACACCGATTACGACGAGATAGTCAGCCTTACTGCGGACCGGATTCCGATTCCCATCTAGATACTTGAACAGTAATCTACCATATCGAAAAATCGCTCTGAATCACAGGCCTTGTGGAGCTTTGATGAGATTCTGTATTTTAAATTTTTAATTCAGAAAATTTTAATAGTACAGTTGCAAGTATAGACTAATAAATACAAACACAGAACTTGGGAACTTTTTTATACGATCATTCCTTGTGTGCTTTTGTATTTTGTTTCAAAATAATTATTCTGATGAATAGTTGTCTGACTGATTCATTTACTGTTGTTGGCTTCATGTATTGATTATTTGTCCCAGGTTATTTAAATGGGCCAAAGCCGTACTTTGCGAGGGCTTCGATAGCCGCCATTTTGAAATTAATAAAGATAAGTGGATTCTGTTTCACCAAATGTTTCGGTTACCTCCCGTGAGCGGCGGGTGGGCTGAGCGGCGGGTGGGTTGAGCGGCGACTTTCAGGTAGACGAGGGTCAGAAGTGATTAGCCAGTTTACAACCCTTCCTTTGAGCGGCGGATTCTTTGGTCACCCTCTTTCTCTACCTTCGCTTGCACACGTTACCACCGGCACTAATGTGTATTGGTGGTTTTGTTTCTTCCCATTTTCTACACATCGCACCATATTATGGATTCGGACTCTGCTTAGGTTCCGTAAAATAAAATGAAGAACTAAATATTTACTGAAATATTGACATTATGTGTGTAACTGCGGTTATAAGAATAACACGATAGATCACCCATAACTTAGAATGTTTAACTATGTTATATTAAATTGCATTTCATCAGGTTTAAGATAGTACTAGTAAACCCGTTATCGAGCAATTGTCATGTGTATTGACTGCTAGATAAAAACAATAATGGTACATAGTATTCTAGGACCATTTTTTAAATGATATGGTTAAACTTAAAAGCCACTTTCGGTAATATTGAGATTATTTACCAAAGTTCTTTATAAACAATATTTCTTGTGAATCTCCCAGGAGATTATTTAATTTAGGTTAAATTGTAGGTAGTTCAAGTTTATATGGAACATCCTTACTAAAACCACAGAAAATCACCTAGTAAAAAACAAATATATTACTTTAATAGTACAGATTTTTAACATAATCATAACTAACACATCACAGCTGAATAAAATTCAAATAGTTTTATGAAAACCTCACAATTTGTGACATTTGAACAACTTGATCAAGCGCTTTAATTCACACTAAATCTACCAACTCGTAAATGAATGAACTTTGTTTACTGCATCAGCTGCTTTATTTGAAATTTCTTTTCCCATGTCATATCCTTTTTTTTAAGTGTATCCTTGTTATAGTATAAAAATGTAAGCAAACATACAATCAATGATTTAAAATCAGTAAAAATAAAAACAAATAAAATAATCACATGAAAAATTAAATCCAAACATATGATTTATCTCAAAATTTAAATACACTTGTTAGCAAACTTGCATACTCAGTTAATTTCTAAAGGATTTATTTTTTATATGTGGGCATATTCTACATAAGTTAGGGAAGTTGTTGTTTTGAATATTTTGTGTAAATATTAATCTGAATAAAGTACATTTTATCATTCATGATCTTATTTCTCAATAATTATTTATATTCTGATATTTTTTAATAAATGTATACTTGTTATCTATATAAATAAAATTAGAGTTTTGTCTGTACATTGCTTAGAATTATGAAATTTTTGGTTATTTTTGCGTTTTGAAGGTCGGAGAGTCCGAATCAAGCCTTATCTCAATTTATCACACGCTGAACATCACACTTTAGACCGCTTTTCACGCAAAAACTAGAGTACTGTTTTGGCTGAAACTTTTTTCCTGTGTAGTATGCAAATATGAGAAGGTTTTAGACGACTTAAAACTAGCGTACGTCTTTCTGAAATCAAATAGCAAGCTTCTAAAAACCGAGTTTTATTTGATTTCGACCAAGTTTGTTTTGAATTTCCCCATAATTCAAGGGGATAACGTTTTGTTTACATTTTCAGTGTTCCAAGCAGATGGTAGTTACCTTCACTGATGGACTCGTGGTTATAGATGTTTTATGATTTCATTCAGTTTTATGTTTTGGTTTATAATATTTCTTTTTAGTTGACATGTACTATATAAAGTTAATATTTTCCCATTCATTATACATTTATCAGGATTTTCATCCTGATCTGACCCTCGGACTCCACCACAGACCAAGGCCGCGCACAGACCCTCTCAAAGATCACATATTAATATCCTTATGCCAGAATTATAAGTGATGAAATGTTTATATACAAACATATGTTAAAAGCAAGACATTTCATAGAATGTAAAACCAGCTGTCTGTAAAAATTAAATAAATCATGACTAGAGATACTTAAAAGTCCTTCCTTCCGTATAACAGCTGTTAATAAAAGAGATAATGTAAACTATTTTTAAAAAATTGCGGGACGGCTCTGTTATTTTGTTGTTGTTCAAAATAGACCCTAAAAACATTAGAAAATACTTTGGTGGTATTTAATCAAGGCATTTCCTACTCTACGTACATAAACTTTCATGAAACAGGAATCTGCTTTAAGATTCACTAAGTACGCACGGTCTGCTGCGAAGAGGGTATTTCCTGCCTCAGGGTCACTCTGTACTATAGCACAGATTCAACGATAGGCCTACTGAGTATAAGCCTTCCCAGGCAGCGACACCCTTAGGGGTTTTGTCGGCGGGGGCGCTGGAATGTGCTGGCATGTGTAGTGTAGAGAGGCCAAATAAAAATGCCTCGTGCGGCAATATTTCTACGTACTCCCGTCGGCAGCGACACCCTTAGCGGATTCCTAAAACATCTTTCTGGCTGATGAAAGTATATTCTACTTTATATTTGTCAAATACCACTGACCTATCATCGCACAGCCCAAACTACTTGAACTTGACTTCGAACCTTGAAACTTTTCATGGACGATCCTATAGGGCGTGAGTATCCGCTGAGAACGGGTTTTTCAAAATTCAAAGTTTTCAGGGTTTTTCGGCGGGGTAAACGATTTAAAATCTTTCTGTGTAATTTAATGGATGATCTTTCGATTAAATTGTTAATTTTCATTTAATCAAGAAGGCGGTTTACGCTTCACATACAGATAGGTTACTACAGCTGATTTATAGCTGGTTTGGTTCCTTTTATCATGGTTGTTTTTTTCTTTTTTTAGGTGATATTTACTATATTAAGGTATAGATTTTGTACCTTATCTATTTAATCATAAACTCAGTATGTGGCACCATCTTCATTTAGGCAGCGGGTATTAAAAGTTTTGTCGTGAGCGAAGTCACGGGTAACCGCTAGTAGTACATAAATGTCAGCAAACATATTATCAATCTACTCAGATCCAATAAATAAAAACAAATCAAACCATCACATGAACAAAATAAATTCAATCATGTGGTTTGTATTATTATTTTTTAAATCCCACTTTAGGGAAATTTAATGAAAAATTGGGGGTTTTCATACCAGAATTTGGACAGTTTATGTCCCTTCAGGGAAAAACAAAAGACAATGTACTGCATTTTGCAGATCCAATATCTCAGTAACCGATTGATGTAGAGCAATAATTCAAAATGCTATATTGTTTAATTTTTTAAGCTGAATTCAATTCTGACCATTACATTTACATAAAATTAATAGAAATATGTTAAATTTTGAAAATAAATTTTATTTAGTAAAAAAAAAACTGCCTTAGAGTGTACCGATCTTGCTGGTTTTCGAACTTGAAGTCATGAATATCGCCATAAATGTTTGTTCCAAATTTCATCGAGATTGGACTTTTTTACGAGAGTTATCGTGCCTACGGACACACATATATCTATGTATATACATATATATGAAAATGAACGAACGGTGTTTTTGGGCTTTAGGGACCTCAAAACGAAAAAATAACATGGTCCTGGGCTTAAGTCTCACCATGCCGCCTACGGTAATAGCTACTTCCCTATAGGGGGAAATTCGCTAAAAAGGATGGAATAACACTTTGTGTTGAGGGTTCGTCACGTGTCAGAGTCCGAATTCATAATACGGTACGATGTTTAGAAAATGGGAAGAAACAAAACCACCGATACACATTAGTGCCAGTAGTAACGTGTGCAAGCGAAAGTTAAGAAAGAGGGCGACAAAAGAATCCACCGCTCAAGGGAAGGGTTGAAAACCGGCTAATCACTTCTGATTCTCGTCTACCTGAAAGTCGCCGCTCAACCCACCCGCCGCTCAGCCCACCCGCCGCTCACGGGAAGTCACCAATGTTTCACCTTGCTTGAAACTGTAAAAATATCAATCACATGACAAAAGCATACATTTCAAAATTCGGGTCTTACGAGTAAACACTTGTAGTCCTTTATTTTTAAAAATGGTACAACTATCTACCATAAACCTCATATACCTTAGGTATGAGTTTGAAGGAAAAGATAAGTTTTATCCTGTATATGTCATAATGTCAAGGCCGTTCATCTACAATATTTATTGCTAACGGCTTAGAAGGCTTACTGTGTACCGTACAAATAAATCGTAGCTCCTCACAACGGTGAGTTTTCAGAATATTTCAATAGCCAGAACATTAATACACGAAAAATGGCAATCATTCCTTGTATTCGAATACAACTGTATACAAAAGAATTGATCACACGACTTTTGACTATCTCTCAATACCCTGTGCTGGCTGCTGGTACAAAGTAACCAGTTTAGAGAGCCCCCTTCAGTTACACACTATATTCCAAAGGAATCTATTCCGAATAATCCAAATGCAACTCCGGCATTAAACAAATAAAAATCCAAAATTCATTCATCGCTGGCACTGGGGTGGAGGGGGTGGACGCCACGTGCTGATGAGTCACTGATCGATCAGATCAGACGACGCCGGCGCCGCCCTCGCAGCGACAGTGTCACTGTGCTTCCCCATGTCACATAAAAAGCGCCGCGGTAAGACTCAACGCAGACAAATTTAAATACTAGAATATTTAACAGATTGAAAATTTAATGTAAAAAGTTTGCTTTCTTCAAGGACATCACACGACCTCCTGAATTTACAGTGACGATCTCGACAACGACAACGTTAAATATAGAGAGTACACAGCAAAGTATTATGAGGTGAATGATTTTATATTTATTAAGATAAAAATTAAATTGAGGTCTGAATTTGTTCCAAAATACAGTTTTTGCTTTAACGAGGGGGAATTTCACTTATATGGAGTAAAAAGTGCATGTGTATTTTATCGTGTTACGTTACACATCCATTCAATAAAAAAGCGGCCATTAGTAAAATACTTTTACGATACTCATTGGACATACAAGGACGACTAAAATAAAATTTGTGTTCTCACAACTAACTAATTTAAAAATAAAACCCACGTAGATCAAGTGACGTCCTCCACGTACAGGAGTGATTCACTAAAACCGCTTACCAATATGGGAATAATTCAATCAAACTGCTTAAAATTACTAACCAAGTTATAAACGTAGATCGTAGGAGCATAACAGTGAACGTGTCACTTATATCAGCTTATGGGCGGTTTTGAAAAGGTTGAGACTTAAATAATCAGACGATGCAAAGAGTAAGAAAAAAGCACCTACTTTATTGATGACTCTCGTAACTAAAACGCAATATAAAATGCCTGTCTTGGATGAGTAATATGATGGTGTTAAAAAGATAATTTAATGTGGAACACTGGTTTTGTACGATATGCTTAACAAAATAACCGGTCTTCAAATAAAAGGTATTACACCAAAGTTTGTAGAAATATATTTTTGAATTTATTTTTAATATTTTCTCATAAAAAATTACTCAAACAAGAAATTATAAGAGACAAACCTGCAAAATTAGCCTATAATTATAGTTTATATGGTATACGAGCCGAAGATGTTGGCCCATTAAGGTTTGGGTGTTTTAATGCAATCGCAATTTAATTAATTATACAATCTTGAGTTAGGATAGAATTGTTGGATGGGGTAAGAAAATGTAAAATGCTCCTGATTCCTAAATTTTGTTATTTTCTAATTGGATTATATTAGCAAGTCTTTGGAAAGCAAGAAATGAGTCTTTGAAGTAGAAGCCCCGAAGTAGGTACATAAACAATGAATTCATTTTTTAATTCCCTTATTTAAGTTTTGTTGCCCTAATTGTTCCGGTAAACAAGAATTAAAAATTCGTTTTACAACTCAATACAGTAGCTGGACACTCACTCTACTCCACGCGCAGTCCACTTCAGTATCGCCATCGCCTGACGGTAAGTTGCGGTAATTACCACCGACAAACAAGAGGCCGGAAGTGACCGAGTTACCACCGGAAACGGCAATAACACATTTCCTGCAGCCGACAGCTGATACCGTACCCTCTCTATTGTTTCAACTTGCGCGTTTACAGTTTACACTAACCCGAGTCACAATCCCCAGCTGTTGCCAATATTGAATGCACTTAAGCACAAACGGTATCGTATAAATGCAGAATGTGTTCTGTGCCGTATTTGTAAATGAACTGTTAAAACAACAAGTAAGTATCAAACGAAGCTGCGGGTCAACCATGAATGATCGCTGTAGCGTTTCAATCTAACTAGCTATAGGTGTCCCGCTTAGCTGGGAAAAAGTGAAGAAATAATTATTGTAAATAAAAAAATGCATCAGCTGTTCAGCCCTTGCTTTATATTTGTGTCCTTAGGGAAAATCTTAGTAAAAATAATAATAGTTGTCCTGGGATTATCTCACTGAGACCTTTAATTCAAGCACAGGACTGATGGGGGTCAGAATATGGTTTTCTCAAAAGATACGGGTAGTTTGAGCTTTATATAAAGGATGTCTCGCATTAGGTGTCTCAAACGGATTGCGGGCAAACTGGTTGTCCTACATACATGGGTACATGAAACAAAATCGTTCCCAACTAAATCGACCCCAAGGTACAACATAAAAATATTTTTATGCTTTATAAAATACAGGGTGTTCCACAAACCTGGGGGTCACTGGTTCGAATCTCAGAATTTCCAAATTTAAACATAAGTCATGCTAACCATCAATTTAAACCTCTAAACAAGACGGACAATTTGGTGAAAACAGAATTCTCTTACCTTTATTAATTTAAAAATGGCGGGCGTTTTTGTGAAAATTATTGGTATTTACGAGAACCACTAAACACTTATTTGTTCTATTAGAAAATTCTTAATCCTTGTAAACTCAGCTTTAATTTGTTTGTAATACGCTAAGATTTAAGAAATAAAAGTTTTTGAGAGTAATTTTATTTTATTTTTATTTTGGTAGCCCTGAAAATAAAAACCTATAACAATTAGAAAATAATTTTAAAGGTCTTGCAAAAACCAACAACTTTCCAATTTATACCTACCTCCTATCTATCTTTTAGTGGTTTCGAAGATACAAGCAAAGAATTCCATTTTCCCGCATAAAAACCCAAGTTAATTGTGCAGTACTCAAGTTTAATTAATACAAGTTTCAATGCCTCGAGGACAGCACATTTTAAAATGGGCTTTATATGGGAAAATTGAGTTTTTGTTTATAACTACGAAACAACAAATATAGGATGTAGGTATAAATTGAAACGTTGTTGGTTTTGCAAGGCCTTTAAAATGATATCCGATTTGTCATATGTTGCCATTTATTTTTTTACTTTTAGGGCTACAGTACCAACATAAAAAATAAAAGTTCTTTCAAGAAATTTTAATTGCTAAATCTTGGCACGTCAGATATCAAATTGAAGCTGAGTTTACAAGGACTAAGAATTTTTAAACAAAACAAAAAAATCTGGTTCTCAAGATACAGGGTATTCTCATAAATACCAATATTTTTTACAAAAAAAACGCCATCTTCAAATTGATAAAGATAAATGAATTCTCTTTTCAGCAAATTGTTCGTCTTTTTAAATATGTTCGTATTTAATTAATGTATAGATGTAGCAAAGCTTAAAAATATTTTTACGTTGTTCCATGGGGTCGGGGACTGATTTTGTTTCATCTATATGTAGGACGACTAATCTGTCCGTAATCCGTTTGAGACACCTTATATATATAGATTACATCAATATGCGTGAACCGAACAGACATTAAAAAATATATTCACAATTAATTCCCATGTTCGTTTGAACAAAATAAATAATTAACATATTAAAAAATCTATGCTGATTGCTTTTTCGTCTCCGTCAAAATTCCCAATCCAACTTTTCAGAATTCGGTCCTCTTTAATAATGGAAGTCCCGTCCAACAGAATATTTATATTTAGTGATCTATAAATAACAGGTAGAGTAAAAAGGACTCAATGTAACTACAACGTAAAAGGTACAGTAATAATTTCAACACGTGGCAAAAGTTCTGTACAAAAATCTAGCAACTTGATTTTTTTAATAATAGTGGGGACTTGACATAATATTCATCATCCCAAGCTTATTTATGATTTTATTTTGAACCGTAAGAATCTATGGCTCTAATTTTTTCCACGCCAATGGTCAAATGCTCCGTTAAAACACAATAAGGGGTTTTCCAATTGGGTGTAACCCGAATTTGGGCGGATCGGCACCACGGGGTGTTCGGCACAATAAAATCGTGCTGTTGAGAAATAAAGGCGGGGACACCCCGGGGCTTAACAACACAACGTTCCGCGACGTCGAGTGGCTCCATTAAACCCCATGCAGCTGTGATTAGCCGAACCTCGCCGACGCCGACGTTCCCTGTCGGGAAGTCAGTACGAATTCTGTAAAAGAAACAATGTAAAACTATATATATTACGAAAGCGAAATTTTTGCGCCGAAATTGCGGGCGTTTGGGTTGGGAAGTTGCAGGAGGTTGGAAGAGGTAGAATTGAAGTCCTTGATCACAGGGACTCGGGAAAAATACTGAAAAAGCTTGAAGTTCAACAGAAAACGAGAAATAACCCTGTTGCAGCAGACCTGCGTAGTCAGCGAATTTAAAATGCAAAATTAGATAGTTCAATCTGACGTAGCGAGGTTTGACAAGTAGGTTTTTAAGCTCCATAGAATAACATGGGGAATGAGTCCAGGATTGCTGTAATAGGCATATATTAAAACTGGGAGGTTTTCATTCAATTTTTAATAGAACTGAACTAGAAGAAGCTATATACCAAGTTTTATCAAGATATGTTACGAATTAAGGAATATATCACATTTTATATATATATATATATATATATATATATATATATATATATATATATATAAGCCAAAACGGTTGACTGACAGACTGACTGACTCACTGATCGCAGTTATTCAAAAAGTATAGGGCTTCGGGCCATGAAACTTGGCACAACAAATCATCATAGGCTCTAGATGCGTACTAAGAACGTATTTAAAAAAAATTCTCTCAAAAGGCATATTATAAAATTCAAAGTGGCAGCCATTTTTAGTTTTCAAAGCTTATTTTTCTAAAACAATGTAGGGCTTTAGGCCATGAATCTTCGCTAAAATCATCCTATACTCTTATATGAGCAATGTTATCGTCCGTTCTTGTATGCTTGCTTGCTTGCACAACGATCTCAAAAACGGCTCCGAGGATTTCCTTCAAAGTCTGGAAATAAGTAATTTATGACTCAAAAACGTCTTTTATACAGATTACTTGGCCGGAAAAAATCTATTAACGTAATAAATTGAATTTAAAAGTTGTAAAATTTTAACATTGGCCTTATGGGTTGCCGTGATGGCAACGAAAATAAACAAGGAAAGAGTAAACAAATGAAGTAATCATAACAGCTGTTTGTAATCTACAGCCATCAAGGGAAAATACAGCGAGTGGGATGAAGAGTCAATGGAGCAATAAAAAAGGTTTCTATTTATCAATTTTATGACAATGAAATATTTTATAGTAATTGGATGAACTCGTAAACATGAAATAACACCGAGCTAGGCTCAGTCCACCAGGTACTATACTCTTATATGAGCAATGTTATCGTCCGTTCTTGTATGCTTGCTTGCTTGCACAACGATCCCAAAAACGGCTCCGAGGATTTCTTTCAAAGTCTGGAAATAAGTAACGTATGACTCAAAAACGTGTTCTATGTGGATAACTCGGCCGGAGAAAATCTAATAACGTAATAAAACTAATTTTTAAGTTGTAAAATTTTAACATTGGCCTTATGATGGCATTCCTCCATTTGTACTTCATCACTGTAGTGATCTCATAAGTGACTCTTTGGCTTGCCTATTTAATCACAGTTTGAAAGTAGGCCTTTTCCCCGCCTCTCTCAAGACAAGTTATGTGGTCCCTATCTTCAAGGATGGCAACCGTGATCTTGCAAAGAACTACCGTCCCATAACTATTCAGTCCCCAATTGTCAAGATATTTGAATCCATTGTTCTTGATGGACTGAAGCCATTGATAAACGCAGTACTAATTCCAGAGCAGCATGGTTTCACTGCTGGGCGCTCAACCACGACCAATCTCACTGTCTTCGAGGATTTTATCATGTCTGCTTACTCCAACAGCCTTCAAGTTGATGCGTTGTACCTTGATTGCAGCAAAGCCTTTGATAAGGTCAACCATGCTATCCTTATATCCAAGCTGAAGTCATATGGCGTAATGGACCCTCTTTTATCGTGGATAAGAAGCTATATTTCTGGGAGGAAATCAACTGTCCGATTTGCTAATGGCTACTCTGATCCTTTCAATGTTATCTCTGGGGTTCCACAGGGTTCCCTCCTTGGGCCCTACCTCTTCAATTTGTTCATGAATGACATCACTGAAGCAATAGAATGCAAGTTTTTGATGTTTGCAGATGACATTAAGTTGTTCGATGTCTTGAAGGTTGAGGAGGATGCTCTTCCTATTCAGCGCTCCCTCGATAATATCTGCAACTGGTGCAACATGAATGGTATGCAACTTAATGCCGCTAAATGCATGGTTATTTCCTTCCATAGAAAGGAGTCCTTCCTGTTGCTCGACTACATTATTCTTGGTACGAACTTACAACGCTGCGAGTTGGTCAAGGATCTTGGGGTTTTATTAAACTCTTCGCTGACTCCTGATCTTCACATTGAAGCCATCTGCAGTAGAGCTAGCAGATTACTTGGTCTAATATGGCGTGGATCTAGTAGCGGTTTGTCCATCTACTCTATAACTTCACTCTACAAGACCCTCTTACGGCCCATTCTTGAATACGCATCTGTGGCGTGGAAGCCATACTACAATAATCATATCACTAGATTGGAGAGAATCCAGCGGAGATTTATTAGGCTGGTTGGCGTGAGGATGGGGTATAGATACCTTGATGGCCCCGTTACTGATCTTATGAAGCTGCTTGATCTTTGCCCACTTCAAGTTCGCTATGACTGTGCTGACCTGGTGTTTCTATTCAGACTTATCAATGGATCCATTGATTGCTGTGCTCTGCTGGATAAAATCAGCTTCAGGGTGCCAAGGTCCACAAGGTCTACTGATCTCTTCCACCAATATTACTACAGGACAAACTACCTGATGTCCAGCCCGATTGCAAGATTACATCGTCTTGGCAATTCAGTCTCAAGTGAGGTCGACTTCTTTAATGACAGTCTACAAAGTTTCAAGAAGAAAGTGAGAGTTTCTGTTACCAATCAATATTAGTTTTCTCAAATTTAATGTGCCTTTGCAACTCTCTCTTCTATATGTTACCTTTATTGTTTGTACAGATTTAGTTTGAGGCATGAATTTGTTTACTCTTTGTTAGTCCTTGTTAACTAAAATGTTGCTGTTAAAATTTGCATGTCTGCCACATTATTTTTTTCTTTGCATATATATATTTTTGTGCTTGTTTCTCATGCTTTCAGCTACGAATGTTTGTATTGCAATTATTTATTGTTTACTGTGCATACTTGATCAAGTTTTCTCTATAATTCTCAGTGTTGTAGGGTTGGTTATTTTAGTTTAATCAATTGTTATTGTTGCTGATTATAACATTTGTCTGCCTTTGCCATTGTAATTTCTTTCTTTTTCGTATATTAAATTTTTTAGTCTGTTTTTTTAATAAGGTCAAATTGGTGTTGTTTTCAACTTTGTCCGACTTATAAGTTGTGTTTCATTTTTCAAATGTTTAAGATTGTTATTGCCTATTTGCTCATCCTGGTATTTATTTATAGCATCTTATTGTAAGTTATTTATTCTTTATTTATATGCTCATTCTCTTATATGTTTTATTGCTCATTAGTGTTGTTTGTGTTGCAGTGAACTGTCGATCTGTCATACCACCTCTTGTATTATTGTTATATATGTATTGGCATTGCCGTTGATAAATAAATAAATAAATGAGTTGCCGTAATAGTAACGAAATAAACAAGGAAAGTGTAAACAAATTAAGTAATCAAAACAGCTGTTTGCAAACTACAGCCATTTTGGGAGAATACAGCGTGTAGCATAAATATAGCATAGAGTAATAAAAAGATTGATTATAAATTTTATGACGCAGAAATTATAGTAATTAGATGAACTGATAAAGATGAAAAAACCGAGCAAGGCTCGGTCCACCAGGTACTATTCTTTATAGGCTCTAGATTTATACTAATGAAGGATTTTAAAATGTTTTCTTTGGAAAGGCTAAAATAAGATAAATTCAAAAATTTTAAAATGACGGCCTATTTTTTTAGCTATGATTACAAACTATCAATAGAAGGTCTCCAGAATATTTTACAGAGACAAAAAATAAAAATTCCTTCTACTAAAAGAATAAAATGTACAAAACTACTTCGGTTATCTTACATTATATATTTGTCCAACACTACATACTAGGCTACTGGCGTTTTAAGGATCAATCGAAGTATTCGAACTAGAATCTTGAAACTCTGCAAGGACATATAATTCCGTTATTTTTATAGAATCGGGGGTTTCCTGAATTAAATAAAAAATAGGGTTTGCGTGCTGGCCTAGAGTATTTGGGCTAAGTTCAAACAACGGTTCAAAGAAATATACTATTTCTACCGTAAAATTTCACCTCAAGCTGCTAAGCTAGTACTGCAATCTCCAATAGATTGAACATATTTTTGGGGAATTCGGTTTCCTCATCTTTTGGCCTACACATTAATTTTATATTTTTTCTTACAGTATTTGGTAGGCTATATTAATAAACACACTAAATTCAGATGTAAGTTTTATAGAGTCCGCCCTTTGCGGTATTTACATTTTCGGTATTTACATCAGTTATATCATATGCCTCTTATTCTTTTATGTCAAATTGGCCGACAGGTTTTAGGGGGTAGCGCGGTGCAATGGAAGTTCTGAATTCAAAACCCTGAAGTGGATACTTTTGTGTTCAAACTATTAGAAAACCAATTTTATAGGTTAAATAATATTGACAAGGAAGTTCCAGTATTCTTAAGGCTAAACTGAAAAATTAGAATGTAGCACATGATAGCTATTTCATAACTTATCTGGAGAAAAGGAAAATTCGTCGAGGAAACGTTTCATCTTCTCATGTCAATCTGGGATCGAGATGCAACCTTAAGTTCCCAGATTGAGATGCAGTCTGGGATCGAGAGCAAACCCTAATAAGCGCTTAAAAACGAATAGTTCAGATGGATTATCAGTCTATTTGGAAATCTGTAAACGTTTCACATTACAAATAACGTATAAGTGAACCAAACATTTATTTGTTATATTTTCGGCGGGCGAAGTCGCGGGTATAGCTAATAGTTTCTCAAAAAGATGACATAGGGAATGAGTGTGTAGGTTTGCTGCCACAAGAATAGAAATATCGGGGATTTTGGACAAATAAACATTAGATCTAATCTATATGAAAGCACAAACCAAATTTTATGTAGGTCGCAAGATAATGGGAAGAAGGACAAATTGAAGGGTTTGAAGGACTCGGGAAAAATACTGAAATTGCTTCAAGTTTACTAGAAAATGAGAAATAACGTAAAGTATCAGCCATTTAAAAACATTGAGATCTCAACCTCTGTTTTTTTTACAAAAAAAACATGTGGCGCTGATACTTGATTAAAAAACAAATACTATACAGACATCAATATAATTTGGTGGATCTAAAGCCAGTTTTTAAAGAAGATATTTTGTACTGTAATAAAGAGAGATTATGCTTAGGAGCTTTTAGCCCCTTTAAGCTTCTAGTATTATAAAAAATATTCAAAAGTAAGTACTTGTTAAACAAGTGTATGTTAATACTCATGGAGAGCGTTGTGACAACCACGCTCAGTTACTTACCAAAATTGACCGCCGCACGCATTTGGTGTACCCATATGTTATTGCAGTTTATTTCTTTTCTACGCTGAAAGAATTAATATTCTGAGGAGAAACTGCGATAAAAAATGTCTTAAGTACTTGGCTCATGAACGATCTGACAATCTTCAGTTTGTGAAGAAGAGAGCAGCAAGAGCAAGCATCGCTGAGCCAGCTATAAACCAGTCTTTCTGGTTTATTTGCGCATTTGGGACTCGCTGCTCAGATTATCCTGCCGTACTGTAAATCAAGTTTACGATACTTTATTCTGATAGTACACAAACTGTATATACATTATTATATTGGATGAAATTATAAATTGTGTGCTAAAGCAAGGCCACACTAAAATACAGGCCGGAGTCTCCCCCATCCTCCTTAGTGCCACGTCACAATATCGGCCGAACTCCTAGCGCTGTGTTGAAAATAACAACTGAAATCATTCCAATATTAAAAACATTTACCAAAAAATTATGACATTATAGAACATCAAAATCAAAACAATAAAAAAGTAAACAAATTGCTTGCTTGTAATGTTGACCATTTTTTAAATCCAAGAAATAAAGTCTTGGTTTCTTCATAATTATTTTAAATTGCAGAAATAATTTAGACTGCGACGAAGTTTCCCTCGCGGAGAAAAAGTTGCACTTTAGTCCCTAGATGAATAAATAACTATTAAACATTGACTCTATGCATAAAATACTTTTTTCTATGTATCGTATTACCGTATGGATGGCAAAACTCCCTAATGGGGAGTTTTTGCAATCTCTACGTTAAAACAATACGATAAACGTTAAACGCCCGATTACAACAGCTGATTTTCTACATTTTGCACAGTGTTAAAAAATACAGTGAAACGTCTATCGTGTTGTTTTAACGTAGATTGCAAAAATTCCCTGTTTAATTTTTTAGAAAACGAAGAACGTTTTCGGTCAGAAAACCCGCGGTGTCCACAAGCCGCAGCCGGCAGTTGACTCCCGTTTGACCCTCTGCTTGTCACGGGTTATCGTTCGATTGTTTATTTAACATTTATCAACCGCATTCTTCTCCTCGCTCGTGGCGCCGACGTCTCTGACGATTACGTAGGGCCTTTATGGTTGGATACTAAATTTCCATTTTAAAAGTCACACTGCTGCTATCTGATATTCTTGTCCCTTAAGGTACGTTTCCATTAAAACAACATTTTGTCGGGCACATGTGGCAAAAAAGTGGGCCCAAAGTGTCATGTATAAGCCCCAAATGCGATTTTAACGTGTAATTAATTAAGTAAAATAATCAACATGAGAAATTACGAGCGCGACGACTTGTAACGGAAACGTACCTTTAAATAAATTGCACTTAACATTAAAACAAATAAGTTTATTGAGGTGTGTGAATTGTTTCTAGGATGTGTGTAAGTAGTTAATTCTTAACCTTTTTAATGCTATATTGTTATCGGGGTGAAAATATTAGAATAAAAAATTAGTGACAGTTTTAGTACATATGGAAATCAAAGAGCTATGTCAAATTATACATTAGATACATTACTTTGAAAAGATTATTCTAGTGAATTTATAACGGAGAAATAACGAAATATGCGTAAATGAATGGTGTGTTAAGGCGCTGCTATACACGTAAAGTCAAGCCCACACCGACCAATACGCCGGCGATTCCGGAGGGGTTGCTATACACGTTCACATTCGCACAGTACGCAACGTCCTCATTAGCATCCGCAAGTCAGGGTTTCCCCGCACATCCAAAGTCGCGGGGAAACTCGTATTAAATAAGTACCCCTGGTGTATTAATTAGGTACATATATTACAAATAATTTTGAAAGATATGAATTTTGGTGATTACATGCCTAATAAAGTACAACGTCCAAACTTAAGGTTTGCTATTTGTTTGCTATTAACACCTATATATTCAAAGCACTTGTATTTTAAAGGTAATACATTTTACTGACATTGATTAGATATTATAAGCGATATGCATTACGAAATTTTAACTCTTATACGAGCAGTGTTATCTTGCGTGCTAGATTGCTTGGTTGTATGTTTGCACAATTAGCTCAAAAACGGCTCCGAGGATTTCCTTCGAATTTTGAAAATAAGTTATTTTTGGCTCAAAAATGTCTTTTATGCCCAAAGAAAAACTAATTGCCCAAAGAAAAACTAATAGCGTAATAATACGAATTTAAACTTGCAACATTTTAACATTGGCCTTATGAGTTGCAGGGTGTCTACCAAATTTCATATATGAAATTCCTGACTTTTCCTGACAATTAACAAAAAAAAAATCCCGACCAAAGGAAACATGACCATTGCCTCCTATAACCAATATTGAGAACGATAGGCCTATTTGTAAATAAAAACATTTTGACGGCTACAATGCAAGCGAAAGATCGCCAAAAGATGAGCAAGATGACCGCGATAAGTCCAATAAATTTGCCAGCCGTAATGCGACCGAGATTTCCGGCTGCGGAAAGAACGAGCGATTTTCCGGCCGCGTTGTGACCAAGAGATTCTCCGGCCCTGGTATAAACGACCGAGATTTGACAGCCACGATGCGACAGAGATATTTGCCGGCCGCAATACCACCGAATCATGTTACGGCTATCAAACGAGAAAGCGAGACAATACGATCAAGAAACAGTCGGCCACCCGTCAACCGAAAAGCAAGCGAAAGATTTCCGGCCGCAATAATTCCAAAAGATTTGCCAACCATGTTGTAAATTACAATATCTCTGGCCTCGAAAAAAAATTAGCGATTTTCTTGTCGAGGGATATAACGGCCACTAAAAGAGCAAGAAACTCGTCTGCCGCGAATCGACCGAAAAATTATTCCTAAAACGAGTGAGCGACTTTCCGGCCGCAATATGACCGAGATCTAATGGCCGCGAAATGAGTAAGGTTCTCATCAGCCGCGATGCGACCAAATTTGCCTGCCGCAAGCGAAAGATTTCCGATCGCAACGAGACCGAAAATCTTGCCGGCCACGGTATAATGATAGATATTCCGTCCGCGATAAGATCGAGCGATTTTCTTATCGCAATATGACCGAGAGATGTGACGGCCCAAAAAAGGGCAAAAAATTTGTCTACCACGAGACGACCGAAAAATGTTTTGGTCCCAAAATAAGTGAGCGATTTTCTGGCCGCAATACGACCGAGAGGTCTACTCTCGCGAAAAGAGGGATGAAATCATCGGCCGAGATGCGACCAAGAGATTTGCCGGCCGCAAAACAAGCGAAAGATTTCCGGCCGCAATAAAAGCGAAAGTTGTGATGGCCGCGAAAAGAGCGACAGATTTGACGGCCGCGAAGAGAGCAAAACATCTGACGGCCCCAATGCAGAGCATAAAATAACATGTTAACTGGGTGACTTAAATGTCGCCCAGTGCTAAGATTTTGTCGCCCAGAGGCTATGGGTAGTCCCGGCGTTTTTTTATGATTAATAACATTTTTAATTACCGGAATTTACAAACTACTTTAAAAAATAATTTGGTGTAAATCTTTTAGAGTATTCTCAGCAACTCAAAAACTCCCTGATTCGTCTAATATGACATCATTTTACTGGAAGGCTGTAACACTTTTAGAAGGTATCTATACATCACTCAGTCTTAAGAAAGTTGGTGCAGTCGAATTTTTCTCTGATACCGCACAATGCAGGACCTGAAAGGGCTGTGTCAGTCCATACGACTTGACTTTGAAGTCAAACAAACAATCTTGCCTGTAGAGGCTCGTGTAGTTCTAAAGTGAGAATATAATCATTGTCTGTTCACTTATTTATCCAAAGTAAATGATACTATGTAATTGAGGAAAAATACGTTCAAAATAATTAGAGGACATAAAAACATTTATATCATTTGTAAAAATAATTATGACAAAATGTGATTTTTAACAGTCATAAAATAAAAAGCAGATATTTATATCATGGTTTTAGATTTACGTAGAATACTTTAATCTAATCTACTTATTGTTTGTGTTCATAAAGTGTTTAAGGTTTGTAATACAATTTTGAAATCGAGCTAAGATTTTGGTCCAAGAGGTTGTAAATAAGGCAGCCTTGGCATATTACAACGTATTTAGTGGGACTATGCGGACTGTTTCCAAGCTAATATCATGGGAAAATTCATTAACAAATACTTAGAAATCTGTGATTTTCACTTCAATTTTTGCAAAAATGTTCCGGGGGAGGGCCCCCGGACCCCCCTTTTTGCAGGGGGGGTATTCCATACCCCCAAACCCCCTGGTAGTTTCGTCTCTCCAAAGGTAAAATACCGGGTGCACCTATGTCGCCTAGTGGAATTCCTTTAAAATATGCCTTGCCCCAATGTGATCGAGAGGTTTGCTGCCCGAAACGACAGAGGAATTTGCCGGCCGGGTTTTAGATATTCTGGCCTTCATGTGGCTAATAGATGTGTTAGCCAAGAAAATAGCGCACGATTTTAAGGTAGCAATACTAACGAGAGATGTGACGGCCGCGTAAAGAGCGAGAGACTTATCGGCCACGTAAAGAGCGAGAGAGACAAAGAAAACGGCTATTTCGTTTAGTTTTAAAGCCAAATTCGAATTTCTCGACCAAAAGTTTAAATCCATTACTTTTTCCCGACCTTACAAAATCCCCGACATTTTCCAGAATTGTCCCGAATTCCCGACTGGAAGACACCCTGAGTTGCCATGATAGCAACGAAAATAAACAAGGAAAGTGTAAACAAATGAAGTAATCATAACAGCTGTTTGCAACCTACAGTCATCAAGGAAAAATACAGTGAGTGGGACGAAGAGTTCATAGAGCAATAAAAAAGGTTTCTATTTATCAATTTTATGACGTTGAAATATTTTATAGTAACTGGATGAACTGGTAAACATGAAAAAGTACCGAGCAATGCTCGGTCCACCAAGGTACTAATTATTATCAATGTAATTAATTAACCTGAACGCAAAAAACAACCAAGACAGTTTTCAGTATAAAATCTGCTATTTACTAACAGCCGAATCCGAATGACCGAATCGACGTTGGTAGAGGATTTCCCTACCACATAAACGTCACGTCACGTCCCCATTCGGCCGTGTATGCTCCTCAAGGCATTCGATTCCGGCCGTGACGTGACGTGATGTGACGT
The DNA here is from genome assembly GCA_035578135.1 of Flexamia atlantica. Lineage (NCBI taxonomy): Eukaryota > Metazoa > Arthropoda > Insecta > Hemiptera > Cicadellidae > Flexamia > Flexamia atlantica. Next base: position 40,966,151 of record JAQJVK010000005.1, on the reverse strand, counting down.
AACACGTGCATGTATAGCCGGTTCCATTTTATTACACAGGTTCCATTCACCTCGATAATGGACGTGAAGTGCCGTGTATAACGCCTAACCTTTTTATGATTATGCATAAACTTCGCGTTGTATATACCGATTGGCCATATAAAATATAATTACAACAAGGCAAGGTATTGCCCATTGCCTTCGTCCAAAGCTAAGTGGGTTAGGAAACGTGAGGGCTGGGGAATTAGATTCAATAACAAAGCGAGAAGAATTATTGTTTTAATATTGATTTTTAAATCATTCTAGTGAATGCAACACTTTAAATATTACAACTAATCTGCTGATTAGTTAACATCGTTGAAAGCGACCACGAGGTCCGGAGTGAGGTCCAAAATAACCGATTTAAATTAAATTAACTATATCTAATGGTTTATTGTGCTGCAGGCGTCATAACGAAGGAAGACAATACGCCCTCCCGCATTGCGTCGCCCCTGATTGACAGACGGACAGATGAGAGAAAGTGCAGCCTATTGCTCATTGTCTAGTTCACTTTCTCTCGCTCGCTTCGCTCTATTTTCACGCTTCCGGTCCGCAGCCACTGTTGCCGTCGCTACCGCACTCGCTCGCCTCCAATGGCGAAAACCGTTCGGCAGTGCCGACGCCGCGCCGCGCCGGTCATGAAGCTTGCCCATACACTCCTACACCTTTCCACACGGGCGAGACACTAAAAGGGAAGTACGCTAAATGCCCAGAAACCCTTTAGAACAGAATATTATAATGTATTTTAGAATAATAAATTTTAAAACACCGAGCTCCACAAAAAGGAAAAGGATTACGCATGTTTAAAAGCTATATTTACTTTAATTTCAATTTAATTAATTTTTAATGAGCCTTTGAAAACAAGAAATCATTTAATCAGAGAAATGAGGGTCTAAATCAGGGAATTAAGTGGATTTACTTCAAATAAACATGAGCAACCAAGTTTACTGATAAAAAACATTCATGCAAATAAAAATATACAAGTAAATCTAAGTGCAATGGATTAAGATACAGTACCTACATAATATGTGCTTTAAGTTAGACAATTGAAAATTATGTTTACCATACTCAAGCACAATTTGTGATCTATTAATTAATTATTACTCTTTGAGATCGAATGCTTACTCTCTTTCATAATTTTGGAGCATTCTAAAGAAAGAGCTTTTTTTGTAGGAAAAGGACTTCAAAAACGTTTTAATAGGCCTATATGAACCACAGCAGAGATGTCGATGAAATCAAAATGTTATTGATAATATTACTGTATTCAAATTAATCTTAATCATCACGAGGTATGTGAGGATAGATGACGACAAATACGATAGATAACGAGTATTTACACACAGAATAAGAGGGGAGTTTTGCTGGTTGTTCACAAAATAACAAACCTGCCGATCGAAACCAACTTGGTCGAAATATATAGTCACTATGTGACCCGCATACCGATGGAATTGCGGGGGGTCAAGTTGATTCGCGACTGCCAACAACTTGAATAGCGGATGCTGGCCGCATATCAAACCAGAGGAGCCACACACCCCACCGATGGACGCACAGAAGGATCCCGACAGGATACAATCGCAGATAAAATATTATATTTTATGTATGATACTATACACTCGGCGGCGCAATAAAAAGTAGGCCTACCACAAATGACGTATTAATTGTACTTAACCAGTAATTTTTAAAATCAAGGCAAGTGTGATCTATAAAAATGTAAGATATCTATTTTGTCTGTATATTCCTACTTATTTCCATCTATTTTATCTATATTCTATTTCATCCATAACTTCCAAACCATCTACTCTGTGCTTCTTTCTTATCTATCTCTATTTCTTATTTTGAGGACGATAATTAACTCATTAAACCCTTTCAGTAAGCCAAGTTTTGAAACGGTTTCGTAAGAGCAAAAGTGTGAAGTTTACAAAACTAAAAATTTTGGTCCATGAATATTAATTAGCATAACGTACATGGAAAGACGTAAGTGTATATGTAAAGACATGATAATTTTGCTGACGTAAGTTATTAGGAAATAGCAAGAGGCTTATGAAATATAATGTAATTGCATGGGAAGTATCGAAAGAAGTGTAAAGGGAGGAAAATTTAATTGAAAAACACTCTTAATAGTTTAAATATGAGATGGATGTTTCAGAAGCATCTAAAACAAAAACGTGAAACCTTAATATCTCCATACAAATTTAGATTCAAAACAGGTTTTTGAGGGTAGTTGTATGTTTTCAAATTGTTAATGCAACGGCGCCGTGCATCGCGTGCAATAAAATCATGACATTGATTAAGTTTTTTAGACCTATCGCGATCAAAGAACTAATATGGCTCTTTGATCCTGACATGTGATATGAGAGCATTTCTATGAAAATCCTTGAAAAATCGAACCCATTTTAAAATAAAAAGTAAATTTTACTCAACTCACAAAGAACATACAGGTATACGCAAGGCCTATAGCACTTGCTGTTAAAAGAGAGTAAAAATGATCACAAATCAGTAGTATATGTGTATACTTGAAGCAACTTCACGATTAAAAGTAAATTAAAATAATAAACGAAGAATCTGCTTGGAATGACATAACTCAACTGTTTTTCCTTACATATAAGCGTGTGGTTACATATAAAATTATACTTTTTCACTCGTTAAACACGAATATTTTCCTTGGGTTTGCCCCCAGATGGTGTGTAAACCAATCCCCATACAGCGCAGTGCCCAGACGGACGTAGGATGAGCCGGAAATGATTTACCACAGGGCAGCGAGGGTCAGCCAACTGGGTCACACACCGTCCGCCGCCTCGCCGACCCGTCGCCGCCGCACGCCGCTTCATTCTTTTGTCACAACATAATTTTAACACCAACAGAATAATTATTTTAAATTTGTTGTATCAGCGATACTAAACAATTAAATCAATTTACCCGTGTGATAGGCTACCTGAAAAACTGCCTACATTTTACTTAGCCGGTTGAGAAATATTAATTTATAAAGATATAAACGTTTTAGTCAAAGGTGTTGCTATACATACACGTCACGTCACGTCGCGTCCATTTTCGATGTGAATGAAAACTTTGTAATCAAATGGAACCGGCTATACATACACGTTACATCACGTCACGGCACGGCCCGACTCAAATGCTCTGAATTGGGACGCGACGTGACGCGACGTGACGCGACGTGACGCGACGTGACGCGACGTGACGTGATGTGACGTGACGTGACGTGTATGTATAGCTTACACCGACGTCCACTCGGCCATGCGACTCTTAGAAACTAGAAAATGCGAGTCGATGCAAATGTACAGCACCCCATCCGGAATCGCCGAATTGGCCGTAAGTGGACGTGACGTGACGTGTATGTATAGCAGCACCTTAATTATTAGGAAATAAATTTTCTCATGTTTTAGACAGAGGGCTCTGATGATTACCCCTTCAGAGTTCCTCATCCTTTAAAAAAGCGCAATCAGTTTATAACTTGTACGTGTTTTACATGAGCATAAACAAAATAGGCACTTACTAAAGAATACACACATATACCACCGAATACCGCTGAAATATACACCGCTGAATACAGCGGTGTTCAAAAAATGTGAGGCAATAATTTACGTAGTGATTCCTTGGGTCAAAATAAGCAAAGAAGTTTATATAAACATAGGTCCTAAAGTGCTTCGTTTTCCGTCCGTGTGTCTGTTTATGATTTTTACATATTTAATCATATCTCACGAACCACTAAACGTATAAACTCCAAACTTGGTACATGGATAACCACTATTATGAACCATTTTACTACGAAGTATCAAATTTCTACTTTGTACCATTTCAAAATGGCGACTATTTTTTGTTTTCAAAGCTAAATAACTTAAAAACCGTAAATTTTAGAAAAACTATACAAGTGACAAAAAAGTTGCGAAATTTAATCTAATTAACGATATTAAGATTATAACAATCGGACCACTAATAATGGAGAAATTTTAAATTTTCCGAATAAAACCATGCAAATATCAGACATAATGTTCTAAGGAACCATGTTTTTATGCAGAAAAGTTAAAATTTCTCCGTTATTAGTGGTCCGATTATCATAATCTTAATATCAGCATTAATTGGATTAAATTCTGCAACTTTTTTGTCTCATGTATAATTTTTCTAAAATTTACAGTTTTAAAGATATTTAGCTTTGAAAACAAAAAACAGTCGCCATTTTGAAATGGTACAAAGTAGTAATTTGATACTTATTAAAAAATAGTTCTTAATAGTGGTTACCCATATACCAAGTTTGAAGTTTAGACGTTAAGTGGTTCGTGAGATATGATTAAATATGTAAAAATCATAAACAGACTCACAGACGGAAAACAAAGCACTTTAGGACCTATGTTCAATAAACTTTTTTGCTTATTTTGACCCAAGGAATCACTACATAAATTATTGCCCCACATTTTTTGAACACCCTGTATAATATCGCCATTTTATAAGACCAGACCTTGCACAACCAATGCATTTAAAATGTTGAAATGCAGTAAATTATTTAGATTGAGCCTCATTTAATTAAGAACTATAATATAAAAATAAATGTTTGAAAACCTTGAATTTGAGCCCTCTTCCTTCATCCTGTGACTTGCCGGGCATTGTCCATTGTGCTCTTAAATGGATATGTACATAATTGATGAAAAATATTAAATCGTTTGTTTTTATAGCTGCACTCGATGGTGCAAATCAAATTTCATTCTTTTAATTTATTTGGTCAAAATATATACAAAAGAAATATGTCCAAGTTCTGTACAGGTCAGTTTAACAAACTATGATAACAACTAGTTGATGGATTAAATAATATTTAATATAGTTTTTCATGAAAAAATATACTTCTACTTGTATGTTGATTCGCCAATTGATATGTTGCGTTTTGAAAATTTTGAAGTCATTTTATTTTCCCTGAAAAAATTACAGAAGGCTGGTTCTGAATATGAAACCAATAATAGGCAACCAATAAATTACATGCCATTCTAGTTTTGATAAAATCTCTGATTCTAGTCCTACTTGTGTGTAAAAAATGTTTTTCGTCATACTGCTGCGAAAACTACTGTTTTCAATACACGCTGATTGTTTTAAATAGCAAGGACAAGATGGAAGCATCTTTGGGAGATATATTTTAAGGTAATAGATTGATTTTCTTAAGTAGTTAGCGTGTTGTATTTAGCGATATAACGAAAAATATAGTTTATTAATCGGGTCAAAGGCTGAATAATTATTTAATTTTGCCTCAGTGAGAAGATAAGCTGAGCGATAACGATGTTAGCGGTTGTCTGATTCATGATACCAAACAGTAGATTAAAACATTCATTGTTGCAATCGATAGTACACAGCTTTCGATATATCAATCGTTGTCATCAGCTGACATAACATCAATACTCAGCAGATATTCAGCTGATTTTAAAATGCAAGAACAAAACAGAAACAAATCTTTTGTCTGCAAAACCTTTGTTTTTTTAAGAAGTTAGCTCAATATTTTATGCAGTTTGACGAAAAATATAGTTCATAACATGGGTCTGAAGTGGCTTTTCGTTACTCGCTCAAATTACGACCTTCAGCTCGAACGACAAGCGTCACTTTCGCCCCTTGTAGTGAAATATACTATTTCAGCACTGACTTTACTTACATCCCTTACAAGAGATGTAAAGTCAATGATTTCAGCGACTAGGACCACATATAGACGGAATACACGGAATACAAATAGACGGAATACACGAGGTGCGACATGAAGCCAAATCTTTGCTGCCAATATTTATGCTTGAAAAATACCCCCGTTGCAGCAGACCTGCATAAGCAGCAAATTTCAAGTGCAAAAGAGCTTATTTCAATTCAACATAGCGAGATTTGACATGTTTTTGTAAGCTCCATAAGAATAACATGGGGGAATGAGTATGAATGTTTGCTGTAACAGGTACGTTAAAACTGAGTGGTTTTTATTCAATATTTAGTAGATTACAAAGGCTGGTTATTGCTAAGTAATACTAAAATTTATTTGTAGTCTTCATAAAAAAATCTTCGATAGAATATATTGGTTCATCTGTGATTTAATAATGTAGTCTTGAAGTGTCTTCCGCATGGCCCCCACATTCGATTGCGGGCCCTGTAACCAGGATCAGCCTTGGGCCCCCCTATGTTCGTGAGCTAAGCTACGTTTCAAAATTACTTGGTGATTTTTCAATCCTTTACAAATTTGATTTGAACTGATAATTTATAATAATGAATAATTAACAGTATTACTTCAATTAAAAAACTAACTTAATCATCAAAATTATTGCAAACATTAATTCACTTGTATTTTACTGAAAGTACATTTCCATTTTGAGATTGATTTCCCTTACCATGATCGGGCCCAACATTAAAATTCATTTAGGTCCCGAGCTGTTACTGTATTGTGTTGGGCCCGGACACATGTTTGTATATACTAATATGCGAACAACAGTAACTAACCAACTAAGCTCAAATCTAGAATTGATATTATTTTATTTAACTTTATAAAAATGTATATATTTCAATTCTTGATCATCTGCTGTAAAATATTCTACAATAAATAAAAAGCAATTAAAATAGAGCTGTGACCAGAGTTGCGCCAGCCCCACCCTTGTGGGAGCCATGGTCTTCCATTTAATTTTTTCATGTAGTTTGGTAATGTGTTATAAAATCTTGCGACAATTGACATGATATGTTTTTTAGCGATTTCCTTAAAGGAATAAGCTATTACGGTAGTACTCATGGTAAGACCTAAGTCCGAGACCATGTTTACTTTTCATTTTGGGGTCCCCAGAAGCAAAAAACACCATTCGTTCGAATTTATATATATATATATATATATATATATATATATATATATATATATGTTCACCCAACTATCATTGTGGCAACCGTACATAAGGAAAAGTGTATGTAAAGTGGCGACCGGTGCTTATGACGACCGTATATGGTCGTCATATGCACACTTGGGTTATTTCATCTCCTTTTGCCCTGTAGATACATATAGTGATGACTTTAAAAATTGATTTTGGTCGTCATATTGCACCTGAAACGAATATTATTAGTTCATGTAATGACCGTGGGTGCGCTAGTGTCGCTGAGTGTATATTTCAATATACGGCATTTGGCGTAATACTGCGACCGGACGACTGGCAACACTGGTTCTCTCAGGCGCGTATATTCCTCGAGTAAAGGAGCTGAGGGTTTCGAGCATACATGTACGAAGCATTTTTGCAGATGATTATAAAAAGGACTGTGGTAATACAAAATATGCTTGTCGCCCGGCTATTTTCCGGGTGGTCGACAACGAAGGGGGGGGGATATAGCGGTTAGTGTTATGAGTTAAAATGCGGAACTCTTGAAAGCAGTAAATGATTCGATTAAAACGTCGTTTTAATAATACAAATTTGGACAGCAATAACAGTTGTTAGGCCCGGGGTCGTATATTGAACAGTAAACGAGTTATGAAATAAGTTGTAAAATAAATTGGTTTCAGTTGAAGTTATTGTAATATTTATTTTTCGATCTTAGCGTAGTTTGCTTAGGGATGATGGAAATGGAAATAATTATAAATATTGGTTGGATATTAAATAACTGTTTATTAACTTGTAGTAATAAAAGAAAACTATAGAATTAAATAGCTCTGAAAAATTTTAACCTTGTGAATTTTGAATTTAAAAAAAGGAAGTGAGAGGTGTTATCCGTACTGGTCTTGGACTTGAATTGAATGCAATGATGAGAACCCCCCTCTGGGCGATCAGGTCACCGATGCACGTGGTTGGAGGAGAATAACGTGATGCTGACTAGTAAACTACGGCTGCTCGTGGCCGTTCTGCGTTTTTAATTAAAAATTTATCAACCAATAATCTGACTCTCCAAAACAAATGTACTAAGTAAAAACAAATCAATAATTTTGGTTCAGCTAGTGAAGGAGAGTGACTCGTTATCAGAGGTGCCCATCCCTCCAAGGCTTACGGCGCATTCCCCCCAAAATAAAAAAATAAAGGAAATAGGTATTTGACTATTTGTTTTAACGTAGGTAGAATTAAAATGAGAATGTCGCAAACAAGTGTGTCCAAATATGTTTGTTCGTTGTTGTAATGTGGACAGTGGGTATATAAAACACGTATGTCACCTATTTCCCAGGTGGTCAACAACTTGGGGGAGGGGGGCAAAGATGGCAGAAAGCGCTTTGCGTCAAAACTGCTATATCTTGGTAAGGTACAAGATAGAACATTGGTTAAAACATCATTTTGATCATAAAAATATGACCAACAATAATGGTCATTAGATCCACGTTTTACGGCCAATTTGTTTTAAAATGTCAGCATCGCTGAAAGGCTTCATTATGGCCGCTGGAAAAACACAACAACCCCCCCCCCCCCCCCCCCCCCCCCGGCGCTCTGTTACCGTCGGCGCCCCATGCAGCCACATGTCTGCATGGCCCTTGTATCGGACTTACGTGCTGATCCCTCTATTTCCTATCATCGTTTTTCAGTCACTAGTACACTGGAGCTTGGCGCCTTGGTCAGTCGGCACTTCGCAGCACCGCGTCGCGCCACCGCTGGGTACTGAGGTTGCCGACAAGCGCGGTGCCAACCGTTCAGCGCAATCGCTGTACTGTACGGGAATTCAATTGATGAATTAATTCCTTGTGTTCTTTTTCGCCCGACAGCGGTTTTTCGTCCCTTTTTCCCTGGGTCTTCTTTGCTCCCGAGGCGAGGCCCATAAAGTCGGTTCCCAAAGCCCCTTTTGGGCCAGGGCTCCATCGCTCGCCCCATGCACCCCTTAAAAAAAGGCCCCGAGGAGGGAACATATCGGGGGTCGCGAAGTTTTAAATCAGTGGTTTTTAAATTACTTTGATCGCGATACACTAACGACCTAAAACATTGTTCGTAACCCACGATTGGTATATATTTAGCTACACAATAATCCCAACAAAAACCAGAAGATAGTGAAAGTAAAAATCTAACCTAAACTTAACCCATAACTAGGGTTACCAAATGTCCTAGTTTTCGCGTTTATTTCCCGGTTTGACTGCCCATGTCTTACCATTCACTGTAATTCCTCCCTTCAGTGGGTTGTACGATATCCTAAAATTCGGAGGCCTGTCTATCTGAGAGCTTTCAATCCTTTGAGTTATAACAATCTGCTTTATATAATGAGGATTATTCAAGTATTATATTTTAACAATTGAATAACTAGTGTTGGGGAAGCTACTTTTAAAATGTAACTCGCTACATCTACAGCTAGAGGTTGTAAAAAGTAGCTTTGCTACAGCTATAGCTACAGATTTTAAAAAGTAGCTAGCTATAGCTACAAAAATCCTGCTACAGCTACAGCTAATTTTTAGTGAATTTCCTTAGAAATAAGCTATTACCGTCGTTTTAACAGAACAGAGTGGACAAAAGATATCCGTTCAGGGTAACCTCAGCAATCATATTAATACTTATATTAATTGACAGCTTTTTATGTGTACTTTCTGGATATGAAGTGAGTTTATTGTTAAAACGCATTTTTACCTGCAAAAGTCACGATTTGTTTCAAAATTTAACATGGGCTTATAAGGGAAATAGAATTTTCATTTTTTGAGTGTCTGTAAGCACGATAACTCTCGTAAATATCCTCCGATCGCAACAAAATTTGGTACAGACATGTAAAACTAGATTCTCTTGGACGAGTTCGTAAACCAGCCAGATCGACATATCCTAAGTGGGGTAAAGGCTCCATTTTACCCCAAAAAATAGGTTTTTTGAGTTTTTCAAATTGAAAAATTATATTTATCCAATTATTGTTTGCACCATTGGATTTAGCTTGAAAAAACAAACAATTTGGTATTTTAAATCATTCCTCTAAGTCCATTGGTCTCCGGCTTCTCATTTTTCCCCCTGTTTTTATAGTATCAGGGCAGCAGAATGTTGGCTCATTTTCCCCCTGTTTTTATAGTATCAGGGCAGCAGAATGTTGGCTTAGTCAATTTCCTATTTACTCTCTACTGAGGTTTTCAAGGAATCGCTTTGAGTAATTTCTCAGTTTATCAATATGTAAAAAAAATTGTGGTTTTTAAACAATTTTATGTTAATATAATTTAAAAAATAAACATTCTTGCCTACTTCATTATATGAAATCTTTGTGTTTTTCATCTAAGCCATTTACCAATATTTTGTTACAAAGGTTTTGGAAACCAAGCTATAATAGCTATAATTTTAATACATAAATATATCACTTGTTTATTTCTTTTTTACGTAATAATGGATTAATTACGTATTAATGGATTATTTTGTAATTAGAAATTCGCTGAGTACGCAGGTTTGCTGCGACGGGGGTATTTTAGCTTCTTTCACGAAATAATTCCAACTTTTCCCTGTCTTTCGCAGTGGTGTATTGACTCAACTGAACACCCATCTAGCTTTTCAGACGTATAACAGTAAGTGTAGTTCAAGTAAATAAATGAAATGAAAATGAAATGAAAAAAGTCTTTATTTAAGAGGCGAAGTTAGGACTTGCAAGTCCTCTCTACCACTTAACCTCTAACAAAAATACACAATATAAAATAATTATAGTTATTGCATGTGAATAAATAAATAAGTTGTGTGTAAATGAATAAATAAATAAACCAAACAATAGATCGATAAAGTTTTTTTTTTAATTATTAGTCACGGTAGGCCTGCTCAAAATAGATTGTCTAAGTGCTGAATGAAATTATAGGCATCCAAGTAGGGCCTAATAAGCACTAAGATTTGGTGTTACATTCCCATGTTAAGATTTGGTCATGCCCGTTTCCAAAGACCTTAGGCTAAATCATTTTCCCATTTCAATATTTAGGCTAGACTTCTGAAGGCTTTATAGACATAGACCTACTACATTACTTATTTTATTATCTAAGTACCTTTCAGTTTGACCATGGTTTGACTCATAATTTTATTGTTTATTATTGAATGTCCATTAAACAAGTAAACAAACGCTGTTGCTTTACGCTTTCATTTACGGATAATGCTCGAATAGCGAATGTGGATGCACGTCGATCGTCGTCTGTTTTGTCATACGACGCCGTATCGGAGGCTTTAGCTACAATGGTGGTTAGCGTTGTTTTTATCTATTGCGGTGTAAGTTCACTAACGTCGATCAAAGGCTCAAGCGGAATGAGCGAATACAGGCCAATGCAAAATTTACAGATGCGTTCGCATGACTTGTTTGTTCTATGTCGTTCTCACAAGGCCTCATGTTGTAAATAGATGGCCGAATATTTGGGCAAGTCAGTTTCGCCCTTGGACGACGATAGTGAACTCCCACAATCAAAGTTTCCTTTGTCTGTGGTCAAAGGCAATTGATTACAGGAACTACAAAATCATTTACAATTACCAACTATTATAGTAACAAAGAACATCTCGATTTACTCAGAATCTCTGTATGGGTTGAAGTGTTAAAATACCGGTCCGAGGAAAATATAAATGTTTGTATTGCAAAAGTAGCGTCAAATTCCGCTACTCGCTACTCAGTACAGTAGCTCGCTACAGCTACAAGCTACGCAATTGAAAGCGGCGCTACTTGTAGCACGCTTTTCCCCAACACTGTAAGAATAGCGTTCAACATCAAAATAATAACATTTAGATCAAAATTTCAAGACGGAATCACGGACGTATAAAGGGGGGATCTGTAGAATCGACAGCTCCCAACAAAATATTGAAGTCTTTGAAAATGGTTGTAGCCTTTTTATTATTTTTTTCAAGTTGCCTGTATTAATGGATAGCAAACTACGATCCAAGGCACGATGACTTTTGTACCCTCCCTCATCCATGCAAACAAAACAATTTTCTGTCGTGTCACTGTAAATAACTAGAATGTAAATATTTATTTGCGGTACATACTATTTTCTTTATTCAATTTTTCCAGATTTCGATCAAGTTTTCAAGATTTTGATCAATTTTTCAAGATTTCGATCAATTTTTCTTCATTTACATATCATCAGTTTTTTGAACTAGTATATCTGAATTATAATTTTTAAAGTCCTTGGCCATAAATTTATTTTACTTGGTTACTCTGTAATAGAAATGTAACTTATAACGTCTCCTTGACGTAGAAATTCCGTGGCGAAAGTGGGAACTATTTCAAACAAGCCCCCTAATCAAATCTAAGATCCCAGCGACACCGCAGAAATAGTGGAAAACTCAAGAACTTACAGCTGGTGGCGTAAAAGCGAAGGCGGCCACCTGTCGCAGCAGTAAAATATCGCTCGTGTGAACGTAGCCTAACCTTAAAACCTTTAACTGTCAGCAAAGCATAAGCTGTTCCCACGGTTTGGTTTTTTGATCACGATTCGTCACCAAAGTACCATTTCGGGCCTTGAGATTTACTGTTTCCATGTTAACCTCCATCATTTTGTCCCGAAATAAGTCACTTTCATGACGCATGATGAAATATAAAATTTAATACTAAATATTTCAAGATTATCGAAAATAGGAATTTGTGAAGACTAAACAAAAGAATCCCCTTATACTTAATTAAAAAAAACAGGTTGTCTTAGTGATAGCGGTATGGCAGGTCGTCACTTTGCCTGAATGAACAATTTATTCATGTATAAATGCAAGAGTGAAAATTGGCAACGCTGTATGTCGCCATAATGATGGTAAATATTTTGAATGGGGTTCACAATGATAGTTTAAAGTAATGTATATTACTGGATGCCATATTGTTTGTGGCATGTAAGGTTGCCACAATGATGTCTCTATGGTTTGCTTACAAATAACAAAAAAACTCATAATGTGAGTTGATAATGTTGTTTCTTGAGTGCAAGTTAGCATATTTCCATATGAAAACCTAAATATACATAACTCTTTGTGGCGGTTGCCATATTGTAGGTGTTGTGAAAAGTCGTCACAATGATAGTGCGATCTATATATATATATATATATATATACAGGGTGAGTCTCTAATGACTACATTAATTTTAACAGTTGATTCTACTTATTAAATGGAACACAAAAATGTATATAACCCCTTATCTGACTTTAACCGTTTAGTTGTAATGGCGTATTTTGTGATTTTTTAAAATTACACGACTTGGTACTATTAGTTCGACGGTAAAAACCAAACCAATGTATGTATGACATAGAAATTAATATCATTTGAAAGAGAATTAAATTTCCTTCAAATTAAACATAGTACCCAAGTAATAACTCCTTATAAAACGTTTATGAAATAACATTAAAGTTAAAAATTGTTGTTTTCAGAATTTTTCCTTTAAACTTCAAGGCTCAATTAAACCAGTTAAATTTGCCGTTTTCTTATGTCCAATTACATAAAAAACTTCCTTATTTATTTATGTTTAAAATTATGTATAAATATTAAGGGGTCATAAGAGGAAAAATTTGAGAATTTCATAGAAATGTTGTTAAGATACATTATTACGATTGGCATCATCATTCGGTATCGGCTCTTAACACCAAATTTATCACTGGATTTGCCTCCAATTTCTTTACCAGCTGAATCTGTTGACTAAATCAGCTGACTGGGAATTACAATAGTAATAATCAGCTGATTTTTTATTGTTTTATTGTAAAACTGTTTATTCATGTTCTTTTCAATTGTGCACTCCAAGTAAAACATAACTGATGCCGTTAATGATAGATATCATTGTTGTTTCATGTTGTCATGTCGCTTACCAATGAAAAATAGGTGGACATTATGTGGTTTACGGGTTCTGTGACTATAATGCAGCGGGAAGCCGTCACGATTACCGTCGCGTCGCCGCTATCCAAACAGAAGGCTTTTGAATGAATGCGGTGGTCGTAAGTGTAAAAATGCTGGTTTTTATTCATAAGAATGTTGTTAATGTACATTATTATGATTCATCGCACTGGTTCTAAACATGAAATAAATTATTGTAAATCTGTATTTTGTTTAACAGCTGAATCTGTTAACTAAATTAGCTGATTGGGGATTCCGATAATTGTGATCAGCAGATGTTATATGAAAAATAAATACATAATTTATCATGTGCTTTATATATACTTGGTATCTCATCTGTCAACCGATTTTATCATTTTAAGAGATTTTGAAAGTGTCACCGTTTACCCTGATTCACATGCGAAACCTATTCCTGAATTCCCTCACGGTAGCCTTCAAGTTCAGTTCATTAAGTAGAATTTCATAAGCTTTCAAAATCCTGTTCCTGAACTCTTCTACATTTCGAACTGGTGTGCGAAAAACTAAACTTAGTAGTCAAGGGGTATGAGGTCTGGAGACCACGGAGACCAAGCGATTGTTCATCATCTTCCGATCCACATGTCAAAAGTATCACTGATGTGCTGACGGACCTCAACGCTGAAGTGTGGGAGTGCTTCGTCTCCTTGGAAGATAATAAGCTGACGAAAATCCGAGTCTTCAATGAGCGATGGTAATGTTTCAGCAAGAAAGTCCAGGTACTGAATGCCATTTAAGGCTGTTCGAAGGTCTACATAAGGTCTTATGAGCCAGTTTCCAATGACTCCGATCCAGACGTTTAATTTAAACCTTACATGATTAGAAGATCCATGTACCAGGAACAGCGATGAACGTTAACAAAGGTAAGTTCATTCAGAAGCCTTCTGTTTGGATAGCGGCGACGGCAATCGCGACAGCTTCCCGCTGCATTATAGTCACAGAACCCGTAAACCACATAATGTCCACCTATTTTTCATTGGTAAGCGACATGACAACTCGAAACAACAATGATATCTATCATTAACGGCATCAGTTACGTTTTACTTGGAGTGCACAATTGAAAAGAACATGAATAAACAGTTTTACAATAAAACAATAAAAAAATCAGCTGATTATTACTGTTGTAATTCCCAGTCAGCTGATTTAGTCAACAGATTCAGCTGGCAAAGAAATTGGAGACAAATACAGTGATAAATTTGGTGCTAAGAGCCAATACCGAATGATGATGCCAATCGTAATAATGTACCTTAACAACATTTTTATGAAATTCTCAAATTTTTCCTCTTATGACCCCTTAATATTTATACATAATTTTGAACATAAATAAATAAGGAAGTTTTTTATGTAATTTGACATAAGAAAACGGCAAATTTAACTGGTTCAATTGAGCCTTGAGGTTTAAAGGAAAAATTCTGAAAACAACAATTTTTAACTTTAATGATATTTCATAAACGTTTTATAAGGAGTTATTACTTGGATACTATGTTTAATTTGAAGGAAATTTAATTATCTTTCAAATGATATTAATTTCTATGTCATACATACATTGGTTTGGTTTTTACCATCGAACTAATAGTACCAAGTCGTGTAATTTCAAAAAATCACAAAATACGCCATTACAGCTAAATGGTTAAAGTCAGATAAGGGGTTATATGCATTTTTGTGTTCCATTTAATAAGTAGAATCAACTGTTAAAATTAATGTAGTCAGTAGAGACTCACCCTGTATATATATATATATATATATATATATATATATATATATATATATATATATATATATATATATGTCTGTTAACACGATAGCGGCCGTAAATATGGTCCGATCTTAATAAAATTTGGTACAGACGTGTAAAGTGGTAATCACTCGGACGAGTCCGTGAGCCAGCCAAATCGGACCACTGGAAGGGGGGAGTAAAGGGGGATAAACCCCCCCAAAAATGGGTTTTTTGAGTTTTTCACATAGAAAAATAAAATTTATCAAATTTTTGTTGGCACCATTGAATTCAGCTAAAAAAAAACAAACAATTTAGTATTTTGAATTACTGCTCTATGTCCATTGGTTACCGAGATATTGAAAGTTGTAAACACAATACGTTGTCTCAATGTTAACCTTATGGGAAATAAGTAAAATTCTATATTTCGCTTATTTCTCAACATATCTTGATAAAACTTGGTAAATGGCTTCTTCTAGTTCAGATCTACTAAATATTGAATTAAAACCAACCAGTTTAAACATACCTGTAGCAGCAAAGCTGCATACTCATTCCCCATGTTATTCTTATGGAGCTTACAAAAACATGTCAAATCTCGCTATGTTGGATTGAAATATGTTGTTTTGCACTTGAAATTCGCTGAGTATGCAGGTCTGCTGAAACGGGGGTATCATAAATCTGAGTTTGGTGAAAAGTTGAAGGGAATGTGTATGATTATCTTAAATAACTGTAGTAGCTGATGTCTTGTTGTTTATAATGTTTCTTGAATTTTTCCATATTATTTTACAAATATTAATGTTTCATATATATGAAGAGAGTAGAAAGTCATTAATTGGTAGTTATGAAATATTTCTTTGCATGATCGATGTTTTTGTAGTTTCAAAATTATTCTTAAAGCATACTTTTGTAATTTGAATATTTGTTTTGTTTTTGATGAAGCCATACTCCAAATAGGTACGGTGCATCTTACTCGAGGCAGGAACAATGAGTAGTATGCTGTTAATAGTATGTCTTGACTGCAGAACATTGATAATCTTGTCGATATAAAAAAAGTCCGTGAAAGTTTTTTACATAAATTTTCAATATGTGGGTTGAATTTTAAATTTTCATCAATGATAAGTCTTAAGAATTTGATTGTTTTTTCTTTTTTGATATAGTTCAAGTTAAAATTTTCTTTAGTTTTGTTCCTCATTGTTACAAAACTAAATTCAATGAACTAATTCAATGAATTTTGTTTTCAGGACTTTAAATAAATTTCCATAAATGATTGGTTTACTATGTTTGCCTCTTGAAAACATTTGATCTCTAACTCTTTCCTGGATCGACTGAAAACTAAAAATGTGGTGTTTTCAGGAAATAAAGTCATTTTAGATGATTGGTTTGAGTTTACAACATAATAAATATGTATATATATATATATATATATATATATTATAATGATACATAATTTATTAACAGAGTACCCTTTTTTTAGTTTAAAAAACATTTATTTGACGACTAGTTTCAAATCATAAGATCATAGTCATGTCATAATAACCTCACTTTAAAATTCAATCTTATAATAACCTAAATAAATATTTACAAATCATGTGTTTCTACAAATAGATGCAGGTTTTGGGGAATAATCATATATCTTTCTAAATGTATATTTCTAAATATTTATTTTTGTCTTCTCTTTTCCAAATTATAAATTTGATCGAAGATTGGATTTTC
This sequence comes from Flexamia atlantica, assembly GCA_035578135.1. Lineage (NCBI taxonomy): Eukaryota > Metazoa > Arthropoda > Insecta > Hemiptera > Cicadellidae > Flexamia > Flexamia atlantica. The sequence goes on along the minus strand of JAQJVK010000005.1, from coordinate 40,948,999 downwards.
TCGATTAATATTTATTGTGTTTAACAAATTATTAGGGTTCTTTTTATGATTAATACTAGCTTCAATGCCCGTTGTTGTTGAATACAATGGTCTCTAGAAAAATAGTACATAGTATATGGGGTTTTCTTGTAAAATGCCAGAAAGATAATTTGATTTTTTCAAAAATAAAATTATTTTGAAAAAAAAACATAATCAGATAATCAGATGTTAATGTATTTCATATAAAAAACATGTTTTTTTAAACATTCCACCATACATCTTATAAAAGTTAAATTATCACAATTATTTGTCAACCTACAGGGAGAAAGATTTCCAACGACCGCTTATTAAAATCTCTGTGTAGAACTGTAGATTTAGTTGTACAAAGTTTTGCAAAAAATCTCTAACTCAGTATTTTGTCACCACTATAAATTCGGAGGTTGTTTAGCTTTTTTTTGCAAATAACTTTAAAATGCTGAAGAAATCGACCAAAGTGGAAGGTGATATTCTGAGAGAGAATACAATTTCCCAAAATATATTGAAATTGATTTCTTTTAAATACTGATAACTGGCAGCCAAAACTCGGC